>JAZGUH010000939.1:0-514308 GCA_037893225.1 Hippasteria phrygiana
AAACCATGTGCACAAAAGTGGCATGCTTGACTGATGACATGTGAAAAAGGTCTATCTTTCCAATTACATGTATTTGGGGTTTATAGCGAAGTTTATGAACAGCAACCACACCCTCTTTTTGTATCTTTATGATAATCTTATTATTAAAGGAAGAGGCCAATTTTGGAAAGTTATATTTTTTTTTATAAAACTTCTCTTACCTCATGTTGACATTCTAACGATGTCTCCTTAAAGATCTTTGGAGGTCTGTCATAGAGAGTTATTGGCTTTTTCAGTCCCCAGCTCTTCACCAGATCATCTTTCATAGCATTGGTTACACAGAGATGACCATCACCCCATTGAGCAAACACACCTTCAAACCTGAATAAATCAAAATCACTACACTGTAGTCACAGGCAATGGCAGGCACTGATAATACATTGTATGATACATGTAATATGATTCCTTGCAAGATAGTTTTTTAGCAGGGATGGGGATGACCAACATCACGGCCAGATATGGGCATTTTAAAAGTGGTGGGAGGGGGGGGGGGGGGGGGTTCTCAAGAGACAATATGACACTAGGTGATGCTTTTCATAATAGAAGGCTGTGTACATCTAACGGGCAATTCCGGTTACTCGCATTACACTTTTTTGGCACCTTTCCTAATTTTTAGTAGTTTCACAAGACCCAATCCTACATGTACATGTAACTTGGTATATAAGAATTCTGTTAACGATCATCACGAGAGAGAAGGGGAATACTTTAATTACTCACGTTACAATTTTTAAATTGTCGAGAAGCCTCAACTCAAAAAGTGTCCTCATATCTGATATTCTTTTAGTAAAAGTCGACTTTTGCACGTCTTACTACGCATGCACACGTATACAATTTGGGATAGCCTTTTTTCAACGCGCGAGTTTGTGCAGCGATCCATTGCATACACGTGCTTACAGTTGTAATAATTCTTTGAGACTTGACCAAAGGTTACGTACAAAAGAGAATGACTCGGAGGTCTTGTTCTCATGATCATGTTGAGAGTAGTCTGGTTCTGTGTTCTTAGTATTATATAACTAAACAACGTTTGATATGGTTGCCATGCCACGTTCTCTACGCGTGCATGTGTAGTCGATGCATGTCGCACACGCGCGATGGCCAGCCTGTAAAAATCATGGAGGTACAGTACGTTGTAATTGTAACTTAACTCTGCGAATTGGACTGGGAAAATTTGCGAAAAAGAATTCGCATTCGCATTTCGCATTTCGCATGCAACTTTTTCCCCCGCAATTTCGCAGCAAATCGGGTGCGAAAACTGTGCGAAAATGCTGCGAAAACTATGCGAAAAGGTTGCGAAAACGCTGTGAAAATTTTGCGATCGCGATGCGAACATTTTGCGAACTCGGTGTGAAAATCAATTTGCGAAAATGGTGCGAAAATGGTGCGAAAAACTTGCGAAAACGGTGCTTAGAAATGTGCGAACTTGTCCGAGCAGCGTGCCTTGCTGTTTTAGCCGGCCGTCCGCATGCAGCTTAGATAGCTCCAAAATGGGTCTCGAAAAAAATTACAAGAGTGATAATTTTTCAACATTGTAAAAAAAAAACCACTACCGTGCAGCTCCCGTGATTTTGGGGAGAAAATTTCAACTACAAAAATGTATTTCTTACCAATAAAATCTCCATCTAGTTTGACTGAAATACATGTATTACAGCACGTGTTACATGTAGTTCTTGCCGAATACGTCAACAACTGTTTGCCAATAGACTTCACATTTAGTCTTTAATTTACCATATTTCCTTCTACATATTCGATTCAAGCACCAGTCCAAACACACAAAATATGCTAGTTCATCACGGACTAGAACATATCTATGGAACGTACGTAGTGAGAATTTAGTTGGCTTGTGGCCCACTGCATAATGTAGACTTCAACAAATACGCTGCTTCCACAGTGCCCAAGCAATGTGTAAATTGTGAAAAACGTCTTCCCACGAGCCAAACCCGGGCCCAGGCCAGGGTGCTTCAGCCACGAAACACCCCCAGTTAGAGCCGCTACCAACGGCTACAGTGAACAGCGCCCTCTCGTGCCGACGCCAGCTTCCGTACCCGATGCTCCAGACGTTCATGCCGTTGCCACATTGAACGCGACAGAATCAGCCGCCATCAACATCGACGCTCACTCCCTCCATCCCCGAGGGCCAGCTGGACGGTCGCCCGTCCTGTCACCGGCCAGCGGGCGGGGATCTAACTCCCATCAAGGGCTGCAGGAACCCCGTTCCCGTAAAATAACCCTCAAAACCTCCAATCACTCATTGGATCTCTATCCTTTGTGTGTCGCGCAGTCGCCCCTGGGCGAGCCTTCCTCAGGAGACTGATAGACGCCACAAAAGGCGTTAAGCAACCTTAGCACCGCATGAGACTTCCCGCAGGTGTTTCTGCGCAGCTTCAATGGTCGAACTCCGATTCCCGATCAATACTGGGCCCTGGATGAGGACCTGCAACTATTTACGGACGCTACTTTCAAGGCTAATGGTTTAATGGGTCGTGGCCTCAATCAATAAAGGGCAAAAACCCATGTATCGCCTGGTTAGAGTTTTTCCAGTAGTCGTGCCACTCACCCTTTGGGGAAAATCTTTTACCGGGAAAAGGATACTGATCCGCTCCAACAACGAGTCAGTGGTCTCGATCATCAATAAACAATCCTCGAAATGTGTTCTTTGTCCTCCAATGCCTTAGGGACAATGTCGGTTTCAGGGCCAGACATATACCGGGGACACATAATAACATCGCCGACGCACTCTCCCGTTTACAGATGACTCGTTTTCGAGGCCTTGCCCCTTCGGCAGCCGGGCAGGGGCTGGCAGTTCCAGCATTCCTATGGAAGCTTTAAATGCGGAAACACTCCGGCTACTGGGAGCATCCTTTGCCGGTAGTACCTGGGAAGTGTACAGCAGGGGCGCAGCACAGTTCCACCAATTCCGGCATCGGGCCGGGCTTCCCCCGCTATGGCCAGCTCCAAGCAGCCGTGCAGCAGCTTTTATTGCTCACCTCTACCATTGGTAGGTATACAGCAGCTGTCGCATACGTACACAAAATTAATGAATGGCCAGACCCCATGGCCAGACCCCACGGACAGTTTTATCGTTAAAAAAATGCAGGAAGGCTGCCACCGCAAACGCTAGGCGTCCCATTACAGCAGAACTCCGACAAAATATGCACCATCCTGCACATAATCGCCTCCTCTGATTTTGAGGGTGCACTGTTTTGCGCGGCATTCTCTCTTAGTTTCTATGGCTTTTTGCGGGTCAGGGAATTAACAACTTCCAGTAAGTCTGGTAGTTACGATAAAATCATTAATGCCCACGACGTTTGGTTCGAAGGCGGCAATCTTCCAGTTATGCTCGTAAGGCCAAGGTATTCCAAAACAGACCAGCAGGGCGAGTCTGTAGTTTTGCGTTTCGAGAGAGATTACGGCTCGTACACGTGCCCTGTGAGCACAGTATCCCACTATGTTCTCCTACCCCCCCGACCCCCCCCCCCCCCCCCCCCCCCCTACCGAGCCCCCTGTTCATTTACCTTGATGGGACCCCCCTAACGACATTCCTGTTTGGACAAATGCTGCACAAATCCTTAGAGGGTTTGGGAATCCCCACGCAGGGTTTTAGTCCTTACAGCTTTCATATCGGGGCGGCCACCTCGGCTGCCCTGCTTGGAATGCCAGTACCACAGATCCAGGTATTGGGCCGCTGGAAGTCTCCAGCCGTTAATCTATACATTCGACCAGACAAAGTCCTTCCTCCAAATAGTGTTAACTCAACCCCAACCAGGCATGCCCACTAGCCCCCTGCATTCCCCTTTTCTGCTATCTTTGTTCTGCTTAACCCCACAGGAACGACTCGTACTTGGGTAGTCGGCGACAGCATCGTATTCCAGGCCGCCGACAAGGCACCCTACGGGTCCTCAGTGGGGCTTTTTGCGCTTTTTCGCCTTTAGCTTTCTAGTTAATTTACCCAAGCCGACAATAGGCCGACGTGTGGAGACTGTCACTTTCAGTGTCACCAACACTCTTTGAAGACGGGCCTTCAATTGTTGTTGACCGCAATGGGCCTTCAATTGTTGTTGACCGCAATGGGCCTTCAATTGTTGTTGACCGCAACGGGTAATTAGCGACCGTGCAATGTCCACCAATTAGAATGAATTCTCCATCGACAGACATCAATTGATGACCAATACTGTGGAATGAAAAGCCGTCAGCCAGCATTTGTAAACTTTCGTTATAAATGGGTCGCTAACAATGGTTTTTTTTAAACGCAACAGGATTACGAAATCTTTTCGTTGTAACAGGAATTTCGTACTATCCGATTTCGTGTTACATGTAAGCGAATTTTCCCCCATAGAAATGTGCACAATTTTGCCGGGACCAAGGATATGTGTTTGTCATAACCGGAATTTCGTACTAACGAGAGTCAACTGTAATAAGATTACAGTTTATTGACGGTTGATAACCACACGATACTGTTGTGTCTATATAGCGCCCTCTAGCGGGGGTGGCGAGGGATACGCCATGTTGGATTGTTCGGATAAACTGTGCTGGAATATTGTTCACATTCTCTGCGTCCGTGTACATGTTGGCGACGAGGATTCGAAATGGCCCACCTTTTACCTCCTCCAGCATTCCTAGCTACGCCAGGTAGTCCTCCAATACTTTGGAAACAGTGGAGAAGCCTTTTTGAGACATTTATCGTCGCTTCTGGGGCCGATTCATACAGCGATGAGCGTCGACGCGCAATACTAAGTACTGCATTGCCTGGGACCAGAAGGACAGCGCATTTTTTGAACATTGCCGTCTTCTCGTACAGCAGATTCAGTCTGTACAGATACCAAGCCGTCCGGCAGTACTTCAACCCCTTCGTACAGTGAAACCTTGGAGAGATTGGAAGCACATTTTCAGCCGGCAGTGAACATTGTTGCAGAACGGTATCGCTTTCGACAGAGGGCTCAATATGAGGGTGAGTCTGTGGATGAATACATATCTGCATTGGGTGCACTAGCGGCTACATGCAACTTTGGTGCCTTGAATGATGAG
This sequence comes from Hippasteria phrygiana, assembly GCA_037893225.1. NCBI lineage: Eukaryota > Metazoa > Echinodermata > Asteroidea > Valvatida > Goniasteridae > Hippasteria > Hippasteria phrygiana. Next base: position 5,062 of record JAZGUH010000939.1, read on the forward strand.
ATGATTCGGGACCAGCTCATAGAGAAGACTTCAACTGAGCGAATTCGCGAAAGACTTTTTCTGGAACCGACACTCACTCTCGCTTCTGCATTGACCCTGAGCCGCCAGATGGAGTCGCAATCGATTGCGCAAGGAGTTGGACCTGCACAGCCACATTCTTCGGTCTATGCTACATACGCACGCAAATCCAAGTCAACTGCCAATCCGAGTGCACGTAAGTTCATGCCACAATCTCCAAGTAACCCCTCATATACTCAAACTACAACTCGCAAAGTCCATTGCTATTGTTGCGGCTCTCCTGATCACAGAGCAAACTCCCCATCATGCCAGGCCAGAAATGCAACTTGTCAATCATGCGGGAAAAAAGGGACATTTTGCTAGCCGTTGCAAGTCGTCAGCCAAAGTCAAGACTGTCGCTGTTGAACACTTAGACTTTGACTCAGAGGATGAAGTACAAATCCTCACCATTGGTTCCCACAAAGCCCGTAGTCTCGCCTGTTACGTCATACTAGGCCAAGATGCGCGCCTGTCACTTATCTTCGATACTGGATCTCCAGTTTCAATTTTGCCCATGTCAGAATTCGACAAGCACTGCAGCCTTCACCCATAAAACTTACAACATACCTGCATGAACCAATCAATGTGCTTGGGTACTTCAGTACCATGGTTCGACATGACAAGGATGATCACGTGGTGAGGGGAGATTTCTACGTTGTGGACAAAGGCGACCCGATTCTTGGGTTGGATCTTATCCAGTCGCTCAAGCTTACGTTGGACGGAGACAAAGTCATTCCGGTTCGTCATTTGTCGCCAGAATCTACATCGGCGCTTCCCCAACCGTCTACGACTCCAAACACGAGTGTGTCTACAACTCCAAACACGAGTGTACCTACTCCGCCTAACAATGCTACAAAATATGTGGAGTCCATTCGCACAGAGTTTCACAAGCTATTTCAGGGCAAAATTGGCTCTGCTCGTGGCTTCGCACACTGTGTAAAGATCAGACCTGAAGTTCCTCTGGTGCAACAACGGTTACGCAGACTACCTTTTGCAGTTCGTGATAAAGTGTCGGCCGAACTTAAACGTCTGGAAGAGGAGGGCATCATAGAGTGCATTGATGCTAGTGAGTGGGTTTCACCCATCATCGTTTCCTACAAGAAGTCTGGTGACATTCGTCTCTGCATTGACCTTCGCGAAGTCAATCGCGCAGTAGTCATCGATAGTTTTCCTATTCCAGACTTACAGGAACTGTTCGCGGAACTCCGACATGCAACAGTTTTCAGTACACTCGACCTCAATTCTGCTTATCATCAGCTGGAATTGGCAGAACAGTCACGTGACTGCACTGCATTCATTACTCACGAAGGTCTGTTTCGTTTTAAACGCGTTTGTTTCGGCCTTGCTTTAGCACCTGCAGCTTTCTAGAAACTTATGTCGTCGATACTAAGTGGGCTACCAGGTATACAGGCCTACCTTGACGATGTTGTTGTGTATGGCCAGAATCAGGTGGAACATGACAAACATCTTGCTGCAGTCCTGAAACGTATACAGGATGTAGGACTGACTCTCAACTCGGCCAAGTGTCAGTTCAATCTGTCCTCGCTACGCTTCTTGGGACATACCGTTTCCACGCAGGGGCTTCAGCCAAATCTAGCACATGTGGAGGCCATCAATCAGGTGCCACTACTGATGCAGTTACTATGCAGTTATTCCTCGGACTTGCATCCTACTATGCTCGTTTTGTGTCCGACGTTTCTACAGTAGTCGAGCCACTACGTGTCATGATTAGTAAAGGGGCCGAGTTCAAGTGGTCATCCGCTGCACTGCATAATTTTTAGACAATCAAGGAACTTATTGCTCATTGCGTTACCCTTCGCTTATTTGACCCACAACTGCCCGTGATTGTGTCTACAGATGCATCTGCCTACGGACTTGGTGCCGTTCTCATACAGGTTGCGGACAATCGCGAATATCCAGTCGCCTTCGCATCGCGCACACTTTCTTCGGCAGAACGCTATTACTCCGTCGGCGAGAAAGAAGCCCTCGCTTGCGTGTGGGCGTGTGAGAAGTGGTTTCAGTACTTGTGGGGATGTCACATTACACTTCGAACTGAACACCAGTCCCTCACAACACTGCTGTCCTCCCGGGGTTCAGGACGCCAGTCTATGCGAATTGCTCGCTGGGCCACACAACATTCTACTAGGTCTCGCGCACTGCCTGTCTGGACCAAGGACTATCGCATGTAGACAATTCAATCTCAAACTGCCTTGATTTTACTTTATTTGTAATCAGTTCGCTGAATTTCTAAGAGCTGTATAGAATTGGGTGTTGTCTCAAACATACCGTTTGCCTCTGGTAATTTTGTTGGTGAATCCAGGATTGTTTGCGAGGTTGAAATGGATGTGTATACTGAATGACCATGCAAAAAAATGAACCCTCAACTCTCTAGTAGAGTTGAGGGCTTGTTTTTTTTGTCTCGTATAACTACCCACTATTCTTCGTACGGAGCGCTACATGTACATTGTAGGCCTGAGCTGTAAACTCTCATAATTAGGTGGCAAATTATCATTATGTAAATTACTATCGTATTTAGTAGGTAAATTACTATCGTATTCCTTAATTACTTTTAGTTTGAAGCAGAAAGTTTTGTGATAAGGTCTTTTTTTCTTTATCCATTCTCTCAATCACTTGCTTTTGAACCTCATCATCAATTTCTTTTTGATTTCTATCAGATTCTTCTCTCGCTTTTGTTTGAGTTCTAATAGCTTCTTTCATCACATTAAACTTTTTCAGTTCGTTGTTGATCAAAACAAAATTCATCATGGCTGATATCACCATCGTCTATAGCTTGAGACACTACATGTAGTTCATTTATCGTATTCAATTTGGTTTCTGCCAATACCCTTATCTCATCGTGTTTCTTGGCTTTACCCCTAAACTTTTTGCTAAAGTATTTTAAGACTAAACTCACACCCACACATCCTTTGGGTATACCTTCTAACGCTACACTGATGGGTATAGTAATGACTCCGACAATTCCAGCGATGCCAATAGCGCCTGATGCGGCTCCAAAAGATTCTGCTGCAGTCTCCGCGTTTGATAAACAAGTAATAATGTTATTATATTTTTTATACAACTGCTCTCGCTTGTCTCTCTCAGTCGTTATCCCAGTTTGAACTTGCTCGATTTTATTTAATCTATAGACGCGTGTATTGTCCGTTACATCAGGTACATCTGGTAATTTAGGATATACAGGGCGTATCAAAAAAAACGCAACAAAATAATCATGTCGAATTTGGTAAAATTGTGTTAGGTACATAAAAGTGCCTAGTATCATCTTAAAGCCACATATCTCCTCTTTCCAACGATAGGTCATTTGTTCACAGGCGGCAATGCTTGGCTGAACAGTCATTGTTTTTGCACAATGGGTCAAATTCAGCTTGGGACCAAGTTTTAGTGCAGTAAGCAATGATAAGTGGATGCAGTGCTATTGAAAGAAATTAAGTTAACACAAAACAGACTAAAAGTTAATACTCACAACGTTTGTCCTCATCTCATTGTGAAGAAATGGGGGCCATGTTGAGGGGCATGGGATGTAATAATTGCTGAATAAACTGCACAATGAGATGAGGACAAACGTTGTGAGTATTACCTTTTAGTCTGTTTTGTTTTAACTTAATTTCTTTCAATAGCACTGCATCCACTTATCATTGCTTACTGCACTAAAACTTGGTCCCAAGCTGAATTTGACCCATTGTGCAAAAACAATGACTGTTCAGCCAAGCATTGCCGCCTGTGAACAAATGACCTATCGTTGGAAAGAGGAGATATGTGGCTTTAAGATGATACTAGGCACTTTTATGTACCCAACACAATTTTGACCAAATTCGACATAATTATTTTGTTGCGTTTTTTTTGATACGCCCTGTATATTAGTCATCTTATTTAAACAAACGATTACTTTAAAGTATACGAAAATCAAAGTCGCGGCACCCACCAATAGAGTCCACACATGTTCGGCCAGCCAACCGACACTCTTACTTAATAAATTAAACAGCCAACTAGCGATACTCCCCAAAATACCCAGCAAGGCGACCAACAGTTTACCCCCGAGCTTTTTTAGTAAATTAGCAAAAATTTTAAAATGATTCTTAACCCAATCTTTTAAGTCTCCACCTGGTTTAGGCGCTGGAGGAACCGGAATTGGAGTTGGAGTTGGAGTCGCTACACCTCTTACACCCGCTAATATCTAACTCACGATCATACATGTACTTATGGCTAAACTAAAAGCGGCTGGTATACTAACGATAGTTACACCTTGTTCTCGAAACAGAGTTTTAATCTTTTCCGCTAACGAGGTACATGTATCGTCTCGTAATATTTTATTAATCGTTTCTTTGATTCTAACGATTTGACTTTTGAGTCTGTGTGAATTTTCAAGCACGGCCGTTCTTCTAGCGGATCTTTCATCTTCGAGATCTTTTAATTTATCTATTAATTCTTGTATCTCCATCTCGTTGCCATCGCCGCTCCCTAATTCATCTAGTTCCGCTTTTGTTTGATAAATTTTGTCGTCTAGCTTACTAAGTTTGGCGAAATTCAATTTCAAATTACCTTTTAGCGTTTGTAGCTTTTGGTCTAAAGCCTCAAGCTCTCTGTAGTTTAACCCTTCAGTTTGGGGTTGAGTATCGACTACTTCTTCCAAGATATCGCCAACATCATCGGCCGCTTTTGGAAGTTCACTAAACTCGATATTTTTGGGTTGTATCTGACTTATTTCTTGTAATTGCATTCTAGTTTTTACCAAACCAAACTCTTAAAACCAAACTCGTATAAATAAACTGGGTTTTACTCCAGAAACACCGGCAATTCTTTTTATTAACGTTTCAATACCTACACATTTTTTGAGGTTACGTTTATCCGTCAGCAATACATTGTCGTAGTAAATACCATCTTCTTCTTTATGAAATTTTTCATATCTTATATTCGTTGGTTTTCTATAACCTTTGCTTTCCATAAAATCATAAAACAATTCTGCGTAACCAGTATTTATGCGACCAGAAAGTTGGTCTAACCTATCAAACGCTTCACCCGTCGTCTGTGGTGGTTGACGTGGAGGTGAAAAACTAGTCTCCTCATAAGTTTCGCCCCAATCAAGATCAGCGTCGGCATCTACATCGACTTTATTTGTATCAAAGTCACCCATTTCGAAATCTTCTCCGCCTTCAGCCATTTTTAAATAAACAAACGATTACAAATTAATCGTTTTCTTTTTCTTTTACGCTGTATTTACTACATTTTGAGGAAGTATACATGTAGGTTAGCTTGTAAACATGCCAGGGGAATTGTATTTGTATTGTGCCAATATTAAATAAATAAAAGGCAATATTAGTCTTGATTTTTTGTCAAAACTATGTATTTCTTTGTCGAGCTGAATTTCTGTATGTACATGTATGTTGTTTTGTGTGATTCCATTAATTTTATATTCAAGTCTACTTATCGGCACGTGATACAAATAAACATTTTTGTTTCTTAGCCCTTACCTTGACCATTTTTAAAAAAAGATACAAACTGCCCTGATTTTTACTGGTAATTACTATACATACCAAAACGACGATTAAAAGCCAACTTCTGTCTAAACTATCCCTATATGTGCATTTTTATGAACTTCAAGATGTACGTCATGATGTTAAATATTTTGAAAGATCTTAAATTAATTTTTTTAAATGCAATGTGAGGGTGTGAAATGCTCTATAATTTGAAGAACCTGCCAGCAAATTTATTTCTGCACCTGAAGATTTTGAGTTCGACTTATCCGGAGTTATCGGTCCAAAATTTTGAGTTAGTGTGGGCATGTTTATATACATGATTTGCTATTCTTTTCACGGGAATAAATTCTTATTTCGAGTTACAGTAATTTTCGGAATATAGGCCGCGGCTTATATACGTTGATTCTCACGATGAAAAATGTCCCTGCGACTTATACTCCGGGCGGCTTATACTGCAACATTTGACAAATAAAATCAGTCACACAGGGTTCGAAATTCAAGACGGCCACGGCGGCCAGTGCTGTCGATGCCCTTTTAGTTGCCGTGATGCCCTTTGTAAAAATGCACTATTCACGGCCAGTTGTGCTGTGCCCCATTAATACTTTGGCCTTTGTGCCCTTCTTGCCGAACCAAGCCCTCAATTTTTCAGTACCAAACCGTTGCCGGATCCTACAAAAAGGTGCTTTTCGATTGCCCGTGCACGTGATGAGCGATAGTGCCAGCTAGCCGGCCGGGGCGATCGCGCTAGCCCGCACGGCCCGTGCACCCCATGTAAAAACCTTAACAAAACCGGAAACCTTGATTCCCCAAACAGACTGGTTCCCATCCGTGCATTATTTTTCTTCTTTCTTGCTGGGTTGGGAACCAATCACAGCCTAAAAACAAGCTCTGAATCCGCAGCCGAATCCGCGGCTTGCTTTAGCCAGGTACATGTAGCTCTTACTACAGTAACTGAACCCCCCCAAAGCCGGCTAAGCCATGTGTGCGGTTTAGCGATGGTCCAGAGGGAGTAGCGTTGCCTGTTCAACTTAACACAACAAACTCCCCTTGTGCAAACGATCATGCATAGTGCATGTGTGCTGCGATGTACGTGCATTGATGACTCGGACACGTGGAAATGTAGTACACTGTTTCAGGAAACTGGCCTTATACATCGATTCGTGTACATCCCTTTAGAGTGACTATAACATGTATAAGCGATTTAAAGTTAATGACAGTCAGGTTTGAATAACAGAAATTGTTTTTACATTAAAAAAATAACAGGAAAAAAATAAAAATAAAAATGTCATTTCTATTAGTGAATTTTTGTTTCTCTAGTGATTTAAATCATGATTTAAATCAATGATTTAAATCGAGTGCCCCAGGAAATGTTGACGTCACGAAGGCCAAAATGGCCTTGGCCCGGGCCACGCGTGCAGGCGGCGCTCCGGGCCAGGCAGTCATGTTTTCGTTAGTTGCCATTTACGTTCGCTCTACTCACATGTTGGAAATAAAGGAAACCAGTCCAGAGGGACCGAATAGACTTGCAAATGTACCATAAGTACATGTATGTGTGGTGCGTCTGTTCGTTTTTGTCCGTTTTATCATTTTGTAATCCATGTTGTTTATTACTTCACCGGTCAATTGGTGACTGTTGAGCTCAGATTAGTGGTTAAAGTTGTCATTTTCTTTTGTATCCCCCCCCCCCCCCCCCCCCCCCCCGCCCCGTCAAAAAAAGAAAGAAAAAACGAACTGCCGTGCCGCACGACCCACCCAGCCAGGACACTCATCCAGCCCACCAAAATTGGTAATTTCGAGGACTTACACAATAAAAGTTTATTTGTAATGGGCTACATGTACGTGCGTGTCGAATGAGGAGCTGTCCACATAGCAACTGCACTTCCATGGGCAGTACGTCGCTGGTATTACGCACCGCGCTCCTTGTTCATTTGATACTCGTATACCAGTGGGATTGCTTTGTCTGTTTGCCGACTCTTGATAATTGCATTTTCAATAAGAATATCATAGCGGGAACCAGACACTTATATTGAAGTCAGGTAAGATGGCGTCGATATTAACCCCCCAACTCGCCTTTTCTTTCCGCTGAGGGGGTAGTTGTGCACGGAGCCCATAGTGACACTCGTTCGCGCGCTGCTTACACTTTAGGATTGCATGTGTAGTGGAACCATTTACATACTAGCGCTTCAGCATGCAGCACGGTGACTTTGGTGGTTGGACGTCGTCAGCGGCGCGGTGCGGCTTATACGCCGGTGCGGCTAATACGCCAACTTAAAATCTTCATTTGCAGATTTTTGCGTGCTGAGGCTTATACTTCAAGCTACCTATATTCTGAAAATTACAGTAATCATGAATGTTTTCGAGTTAACCGGTTGTGACCTATCGAGATTTCACTGTACATGTACGTTAGTAAATTTCAGCACGTAAAACCCAATATGAATAATTAATGAGCATATTCTACCCCCCCCTCCCACCCCCCTCCCACCCCCCTCCCACCCCCCCCCCCCCCCCCCCCGATTTTCTCAACGGATTCACATAATTCACGTTGGTTGACTTTTGACGGCCAAAAACCGGAATTCCGGGGAAAAACGGAAAAACCACATCTCTGTAATATTTTTACCCTCCACTGAATAAAATTTACTTAGTTGGAAAGATTGCATGAAAAACAAGAAAAGCTAATTTTTTGGTAAAATTTATGGAAAAAATGATTATTTTGAAATTGACATTGTTTCACTTTTAACGAGACTTTAAAAAAAAACATTTCAAAAAACTTAAATTCAGATACATGTATTTGGTCATATGGACAACTTATTTACATCTGTAATTTAATAATATGATGGTTAACGCTCAGTTTCCAGAGAATGGCCCAACAGATTTTAAGAAGTATACATGTACATGTAGTCGGACTCCCTATTATCGCGGCAACTCTATTATCGCGGCATCGGAAATTCCTTTTTTTTCCCGTTGCCAAAACTCCTTCGACTGGCAATTTTATATCCAATTCATCAAGCATTAAGGACTTTCTGCTGATTTGTGTAAAAAAATGACGATTAAAAAATGTTGTGTCGGGACTTTTAACGATTTTTAATAAATATTCACGTTTTCCAAAACTTGTACATTTTGCCTCACGGTGTCTGCTAAAAGGTACTGTCTATATTTTCACATGAATCGTTAATGGTGCTCTGTCCATGGAAGTTCCATTGTCTGGTTCCCATTCTACAGCTGCAAGTGCAAAATGACGCCGAAGGACGATATTTCCACCGCGAAATCGTAGAAACATTTACGGGATCAAAATAAGGACAGTGCGGTAAAACAAATATAACGACGCACCGTGTAAAGTGAATGGCGCCCCCAATCGTCAATCAGTAGACTTGTCTCAGTGAATTTTGTCGCCTTCGAGGGGGGGACAGGGTGTTAAGAAATTATCTTGCAGGGCCTAATCGTCTTTAATCAACTTGAACTTTACAGGGAAAATATCAGACTTTATTAAGGGGATGTTTTGGTCAAACATTAACCATGAATAAAAAAGTTGAAATCATTGTAAAAAACACTTCCCACATACCGCGATAATACAGAGTCTGTACTCCGCCGAGCAATGACGAGCAATGACGAGCATGTCTATTTTCACAGGCATCGCATGGGAATAAACCAAACCACCGTCGGATTTTTTATGTCAGTTTAAAAAGAGCAAGAGTTATACAACACAAAAGACAGGACAATTCGGGAAGGTTAGTGAGCAATCTCTATTCCGATCGGGAAACGTGATATCACCCTGATAAATACCGCGGTAATACAGCGTCCCACCCTACATCTATCAATGTATTTCAATCTAATAGATTTTATCATCAAACAAACCACAAGCGCTTTTAGATTTTAATAGATTTTAGGAAGATCTCACAGAGTGTACAGTCTAGTACATTAGGTGTTTTTTTCCTTCAAGACATTTTCTTTCGTATTTCATTAGTAGGAATATCCAATATATCTATTCAGTTTAAATATTCAACAGCAGACATCGCAACTTCAAGAAATCATGGGAAAAGATTGTGAAACAGTGTTTATTTTCTTTGGCACTGCCTTTATGTCTTGTCTGTGGGCCTTGGCCTGAAGCTTGTGTATAATTTCACAAAATTACTTCATCTTTATAAACAATTAAAATTAATATACATGTAGTAAGCATCACTCAATACTCACCATCTGGCGAATCTAACCAAGATATGCTGCTTTCCAAGAGTAAGAGCAAGTATGGTGTATGAGTAGTTGTGCCAATCAATCATAAACTTGCTACCATACAATCTACTACACAACCAAGCTACTCCTAAAGTGGGGATGGCTGGAGAATTCTGTTGTGAAAGAGATAAAGGGTTTAAGGCAGTTTGTAAATTTCTTTCCACACTAACAGTTACAAAGGTGTGATATTATTTAGACGGCACCAAGGACAGGAGTCGATACATCAAGTCATTTGCCAAGTTTTCCCTCTTTTTACATCTAATATCCTTGTCAAAACATTGCCCACCAAAAAGTTTGATAAATTTCTTATATATGTAGGTTTCAAGAAATTACAGAAGATACTTCACAGGCCTCGACCTTAGCACTAGCCCGGCGTACAATGTCTAGTAAAAACTGCTCCGGGCTAGTGAAAAGCACTCTTTAACTTGCCCGGCGGGCTAGTTAAAAAAGTATACCTACATGTACCTGTTTAAAATTGTCACTTTTGCTTGATATAAATAAAACAAACGTTCTTGGTAAGTTTGAGTGAATTTTCTTGTTTCATTTAATAACCGAGTACAGCGCTGCGGCGTCGACGTCCCGCAGTCAATACTATGCCGCGCCGCTGCGCTAGCATGCTCGCTGTAACTTCTTGAAGAAAGTTACCCAGCAGCTACATGTGTGTACATGTGAAAAAGCTAGGGCTGTCCCGAATATACCGAATATCAGATTGTCAGCTGAATATTCGAATACCTTTTTGTCGGGTCGAATTTTCGAAAAAAAATTGCACGTACAGATATGACCGATGCTAATTTTATAGAAAATTTACGGAGCTTAGCGTCAAACATGTCAAATGTCGCATTTTTGTCAACGGTACTTTTTGTTGGCGGAGTTTTATTGTTCCCATCCATTAAACACTTGACAAAACGGAGGCTGTTTTTTTGTGTTTTTTTTTTTTTAATGAGCTTGATACACTGTACAACAGGCACATGCAACAAAAATGTCGATCAAGCGGTCCATCATATCGATCGCCGCACTTAAAACACCGGCATGCTTTGCGTGCAACTTTTTACCACAGCAGCATGCAGTTGCAGCTGATGCATAAAAAACTTGATCAGCGAGTATCAAATATTCAAATATTCGGTCAAACCCAGTTTTGAATAATCAAATATTAACCCTTTGAAGCCGGATGACGCCAATAGATGAAAAAATTAATTCCCACCAGGCTGGATGATGTCTATTCACACCATTTTCTGCATTTTTAATCCATTGTTGGATTATTGTGTATTTTACGCTTGGCCGCACAAACCTCGTGTCCATTTTGCTTGGCTGCACAGGCCGCCCCGGCACCTCACTATAAATAACCGTACTCAATGGGTTAAATTAATCGAAAATCAACAGCCCTAGAAAAAGCGTGGCTTTATTCACGTACATGTACTTTGGTTATGAACTTGCATTAAATTGGCACATTTATCTTGACCAACAATTTGTGTTGTGTTTACACACCAATCAGTATAAACACACATAGCCATACAAAAGCCGTACTAAGTTTCAAAGTTTCCATAGGTTTACACATGTACATTGTACATGTACACAACCATTGATGCGCCAAGCAGGGCTCAGTTAGCACTCTAGTACTTAAATATAGCTGGGTCATTCCATGAAGTTGAGACACAATGTGTGACATATTGGTAAAATTTTTAAATTGGTGTGAAATAAATTTGTCACACCACATGTGATTCTATACAATTATTTCATCATAGGTTAGATTCATTGTGACATAATATTTAGTTTAGGGTCCTCTCTCTTGAGTTTCACATGAACTCCCATAGACTTACTATGGATAAATCAACGATGTAACAAGGGACACGGTGTCCCGGTTACATCTTAGTTTATGTTGCTCATAATTCATAAATAATCATGTTAAAGCATCCAAATCTGTATGTGGTAGTTAGAAAATGTTATCCTTTTACATACCCCTCAAATACAGTTGGCTAAAACATTTGATGTAATAATTGATTTGGCAAGCCTGCAAGGATGTAACATGGGACACCGCTCCATCAAGGGTGGCAAACTAACACATGACACCAATTTAGGGGGTCTTTTTTATGTTTTTAAAAAGAGGTACTCCAAGTCTTTGTTATCATGTTGCATGGACATTTCACATACTGCTTACAGATAAATTATGGGAGAAAGTTCCCAAAATTGCTAGGATGTAACGTGGGACACCACCGTTACATCCGAGTCCATTTTGCCCTAATTTTGAAAAGGCAGTCCAATATATTGACTCTACAAGTTAATTTTATTAAAACGGTAATCACACAAAAGAACAGAAATTTAATTCAGACTTCATTTGATGAAAAGTAAGAAAGCTAGACATGCAAGCAGGATGTAACAAAATTTAACTGAGTGGGACACCATCCGTTACCTCTCTAACCACAGATTTGTTTGCCATATAACAGAAAAGATGTAAGAGATACTGAAAATATGATTTGTTGTTAAGTTACATGCAGTTTTTGCTAACTGCTCATGTAAAAGAAAAGAAAATACTTAATTTTTTTAAACCTCTGAACCCTATTTGTATTTTGTAAGTTTTTATGTCACAAAATTACCCCATAATTTAGCCCGGGACACCATCACACTTGGTGACAAAACATAAATATATCTCAAATAATGCCCTCATGTTTTGTATCATTCGAAAGCCTTCCTTTTACTCTTCAAGTTCACACCATAATCACCATTAAAGTCAGTTTAGTTTAAACAAGAAACAAAAATTACATAATCAAAGAATGCCAAAATGTGTGTGTGTCTCAATTTCATGGAATAACCCACCTACAATATAATCCTGAACCCAAATTACAATCCACTCCAATCCGTTCAAATCTTGCCTTTAAAACATACTATTCTACTTTATCTAGACGTTTTCCTCATTCATCAATTATCACTTTGGTGATTTGATTTCTTCCACTATTGTTCTGTTATATGTATTTTTTATAATTTAAGTTTAAATAATGATGTGAACAACAAATAACCAACTGGGAGCCCAGTCATTTTAATAGCTCCACCTTTGCCCCAACATTTTATCAACAAGTCAGTTTTAACTGCTGTTACATTGCTTCTTATAATTACCTGAACCAATACGTGAGAAGGCCACTGTAGTTGCAGAAGCATCACCCAAAATAGCTGCAGCGATTGCCAAATCACTTTGAATACATATCTGAAAAGACTGGGGAATACTGCAAGAAAATTTGTATTCAGGAACACAGTTAATAAAAGGGGCATCAGAAATGATAAGGCTCGTTACAACTCTTCTGCTCTAACCAAAATTATTTACCAAATTAAAGGAAATACATAATTTTGTTGTACATATGTGGAGAGATGTGATACACGGCACATTTCAGTATTGGAAAAGGGGCTCTGAATTGATACATTATATATCAATTCCTGGGGGTACAATTTCACTGAAAATGGCTTAAAGTTAAAGCTTACAGCCTAAGGAACCTACATGTAGACATACATGTACCTCATGTTGAAGCATTTTCGTGAGCATTTTCTTTTTTCAAAATTAAGCAGATACAAAATTGCCCCCTGAATGAGAATGTCTGTTACATCTGCTGCACTGCTGTCTTTAAAAATGGTGTTCAACCACAGAGTAATTAAGGATTAAAAAAAAAAAAAATCAGCCTCAAACCGTTTCAACTATCAATTAAAGGTATTTATAGCAACAAAAACTGTAAACATTATATTGCTTAATTTTCTGACTAAATTAAACTTATCGATTCCGTACATAACTCTTGGTGTCCGCCTCGTTGTAATGTAGTCTCGCTCTTACCTAATATCGCATGCAAACATCTTTATCTCGCCTGCACATCTAAACTATGCACATGCGATCACTTTACAAAATATCAACGTCATAGAGGGCCTCGAATCAGCGGCAAGCTTTAATGACTGGTGTCCTATCACATTGATTTTTCGTGTCCGTGCGTTATGTGCGCATTCCGTCACGCAATGCGGGCTCGCCGAAGTCAGAACACCCAATGTTGCAAATTTCTAGCAAGCTAGGGAGTTGTACTATCATGTGGCCTGACCAAGGTTGGCTGTGATTAGTTGGGTTTTCTGAAGTGGTGCGTTGTGTCTTCGTGTCCGTTATCTGGGCACAAGTTATGTACGGAACTGGGATAGGCATGGGTGAGTTTTTTCGTGTCATCAGTGCCCACATTTCTTGAAATTCCGGGTTGCCAGAATGTTCAAATGTTATGCCACAAATGGTAAATGTAATTTTTCTTACTACGATGGGAACATTTACATGTAGTGCTTCAAAACAACAACGAGAGGCTAAAGTGTTTCAGTTTTGGGGAAGTCCAGCAAATTTTCCGCTGATTTATGTAAACATGGCGGCATGAATTTTTCGTCCGCGTTATGTTCGAATGGCGATTTACTAGTTTTTTAGTTTCTTGAGGATACATTTTTCTTTTTCAGTTTTCGTAATGGTAGTCATCTAACTTAACTCAATTAGAAACAAGACAAATGTTTTGACGGGGTTTAGGTATTGATTTCTGGCGTACATAATTCGGACACCGAGATCTGGAGGTTATGCAAAATGTACATAATGCAACATGAACATCGAATTAAAGCTCATAAATTAGTTAAATTGTACATGCATAAAATTACTATTTAAACAAACATACAACTATACAACTTTTTTCAAAGCATGGTGCCATAAACTGGTGAAGAGCAATGACAAATCTCCATACATGTATATTAACAATTTGGTGTCCATGTTTTGATGTTATGTACAATTATTTGTCATGGTTAACCTTGCCCACTGTAAGAGATTTGGATTCCAGTACTTTTCTATCAGTCTTTCTATGGTTATGGGTCAGTGCAACATTTTAAGACAAACTATTTAGTTGTCCACTCAAATCTCAATAGTTATTTCATAAAAATTGTTCTCCTTGCTTGACGATAAATACGGCAATCGATAGCAATATAGGCGCATTATTTACACTATACATGTAAATAAAAAGTTTGAAAGGATGATGTCACTTCGACTTGAACCTCGCTTACAAGGAAATTAATTTTAGCGAATTTGCTGGTAAAAAGAAAGTATCACCGATTTTTTAAAGGGAAAATAGGGGTTCCGAAAAAAATCTCCGATTTAACAAACGATATCGGCAATATCTTGATTTTTCGATTTAAAGAAACATGTAGCCGATTTCAATTTTTGGGCAGCGAATATCGCATCATCGCGATTTTATCGTCGTATCGCCCAGCACTAGTACATGTATGTCATGTTGCATAGTATTAGACATACTTTAAAGAACAACTTCAATGCCGTGGGGAAATTCTCTGCCCAGTATGAGAAATGTGCTCCTAAAGGACACCAAGTTATGTACAGAAGATATCTCCCTTTAAGGGATGGTGTATCTCTTGTTTTGAGTTGTCTTGCTCCACCAGTTCATTTTTAAGTTTCTATGGACTATATTAAATATCTTTACAGGATAAATGATGGTAACATCTGTTGTTCATTTTTAGGTCTGTTTTGTAACAAAAATGTGTCGTGTATCATATCCCTGCACACATGTACATTTAAAAAATTAAAAATCTTATAAATTTGCTGAATTTTCTTATATGTATATATACATTTGCTTATAAATTTGTGCAAATCCTAAAGTAGCAAAACAAATCCCATCCCTAAAAAAAATTACTCAGCTTGGGTATATTAATCTTATCCAACTTAAATCAAGCTTATTTCCAAAAATATTGATTTAAATCCTTGAAAGGAATCCTACCTGTTTTATAAAGAAAATTATGATCAATACCAAACAATTTTATTCAGAATCAATCTTAGCCACAC
This sequence comes from Hippasteria phrygiana, assembly GCA_037893225.1. Lineage (NCBI taxonomy): Eukaryota > Metazoa > Echinodermata > Asteroidea > Valvatida > Goniasteridae > Hippasteria > Hippasteria phrygiana. The sequence continues at coordinate 20,671 of JAZGUH010000939.1, forward strand.
ACCTGATCCAAATACATTTTAGGATCAAAACAATTAATCTAGACTCAAGTGTTACAATGGCAAGATATTTGGCAGAAGACTAAAGCCGTGTCCGCACTGGACTTTTATTTTGGAAGGTTTTACCGAAACGATGGTAAAATGACAAATGGTCAAATGTGACTACTGTCCGCACTTTGACTTTCGACACATGAAAATGTTACCGAGATGGTGGTAGAAGTAACCGAGCTGTCAGTATAATGACTCATGAGGGTGCTTTGCGTGACCTTTCTGCATTGACCCGATTGACCCAAAGCGCTCACGCCTGTTCATTCTTTTTGGCATATGTACATGTAGTACACGTTGATACATGTAATGCCCTTCATTCATGACATTATCATCTGGGAATGATGTACTGCATGGTAGCACCAATCAAACTTCCAACTTTATCAATAATAAAATCTGCCATGATTGCGCCGAAAAGAGGAACAACGCACTGGAATTTTTAAACTTGCTACATATGCGCCACATATGCGCCACATATGCGCCACATATGCGCCACATATGCGCCACATATGCGCCACATATGCGCCACATATGCGCCACATACATGTATGCGCCACATATGCGCCACATATGCGCCAAACCGCGGTGAAACAATGCAAAGCGCATGCGTGGTATCCTGAGCCGCTTTTACCGACTCGCACTGTCCGCACTGGACTTACATGTATCGTCTCGGGAAAAGTTACCTGGTCAGTTTTCCTGGGCAGCAGTTGCCCAGTAGAAGTAACCGCTGGACTCCGGAAAAGTAACTTAAAGGAAAACGTCCCAAGCTGTCCGCACTGGACTTAAAATGGGAAAAGTACCCATCGTCTCGTTAAGCTTTACTAAAATAGTCCAGTACGGACAGGGCTTAAAATACAATTTTCAGTGTTGGGTTACTGTCACTTTTGTTGGTGCTGCCACGGATGAAACATTTAAAGCCTAAATGAATTGTTTATGATTGTTTTGAATCACCCAAATTCAGCCTGATGTTATACTGCATAAAACAAATGTCAAAGGATTCAAATATATTCGAAGGGTATGCAATGTATGCCTTTTCTCATTATACAACATAACAGTGTAGACATGCACTTTTGTGAGTACATGGGTCATTCCACCAGGTTGGGACACAGTGTGTGACATTTATCCATATCTTTAAAAGTACTATTACATTTGATTCAGTTATTTCATGTATAACATCAGTCTTTGGGTGGGAAATATTTTAGAAAGTTTTAAATCATGTAAATTATATTTTACAGAAAATATGATTAAAAAAGTGTCAGTTTGACGTAACCAGTTTGACGTAACATGGACACGTCCATATTTCCATTGTTGTGTCTTTTCTACACTTTAAATATATATATGGGAAATTCACCAGGTGTACTAATACATATACATACATGTATGGTCATGGTCTATAATGGTGTCCCTGTTACTTCTGCACCGATTATTCAAATTCTTGCTATTTCTGCTATATTTGGACACTGACTGCCGTAAAAAGGTGTTTCATTGTTGCATACATGTAGTGTCCCTTTTCATTATTGTACATAATAAATTTCCCATATTTATTTATTAAAGTGTTGAAAAAACACAAAAATTTTAATGTTGGACACGGTGTCCATGTTACGTCTATTTTACAAACAAAATAACACTTTTTATCATTTTTTTGTTAAAATATAACTTACAGTACCGCTCAGAAATACGTTCCCTTTACGCGATCGTTTTAACGCGAAAAAGCGTTCGCGAATTGTGCGTCATTTTCAAAACATGCCCTGTCTAGGGAGCCTTTTTCATTCGCGAAAATCAACTGCGAATTCGCGAAAGTTCGGCCACTGTTGCACGCGAAAATCAGTCGATTTTCGCGTGCGCAAATTTGCGAAGATTCATTCGCGAACGACGCGTAAATCATTACAAACATGGACATGCACATAAGACACGATGTACCACACAGCACGTATTGCATATACATGTCAACATTTTACCGAAAATTGATCCATTCAAAGCAGAAGAGTTTCCCCAACCCCGTCGTCGTTGTCCACAAAATTTATAGGAGTGAGAATTGTCTTGCCACCCGACTCAATGACGGTAATTCTACACTACGTGGGCAACGCAATACAATTACAACGATAGCAGAACCAGACAGAATTTCGTTATGCAACAAAACTTCCAATATTTCTTTACTTGGTTGAGATTGGTCGTAGATGACGTGCAGACTAGTACGCGGCGGCCGCGATTGCCATCGGCAGCAGCATGGCCGGCCGGGTAGCGAATTAATTTCCCCAAACGACATCCGAATATTGATACATTGTTGAGCGTCCTCTACGCATGTTATATGGCTGTCTATAATGCAATGAATTCTCTGTTTGCCGAGTCCAGTTACAATTATTTTTTCTTTCCAATTTCCAACTTTGGGGGATTTTATTTAAAGGGAAATAAAGTCCGAAATTTCATTACGTTCGAAATTCTTTTGTTTTTCTTATTCGTGGCTCCGGAGGATATTTTTTAATGGGAATTATAAGTCCAAAATCTCATAGCGTTAACCCTATTCGGATGTTGTTTGGGGGGGAGGGGGGGGGGGGGGGGGGGGGGGGGGGGAATCGCGGCCGGGTGATTGCACCGTGAATCTACCGTGGAGTACGACACCAAATACCGGCGAGGCCGGGTTAAGGATGGAAACCACGTGTTTTAACGTCTTGAGGGCGGTTTGGGAAAATCTATATCTTATTTATTCGTTTGTTTCTTTAAAACTGATTATTTTTCAAAACCAGATTTTTTGAAGACGGCAGATCCGTCATAAAGTTATAACAAAAAAAATGGCCTTACGAAAAGCTTGGAAACCACGTGAAACGATGTAGTCACACGTGATTTGATTCACTGGTAACCAAACTCATTAATTACGATATCTCTGGGGGAAGTTAAGGGGCAGATGGGTACCAGTTACAAACAAGAATTTCCATTCGATTCCAATCTGCTGGCCGTATGCTGCACATGTGTTCTGAAAACTAATTTTAACCACGTTGGTATTAATTGGAAACGGATTTTTTGTTCAGCTTAAAACTGAATTGACGATTTTTGAAAACGGAATTTGCACTTTTTTGAAACGAAAAATCATTGCCCCTAAAGATTTTAAGGACAAATTTGGGCTTGGGCGAGACAAACTTTTCCGAGTTGACTCCGACTCCGAGCAGGAATCGCAATTCCATTCAGAATTGATTTGACTCCCTATGGGTATATTCAGAACTTCAGACGGAGGACAGCTTTTGAGGTAGCTCTTTTCCAATTAATTAACCCAACGGGGGTTCTGGAGAGCTAGTGATAAAATCTAAAATGTGCTCCTGTTCATACAATGTTTACCTCCGGAGCTAGAGTTGCAGTGGAGCTAAAAGGTCTCCAAATAGTTGCGAAAATTAGTCGATATTTGCGTGCACAAATTTGCGAAGATTCATTCGCGAACGACGCGTAAATTATATACATCGTTACAAACATGGACATGCACATAAGAAAACGTACCACACAGCACGTATTGCATATACATGTAAACATTTTACCGAAAATTAAGCCATTCAAAGCAGAAGAGGTTCCCCAACCCCGTCGTCGTTGTCCACAGAATTTGTAGGAGTGAGAATTGTCTTGCCACCCGACTCAATGACGGTAATTCTAAACTACGTGGGCAACGCAATACAACGATAGCAGAACCAGACAGAATTTCGTTATGCAACAAAACTTCCAATATTTCTTTACTTGGTTGAGATTGGTCGTAAATGACGTGCAGTATACCACGCGGCCGCGATTGCCATCGGCAGCAGCATGAACATCTTTATCCCTTAAAAATTCGTTAAAGAGCCACTTTTCCCTTGATTTACCGTGAACCAAAATTGTCACGGTTTTTTCAACATATTCAGGGAGATTAGGAGTCCGTGAAAACACCCTTAGAAAAGTCCTTTGTTTAGCCGTCCGTGAAAATCCGGTGACTTCAGCCACTAGCCATGCCAGTGCCAGATTGTGTACCGTTAGGTTTTTCACGGTGTTGTGGAATCCGTGAAAACTCCTGTATTATAATCGTGTGGTTGAGATTGGCAAGTCTGCTGCCTGGCCCTCCAGAGTGTTTAGAATGTTTACAATGGCGAGTTTATTGACTCCAGGTTTGAGCTTGCCCAACCGACCGAGCGCTATTATTGCCAGGAAAATACGTCTTATGAATAAACATGAACACGGAAGGCTTAATACTGCATTCAGAACTTGCAAACCTTGCATGCTTGTCGGGATGGCGAGTGGCACAATCTGGAGGGTTTTTCGAGAAAAAGAAATTTACGAAACGCCAACGTAAAGCGTTGAGGCATACTTTTTGCGTTGTCATTGTGTTGTCATAGGCCTATATATTGTAAAAGTATTTATTAATAACAATTTAATTGCTTATTACGTATGAGTGAATACTGTAAAAGATAAAAAAGCTGTAGAAGGTCCTCCGTTCCTGCCTGGTTTTGACAATATTATTAATATTATTAATAACACAGTATTTTGGAAGACACTACACAGCGGGATGCTTTGGTACTGCGGGGGACGTATTAAGCCATGAACCCCAAACATGGCGGGCAGCGCCGGCACTCTGCCCTTAACTTTGCAGTGAAATCACCACATAACATGAGACAGGCGATCTATTTATAGTCTACAAAAAATGGTGTATTTCCTATCTATGGTAGCAGCTTAAAAATGATAATTTTCACAAAAATTGGACCAAATTATTCCGATTGTATTGCAAAGAAGTTGTTTTCAAAACTTAAACTACTGTTGTTACCCTTTTGGTTACCCCCTGAAAACTTCTCAAAATGTGTTTTTTTGTACACTAAGCTATATTTAAATCTATGCAAATTAGTGGGCGTATCCATTTCAACCATTCATTGAGAAATGCTTCTCTGCACTTGGGGCCGGCTGCTCGCACGTGGTTCGTGCATCCTGCCTGATAATATAATCATAGAGCACTCTGTTCCTTGCTCTATGATATAATTAGCTCTAAATAAATCAGCTGATTCTCATCTCGCGGATTGACTGTTGGTATCTACACAATTCGCTGGTACCCGGCGCTAGTCTAATGGGCGGGCTGAAAATTTAACTCCGTCCACAATTTACATAGTTTGTCTCCAACGCCTGGTGACATGATCACCAACGGCAGCGGTACATTATTTTTGAAAACGGATTTTAAGGAGAAATTTGGGCTTGGGCGAGACAAACTTTTTCGAGTTGATTCCGACTCCGAGCAGGAATCGCAATTCCATTCAGAATTGATTGGACTCCCTATGAGTATGTATGTTCAGAACTTTGAGGTAGCTCTTTTCCAATTAATGAACTCAACGGGGGTTCTGGAGAGCTAGTGATAAAATCTAAAATGTGCTCCTGTTCATACAATGTTTTACCTCCGGAGCTAGAGTTGCAGTGGAGCTAAAAAGGTCTCCAAATAGTTGCGAAAATTAGTCGATATATTCGCGTACACAAATTTGCGAAGATTCATTCGCGAACGACGCGTATACATGTACATCGTTACAAACAGTGTACAGTGTACATCGGACACATCCTTTTTAATACCTCCATGGTACCACACATCACGTATTGTCATATACATGTACATATACATGTTCATGTCAACATTTTACCGAAAAGCCATTTAAAGCAGAAGTTTGGCTCATAATAAGAGTTTCCCCACCCGGACCCCCATCGTTGTCCAAAAAAAAAAAAAAATACGAGAATGGTCTTGAAACCCGACTCGATGACGGTATTCCACACTACGTGGGCCATGCAACCATACTGAATTTCATTGTGCTACAAAACTTCCAATATTTCGGAATCAGTGCAGCGTGCGTGCGGTTTGTTACAATGTAACAAATGCGTCCCATTTTCAAGCTTGCAAGTCGCACGTGCATGCACCATGTACAATGTACATGGCGCACACGTACGTGTAGGCCTAGATTTTATGCCAAGAGAGATAAGGATGACATGATGCACGATATGGAATCTCAGGAATTTGTTCAGAGGTCTAGGGGGATGTGTTAGGTAACAATTAGTCTGGAGAGTGTATAGGGTATAGGGACAAAAGGGGGGTACCCCTCTGCCCCATATCGTGCTGGGTATAAAGGATTAAGTTTTTTTTTTAAAGGCCAGTAGGAGAGGGTTTAATATTGTGGAGTTTTGCATAATCAGTGGTGTACAAAATCGAGATAGGAATAAAATGTTTTGTTTTCGATTGCGCTAAGATGCAGTATTGCTGGCACTATTATTGTGTTGATAATATGAATAGGAATAGGCCTACTGTACATTTTGATGTCTGTTTTTTTATAGGCGGGATGTTCGGATGTGCAAGTGAATTTACTCATAATAAATTTAAATCTGAAACACGTATATTTTTATGGAACTCTCGTTTCCCTATAATAGCCGCTCGTGGTTTCGAAAAAAGTTTAGCGTTATGCCATTTTCAAAAAGTAACCAAACCCGATTTTAAAACTACCAGTCTTCTAAAGTTCGGGATTTTGTCTAGAGAAAATATTTTTAAAAACGTGCTGCCTCTAAAGGAAAGGGACGGGCGTTAAACGATTTCTTTTTTACTTGTTTGTTTATTTGTTTGTTTGTTTATAGTTTAACAGAAATATCTTTTTTTTTTTCATTGCATCATTTCAAACCCAAACCCTACCTCGTTCTGAAGACCTGCTGGAAGTTGTCTTTTTTTCATGTAGTCATTTTACATTTTTGAGTTTGATTTCTTGTTTTAAATGTAGGCGAAGTAAAAAAAAAAAACATGTTTAGCGTCCCCGCTAAGGCTTAGTCCCCGTCCGCTTCCTTTTTGGGGGCCAGCTGGATTTGTTTTATTAACTGATATCACTGTAAACATGTTTATTTCTCTTGTCCATCGTGTCTCTTTAATTTTTGTGAAGTTGAACAGTTAAACAAAATTATGGTTTTCGGAAATTTAAAAAAGAACTTCGGCAATCTTGAAAATAAAAAATAAAAAGCTCCTATGTAAAAAAAAAAACGGACGCTAAACGTTTTTTTACTTGGCTTCAAATCTCATGAGTTCAATCATTCACGTTCATCTACCATCATCATTTAATAATTAAAGAAACGCACCAGCCAAACGGCTGTTTTTGATGGGTTTTTTTTAAAACTAAAACCACATTTTCATCGTTTTAAGCGTTTATTGGCATAGATATGTCTCACCCGACCTCCTGATGAACATTTGGCATCTTAGAGATGGGTAAGTATCTCATATGAAAGGTGTCAAAGGACCAAGTGAGACATGCCCCTAACAAATTAATAAGTAGGTCCGAAACTACTGCTGCAGCGGTTCCAACACTTTCCTGACACTATTTTCCATACGCGGGTAATGAATATCATTTTCATTCTCTGTGAGGGATTAAAAAATAATGGTTAAAATAAAAATAAACACACAAAAAATGGATAAGGACAAAAGCTGCTGCGGGAGTAGTCGGGGTCTTTGCAACTAACACAAAAACAGTAGCAAAAGATCACTTCACAGGTTCACTTCTGTTCTTCACCGTGTGGTTGACCAGAACCCAGGTATTAAACAAGGCAATGCATGCAGTTTGCTGTTTAGAGAGGTAAGATTTAATTTAAGAAAGGGTGTGGATGTTCCTTGCCCACATATCGCGCTTCAAATGGTCAGAGCTGGGCTGGTTAATTTGCATGTGAATAAAACTAAATTTTACAATGAAGTGCGGAGTACGCTGATGGTATACTTTAGATATTTAGAACGTTTTAATAGATTTTGCATCTTATCGCAGATTTACTGACAGCTTGTCCATTATTATAAACTTAGACTTTAAACCGAAAAAAATTGTTTTCTCCCCTATTTAATATTTTTTTCTGCGAGTTGTTGAATTCAATTAAAAATCTTTAATTGAATTAGCATTTTAAAAGAATGATCCCGAACCGAAACAAAAATGTTCGCTAAAACTGCTAGAGTTTTTAACGACAAGATTTCGTCAGATGAGAAAATAAAAGTAGGCCACTGTACGTTATTAATGTTCGATATGACCAGAGGATGTCCCTTGTTCCCCTTTTAAGACAGACGATTTTTAATATTTTTAATGAAACATTCAGGATGACTTTGAAATGCTGGTAGTTGAGCACCACATGGCTGGATTTGTGCAATATTTCGATCTCTCCATCACCCAGTGCCCGCTGGATAAATGTACTCTCCAGATGCCACGTGTGGTTGGCATGGAATATTTTTTATGTTATATTTTCGCAGGCGTTGCAGTCTAGTCCAGGGCGCCCTACACAAAGAAACTCTGGAGCTGAACTCATACATTTGGTTTAATACATGGTATTACAGTAAATAATTGTATACCTCGCAAAAGTTGAGCTGTCAATCACTTTATAAGGTTTCCGGGCTGGGGGTGCAGGATATTTTATTTCAGACGTACTTTTCTTTTAGGGCGAATGAATACTGACATTGTAATGAGTACTGATTTTTTTAAACATACATGTAGCTTGTCGGAACAGGTGAACATTAATATTCCAAGCAAATGATACAATAATCCATCCCTCCGTTTAATTCAGCCACGGGAGGGTAAACATTATTTTCCTTGCTCGACGTTAAATACGGCAATTGATGGATTTATTTAATCAGCTATGTGTCCCCTTTCTGTTATTTGTTCTGCTTGCTCTAATTTTTCTGGTGATTTTCACGGCAAGGTTCCGTTCAGCCCGCCCATACCCACTAGACTATCGACGGGTACCAGCGAATTGTGTATGATACCAACAGTCAATCCGCGTAAACCAGCTGATTTATTTAGAGCTTATCAGTAGCAGGAGGCTAGGCACGAACCACGTGCGAGCAGCCCCAAGTGCAGACGGAGAAGCTTTGAAGCATTTCTCAATGAATGGTTGAAATAGATACGCCCACTAATTTGTATAGATTTAAATATGGCTCAGTCTACACAAAACCACATTTTGAGAAGTTTTCAGGGTTAACTTTATGAAAACTACACTGGGGTAACAAAGGATAACACCAGTGGTTAAGTTTTCAAAACAACTTCTTTGCAATACGATCGGCATTGCGGTGAAAATGATCATTTTCTAGCTGCCTACCATGAATAGAAACTACACCATTTTTGTAGACTATCGGATCGCTTGTTCAATGTCATTTGGTGATTTTCTTAAAACGTTCCCCGCAGTACGAATCACCGAGCCACCAAGTGGTCAATTATCTTATGCACCTATCAATTGCTCCCCCCCCCCCCCCCCCCCGGGCTGGCCCACCCAAGATGTGGGGATTGTCACTTTTGAAGTGACCAAAACCCTACCTCTGGGGAAAAATTTGTGACAATCTTTGACATACATGGATTGGGCACCCCCACCTCATGGTTTTGAACTTCTGATGTGGAAACAATGGCAAAATGAGTGACCAAAATCTCCCCACCCTGGGGCTTGAAAAACGTGACCAAACCCCCACATAAGACCTGGGGCAGCCCAGGAGAGGGGTGGGGAAGCAATTGATAGCCGCATTATTTACACTATAAATAACAAGTTCGAAATTGATTTTAGCGAATTTGCTGGTAAAGAGAAAGTATTACCTATTTTTTAAGGGAAAATAGGGGTTCCGAAAAAAATCGCCGATTTTAAAAACGATATCAGCGATATTTTAAAAAACATGTAGCCGATTTCGATTTTTGGGCGGCGAATATCGCATGATCGCGATTTTATCGTCGTATCGCCCAGCACTACTGTTCACACATGGCATTACTTGTATATTACCATAAAAATGGTGTGAAAAGATGGAAAGGAGTGTGTAAATGTCCTACGCGATCGAGGCATGTGGACAATGCGCGTACGCCCAACCCTTACTGCGCTGTACTGGGCTTTAGGCGCGGAAATCCTTCCTGTGCGCAGACATTTTGAATTCGTGTGCGTGTTTGTAGAACATAATGAAATTAGATCGAGTGAATTTTTGAAAAGTAAATGCAACACAACAAACAACTTAAGCGCGTCATGACGGCTATAAAACGTCACGGCAAAAATCATCTGCAGCGGATACGCGCGCGCATTTGCGTTGTTTGCGCAGAGCAAAATGAAACTCCCATTTGGGCGTATCGGCTTCGATAACGCAACTGTATAGAATATAAACGCAGATATGCAAATAACTTGGATGCGCAGTACACTGTAAAAAGAAGTCGTTTAGCTTTTAAACAGTGTAGGCATCACTTTGTACATCGAGTCAGCGCTCTAGTAGTAATATAGCTCTGTGACGTGTAGTGCATGTGCGGCTACATGAACGTCCACGAATGTTCGTTTGCGCGATGAACTTATATTACTTAAATTATCGCCTAATGAATACTTTTGTTTTCATTTTCGCGAGCGTTTTTCTAAAGACTGTCCAATGAGATTACTCTGTCATTAGACGTCATTAACTGGGCCCAATGTCATGGCTCTGCTTACCGTTGGCGAAAATTCCTCGCATACTGTAGCAGGAATGTATGTGCTTACGGCAAGCGTATTTCATGCGTTAACGGGAAATTTTGGCTTCTGAGCATGCCTACATCCTGTAACTAAGGATTCTGTGCTTACAGGGTTAGCGCAGAATTTTTACGTATAGGGTAAAACCCAATTTTCGAATAGCCGGGTAAAACTCATATCACATCCACACCCTTTTCTTAATTAAATCTTACCTCTCTAAACACCAAACTGCATGCATTGCTTTGTTTAATACCTGGGTTCTGGTCAACCACACGGTGAAGAACAGAAGTGAACCTGTGAAGTGATCTTTTGCTACTTTTTTTGTGTTAGTTGCAAAGACCCCGACTACTCCCGCAGCAGCTTTTGTCCTTATCCATTTTTTGTGTGTTTATTTTTATTTTAACCATTATTTTTTACAGAGAATGAAAATGATATTCATTACCCGCGTATGGAAAATAGTGTCAGGAAAGTGTTGGAACCGCTGCAGCAGTAGTTTCGGACCTACTTATTAATTTGTTAGGGGCATGTCTCACTTGGTCCTTTGATACCTTTTATATGAGATACTTACCCATCTCTAAAATGCAAAATGTTCATCAGGAGGTCGGGTGAGACATATCTATGCCAATAAACGCTTAAAACGATGAAAATGTGGTTTTAGTTTCAAAAAATCAACAACAGCCGTTTGGCTGGTGCGTTTCTTTAATTATTAAATGATGATGGTAGATGAACGTGAATGATTGAACTCATGAGATTTGAAGCCAAGTAAAAAAACGTTTAGCATCCGTTTTTTTTTTTACATAGGAGGAGCTTTTTATTTTGTATTTTCAAGATTGCCGAAGTTCTTTTTTAAATTTCCGAAAACCATCGATTTTTTTAACTGTTTTACCCGGCTATTTGAAAATTGGGTTTTACCGATTTTTTTAACTGTTCAACAATGAAAGAGACACGATGGACAAGAGAAATAACCATGTTTACAGTGATATCAGTTAATACAAAAATCCAGGCGGCCCCCAAAAAGAAAGCGGACGGGGACTAAGCCTTAGCAGGGACGCTAAACATGTTTGTTTACTTCGCCTACATTTAAAACAAGAAATCAAACTCAAAAATGTAAAATGACTACATGAAAAAAAGACAACTTCAAAGCAGGTCTTCAGAACGAGGTAGGGTTAGGGTTTGAAATGATGCAATGAAAAAAAAATGATATTTCTGTTAAACTATAAACAAACAAATAAACAAACAAGTAAAAATGAAATTTTTTAACGCCCGTCCCATTCCTTTAGAGGCAGCACGTTTTTTTCTATATTTTTCTCTAGACAAAATCCCGAACTTTAGAAGACTGGTAGTTTTAAAATCGGGTTTGGTTACTTTTTGAAAATGGCATAACGCTAAACTTTTCTCAAAACCACGAGCGGCTATTAATGGGAAACGAGAGTTCAATAAAAATATACGTGTTTCAGATTTAAATTTATTATGAGTAAATTCACTTGCACATCCGAACATCCCGCCTATAAAAAAACAGACATCAAAATGTACAGTAGGCCTATTCCTATTCATATTATCAACACAATAATAGTGCCAGCAATACTGCATCTTAGCGCAATCGAAAACAAAACATTTTATTCCTATCTCGATTTTGTACACCATTGATTATGCAAAACTCCACAATATTAAACCCTCTCCTACTGGCCTTTAAAAAAAAAACTTAATCCTTTATACCCAGCACAATATGGGGCAGAGGGGTACCCCCCTTTTGTCCCTATACCCTATACACTCTCCAGACTAATTGTTACCTAACACATCCCCCTAGACCTCTGAAAAAATTCCTGAGATTCCAGGAACACAATGACCAACACAAAAGAGGGGGGTTCCCTCTGCCCCATATCGTGCATCATGTCATCATTATCTCTCTTGGCATAAAATCTAGGCCTAGCTAGGCCTACACGTACGTGTGCGCCATGTACATTGTACATGGTGCATGCACGTGCGACTTGCAAGCTTGAAAATGGGACGCATTTGTTACATTGTAACAAACCGCACGCGCGCTGCACTGATTCCGAAATATTGGAAGTTTTGTAGCACAATGAAATTCAGTATGGTTGCATGGCCCACGTACAATGTAGTGTGGAATACCGTCATCGAGTCGGGTTTCAAGACCATTCTCGTATTTTTTTTTTTTTTTGGACAACGATGGGGGTCCGGGTGGGGAAACTTATTATGAGCCAAACTTCTGCTTTGAATGGCTTTTCGGTAAAATGTTGACATGAACATGTATATATGTACATGTATATGACAATACGTGATGTGTGGTACCATGGAGGTATTAAAAAGGATGTGTCCGATGTACATTGTACAAGTGTTTGTAACGATGTACATGTATATACGCGTCGTTCGCGAATGAATCTTCGCAAATTTGTGTACGCGAATATATCGACTAATTTTCGCAACTATTTGGAGACCTTTTTAGCTCCACTGCAACTCTAGCTCCGGAGGTAAAACATTGTATGAACAGGAGCACATTTTAGATTTTATCACTAGCTCTCCAGAACCCCCGTTGAGTTCATTAATTGGAAAAGAGCTACCTCAAAGTTCTGAACATACATGTACATACTCATAGGGAGTCAAATCAATTCTGAATGGAATTGCGATTCCTGCTCGGAGTCGGAGTCAACTCGAAAAAGTTTGTCTCGCCCAAGCCCAAATTTCTCCTTAAAATCTTTAGGGGCAATGATTTTTCGTTTCAAAAAAGTGCAAATTCCGTTTTCAAAAATCGTCAATTCAGTTTTAAGCTGAACAAAAGATCCGTTTCCAATTAATACCAACGTGGTTAAAATTAGTTTTCAGAACACATGTGCAGCATACGGCCAGCAGATTGGAATCGAATGGAAATTCTTTTTTGTAACTGGTACCCATCTGCCCCTTAACTTCCCCCAGAGATATCGTAATTAATGAGTTTGGTTACCAGTGAATCAAATCACGTGTGACTACATCGTTTCACGTGGTTTCCAAGCTTTTCGTAAGGCCATTTTTTTTGTTATAACTTTATGACGGATCTGCCGTCTTCAAAAAATCGGGTTTTGAAAAAATAATCAGTTTTAAAGAAACAAACGATAAATAAGATATAGATTTTCCCAAACCGCCCTCAAGACGTTAAAACACGTGGTTTCCATCCTTAACCCGGCCTCGCCGGTACTTGGTGTCGTACTCCACGGTAGATTCACGGTGCAATCACCCGGCCGCGATTCCCCCCCCCCCCCCCCCCCCAAACAACATCCGAATAGGGTTAACGCTATGAGATTTTGGACTTATAATTCCCATTAAAGAATATCCTCCGGAGCCACGAATAAGAAAAACAAAAGAATTTCGAACGTAATGAAATTTCGGACTTTATTTCCCTTTAAATAAAATCCCCCAAAGTTGGAAATTGGAAAGAAAAAATAATTGTAACTGGACTCGGCAAACAGAGAATTCATTGCATTATAGACAGCCATATAACATGCGTAGAGGACGCTCAACAATGTATCAATATTCGGATGTCGTTTGGGGAAATTAATTCGCTACCCGGCCGGCCATGCTGCTGCCGATGGCAATCGCGGCCGCCGCGTACTAGTCTGCACGTCATCTACGACCAATCTCAACCAAGTAAAGAAATATTGGAAGTTTTGTTGCATAACGAAATTCTGTCTGGTTCTGCTATCGTTGTAATTGTATTGCGTTGCCCACGTAGTGTAGAATTACCGTCATTGAGTCGGGTGGCAAGACAATTCTCACTCCTATAAATTTTGTGGACAACGACGACGGGGTTGGGGAAACTCTTCTGCTTTGAATGGATCAATTTTCGGTAAAATGTTGACATGTATATGCAATACGTGCTGTGTGGTACATCGTGTCTTATGTGCATGTCCATGTTTGTAATGATTTACGCGTCGTTCGCGAATGAATCTTCGCAAATTTGCGCACGCGAAAATCGACTGATTTTCGCGTGCAACAGTGGCCGAACTTTCGCGAATTCGCAGTTGATTTTCGCGAATGAAAAAGGCTCCCTAGACAGGGCATGTTTTGAAAATGACGCACAATTCGCGAACGCTTTTTCGCGTTAAAACGATCGCGTAAAGGGAACGTATTTCTGAGCGGTACTGTACATGATTGAAAACTTTCTCAAATAATCTCACACCCAAAGACGGATGTCACATGAAATAACTGAATTAAATGTAATGATGGTTTTAATGATATGGTCAAAAAACACACTGTCCCAACCTGGTGGAATGACCCACATGCACTAAATGTAGTTTGAGCACTACTGTACACAGTAAAATTTGCACACGTATAACTTGTACAAAAATGTACTCGTATATGTACCAAGTACATGGCACTTACCAGCAGGAACATTAGGTGGGCTGTACATCACATGCAGCTTTATTTTATCATTCACCAGTAAATCTTCATGAGGCTTTGAACCTGTATTACATGTATAAAGAATAGACAAAAAATATTTCTTTAACTTCATGAAGAGACCAATATCCCAGAACCCACATTCCACCAGATATCAATTTTGGATTTTGAAATCATATTTATTGCAAACAAAATCAAGATTTATTTTTGTATTTAAATCGGAATTGTTTGATTTAAATCGATTTTTTTATATATTTTTTTACCATTGTACCATTTGCATAAAACATTTGTTTTAAATAAGTCAATTTAAATGATCATCATTGAAAGTCAAGTACATGTATAACCACACACAAATGTTCATGAAATCAGTACTGAAATCCCTTTCATTTATCATATTTTTTTCAAGAATACATTTTAGTTTGTCTTAAAATCTGTTACAGCATCACCATCATACTGCACATTTCTCATCCAAGTTGTTTCATCAATTGTTTCCTCCACCCTCCCCTACCCTCCCCCCTCCCCTACCCTACCCTACCCTACCCCCCCCCCCCCATCCCCCCACCCCCCATCCCCCCACATGAACACATACTTATTAACTCTTTCGCTACGGCGAGCCGCTCACAGCGGCTCGAAAAAAGCCTATTCCTGCCGGCAAGCCGCTCAGAGCGGCTCGTTGTAAACATTATGTAAAACAATTACGTCACAGCACCCATTATAATACCGTAGTGAAAGAGTTAAAGTGGGGGGATATCATTTGTTCCCCCACCCCCACTTTTTGTCGTCCCCGAATAAAAATTGTAGCCTATATTTGATTCTTTACATGTAGCTCAGAATAGTTGATTCAATTACTTGAAAATGATGTTTATTAACGATGATCTTTTGTTCCCAAAAAAATTGGTTAAAGTGGTTAGAAATTGCCTCAGATCGCACCGCAGAGCATCTAGAATCCAAATTGTTTCGGCGCCATTAAGCAGGCCCCAAATCCCACGCCGTTAGGGCTTCGCGCTCGCATTAATTGTGAGCACAGTATGTCCTCCCCACCCCAACTTTTAAAGTTGGACCCCCCCCCCCCCCCCCCCCCCCCCCTTTGGAAAAATCCTGGATCCGCCTATGTAAAGGTACATGCAGCTAGATTCACGCAAGCTGCCGTTTGTGGTGCACTTCCGCATATTTTATGCCAGGGATACCAGTTGGTCTTGGCTGCAGGGCCGGAAAAAAATTGCGTGTCCGGGATCTGGGCCACGCTACAATTACATCATGTACATTTGTACATATGTACAATAAACTTTGCCCAATTTCCGGACGCCGCCTTCTGCTTTATATTTCCAACGAGAATGTTTCCAAAGCGAACGTAGATCTATTGTACAATGATGCACAGTACTAGTACATACATTTTCGTATAATCACACAGTAGATGTTCAATATGCTATCCATAACGCCACCACTGCAGAACATCGCAATACCGCATGCATACACACTGTACTGCGGGATGGATGCTAGCAACAACACTAGACTCGCGCAGAGTCCAATAATACTGCTAAATTATCATTCGCTGTACACGTGAATGCAGAGTGGCAATGCAGAAACATTGATCAAACTTTTTTTTATGGGGCCGGGACCGTGTACAGACCGGAGGATTTGTTGTCAAGCCGAAACTTTTTTCAAAAATATAGAAAAGCCGGAATTCCGGCTATAACCAGAAAACTGGCATCCATATGCTAATTTTGCATCAAAACTAAGACCGCTTTATCGACATCCGGAAACTCGCGAAATATTCCCCAAAACTGCTCGTATGGTTTAAGCATGCAGATTGACGGTGTTTTCTTAAATTTTGAAGCCGTTCTGAGGCAGAAGAGGGCATCTTTGATTCATTCATAAATATTGCTTCGTACTTCAACAAAATTCCAATCTCTTTACTTTCTTTGGCATAAATTATCGCGGTGTTAATGAGCCAAGTTTTCGCCACTTTCATAAGTTTTTTGGCATCAAAATGGAGGTACACGTTGTATTGGGTGGTCTCCCATAGCTTGAAACTGCAAAAGAAATCAACTCCATGCTTTTTGGCTTTTCCGACACTGCCAGTCGGAAAAGGCCTTATTTTTGTTCTGATTTATTTTATATTTTTCTTTCTTTTAGTTCTGACCAAAATCCTATAGACTTTGTACACGAATTTAGTCCGTAGCACTTTAGGTCTTAAAAAACCTCAGATCTTAACCAAACTTACCTCAAACATAGACCCTAAGCTGACATATGTCGAAGAGTGACGTCATGATGACGTCATCACGTGTCACGTGACGTCATCTTAAAGGTGCATTTTTCAAGGGCCCATATCTAGAGAACGGTATGTCTGATTTCTTTAAAACCTGGTATGTTGGTAGGCCAGCTCGTGTTATAGATCAAAATTTAGGTAACATCAAGATGACGTCATCATACGATTTTATAGAAATTTTTAAGTTTTTGAACTTCAAAGTTTCTTCAAGCCATATCTCACCAACAGAACATGCTAAATTCAAAAAAATTTTGTAATAGCTTTGTTAGCTATATTCTTTCACGTCAATGTAAAAAATGTGAGACGTCATCATGACGTCATTAAAAATGTACTTTTTTGAAACACATATAAGGGTAGGTCCGATCGTCTAAAAATTAGTGTCCAGGTAGATAGTGCTACTAGCATGTTAAATCCGAGGTGACATCATGATGACGTCATCGGCTGATTTTCTATGATTTTTTTAGTTCTATCCCAAATCCCATAGACTTTGTACACGAATTTTGTAAGAGCCACTTTGGTCACTAAACAACATCAGATCTTAATCAGGCTTAACACAAACAGAGACCCTAGCTGAAAATGTATGCCAAAACGTGACATCATGATGACGTCATCACGTGTCACGTGATGTCATCTTAAATGTGCATTTTTCAATGGCCCGTATCTAGAGAACCGTAGGTCCGATTACGCTGAAACGTAGTATGTTGGTAGGCAAGCATTTGTTGTTGATGAAAA
The DNA here is from genome assembly GCA_037893225.1 of Hippasteria phrygiana. Classification (NCBI taxonomy): domain Eukaryota; kingdom Metazoa; phylum Echinodermata; class Asteroidea; order Valvatida; family Goniasteridae; genus Hippasteria; species Hippasteria phrygiana. The sequence continues at coordinate 38,543 of JAZGUH010000939.1, forward strand.
TTGAGGTGACGTCACGATGACATCATCATACAAAATTATAGTAATTTTAAAGTTTTTGAACCTTAAAATTTTCTTTAAGCCATAATTCATCAACAGAACATGCTAATATCGAAATTCTTTTTGTAATAGGTTTGTTAGGTCCTACATATGTAACAAAAAATGCAAAATATGTGCACCATCATAATGACTTCATCAAAGGCATAATTTCTCGTAAGACATGTAAATTGGTAGGTCCAATTGTCATGAAGCCTGGTGGGTAGGCAGACTTGTCACAAGCAAGCAAAAATCGCAGTGACATCATAAAAAAATAATGCGGAAAAGCCCTATGTTCTGTTCAGCGAAGAGACATACATGTAGAGTCCTAGTTTTACTTGGTTACCATTGCCGCCCTTGTGAAAACTTGTGCCCCGATAGCAAATTCGGGCCCGAAAAATGCCTGGTTTTGCCGAAAATCAAAAGAACGATCATGGCAGCGGTCGTTGGTGGCGCCCTCGTGGAGTATCTACATGTAATTTCACAGAAACCCCCATTCTTGGATTCATCCATTTCTCGCTCTCCTCAACAGCCAATCAGCTGGTAAGGAATAAATCTAAATTATTCAAGACCATCGGACGCCACTGGAAAACAGAAGTGGGCACTAGAACATTTACTATGTTCCTTTTTTTTTTTTTTTTAAATACATGCTTTAAATGTCTCCCTGGGTCTTATTCTTGGATAGCCTAGTGGATAAGACTATAAAATCTTACAGCAGAAAGTTTGTGATTCGAATCACAGGTGTTGTGATGTTTTTTCTTTATTGCCTATTAAAATATTACGTGGAATTATCCTTACTTTCAATAAATTTTGTCCAGATTTTTCCCCCCGTTATTTTCGGGTTGTTCTAAAACCCCCTCGAACCCAACGACCCCTCGACCCCCCTCGATGTACGTTCTGAGTCGGATCGTATCCCAAATCGAAACCCGGAGTTCGAATACGGCCCCAGTTCGAATACGGCTCCAGTTAAGTTAGAATGCATGCTGCGCGCGGGCGCTGCACACATTATTTTACTGAACACGGAGGATCGAGGAACGGACTGAACTGAACTGAACTGAACTGGAAGAATTGAAGATTCACATCCTCACAAAGACAGGTAGGCCTTTTTTTTTTTTTATATTGTGTGACAAGCTGCATGAAGGAAGGAAATACAAAATGGGTAGATTTTCTGCAATAAACTTAGACAATCAGGTCGCAATCTGCCAACGTGATTTTCACAACGTGAACTAAACATGTGATGCATGACTAAACGTTAGACAGACTTTTCTTGTGTATCGAGAATGTCTCACACACAAAATGGTCCCGAAAAAAAGCATAAGGCAAAATATGCTAAAGCATAACTCGCTCTTTACAAAAGCTACAAATATGACATTGGAGCAGTCATTAGTATTATCTCTTTTCATTAACATCGACAAAAAAATCAATAACGGATGAACAATTTTGGCGATATTGTTGAAAATGTAGAATGGTTACAAATCGGAACTGCATGACCTCCAGCGTGCAGTGCCCATTGCATGCATTCACTGACGCGTGCGTGATCCATGCGAACGTGATCCAACTCGACCGTTTGCGTGCCGTGCCACCGTACACCTGACCGGGTCCCGCGCACGGTAAGAGGTTTTGTTAGCGCATGGTCGAGAAACGACTACGTTTAGTTCCGCGTGACCTCATCAGTTTTTGCGCTTGTTTTATGTTTTCCTCGCTCATCCTAAACGTAATCACCTTGTTTACACGGATAGCGGTCGCAATACATGTAAGTAACAAACGGATAAAATCAACGAACATTGTTTACCAATTTTCGCTGCGTACCGTTTAGAGCTAATGAAACTCTATTATTGCCACACATTCTGCGACTTAACCCGCCACGTGCACACGCAAATACCCAAACATCGACGGGAAACCTGTGTTGAAAAAACCACGCGCTACACATCGCACAGTCGAGTTGTCTCAACGGTCGAGTTGTCTCAACGGTCGAGTTGTCTCAACGGTCGAGTTGTCTCAACGGTCGAGTTGTCCGACATCCTTGAATACGTCCTAATTACAACAATGGTATAATGGTATCTCATTGAATTTTCATCATTCATTTCTTACCTGTGAAATCTCCATTCAAAGTTTGACAGGAGTACTTTAGCACGTGTCCGTGCTCGCCGAATATAAAAACAAGATTTTTGTGCTGCCAGCTCTACGCCTGCGTGTTTATAACCCTCTCGAGGGTGGTTACGCAGTATCAAAGCAGAAGCAGAAACTGTTTGCCAATAGACTTAGTCGTTAATTTACCATATTTCATTCTACATACGTACGTACATATATGTATATGTTCAAGCACCAGTCCACACACAAAAATACACTTGTTCATCACGGACTAGAACACTAGAGAGGTTTAGCAGCACGTATTACGCGAACGCCAATGCGAGCGCGTCCGACATTTTTGGAGCGGCGGTCAAACTGAATAACGCGGGAGTTTGGACGCGCAATGAAACGTTTAGCCTGCACGTCACGACGGGTATCATGCACAACCACGGTGTTTTCAAACACGAAAGCTTCACAAGCAAGGGATTTTTTTGGACTTAGTTTGACCCAAAAAATCTTCAGTGTTTATTCAATGAGCTTTAATTCTCATAATAAAAATATTGATTGCAATGTCTACAAATGTTTTTAAAATGTTGCAATTACTCACGTTATGACCCAACGTGAACTTACCATTTCCACGTATTTGACGTCCGTGTGAAAGTCACGTACGTGAGTAACAATACGCTGGAATCGATGACGTCAGCAAAAGAACACACAATTTTCATGTTCGCATTCATGTAGAATGTGCTGCCTCTCTACTGTCTACGGAACGTACAATGAGAATTTAGTTGGCCAGTGGCCCACTGCATATGTAGATTTCAACAAATACGCTGCTTCCACAGTGCCCCGTGCATTGTGTAAATCGAATCGTGGTACTTCTTAACAAATTCTTTATACGTCATGCTGGGCCGCGTTGCCGTCAAACCAGCAGTCCCATGTACCAGTACAGAGGGAAGAAAAGAAAAGAAAGACAGCTCTACACCAAAGATAATTGTTGTATTTCATTTGCAGCAAACAGAACATTTTTTTGATAATCTAAGTTGAAATGGGAGAGAAAATGATAGTGACTGTCCGACTGAGAAAGCAAGAATACTGAGAAATGAGGATGTGAGCTTGTGAAAATAAAAGATTAGCAGAAAATGATGCAGGAAAAGATGGATGTCAGAGAAAAGTAGGAAGGCAGTTCTATTATAACTGGAAGAGTAAATGAGTGATGTATATAGTAGTTTACTTGGTATCCATTTTATTTTAAACAAAAACCTGCAAAGTGTTACATATTGTAAGGAGCTCTCGAAACAAGGAAAAGAGCTCTGGAAATTGAAAAATGTAGCTCTGCTAAATTTTCGACCAGTCTGACAAAGAGCTCTGGGAAAATAAAGTATTTTTTACACTGACCGAAATGAATTTTCTTTTCATGCAGGTGTTTTTTGTTCACTAAGGAGAGACTGGATGTAAAGAAGCATGAGTCAGAGAAGCTCAACTGTCGGTGGACACAGGGTACATGTACATGTACATGTATGTGTAAAATGAAGGTGGGCCGGCAATCGTTGGAAAATCCTGAATTTCTTTTAAAATACTGTCCCCAATTAAAAAAATTTAGCTAGTCCACATTTTGTTTGCAATTGATTACACATCTGTGAAGGTGCAAGCCTGGTAGACTGGTTCCCCTGTCCTGACAATTCACCGATGTCTATAAATTGATCTGTCATGGAACCAGACTACCAGAACAGCATTTAAAACAAAAATGACACTGATATTTGACATAAAAAAGTAACCTGCAAATCCATCCATTTCTGGAAATTGAAGCAAAAGCAAATGCTGAATATTACCTTTAAAGTAAATGGTACAATGGAGAATGAAAAAAAGGTGTTGCATTATGTTGGCCTTCTTGTCAATAGTAATTTTTATACAGGAGGTATTTATATTTGACGGAGGTGGAGGTGGCTAAAGATGGACTGTGTATAGTTCATGCTTTACATGGGGGTTTACATGCATCATCACAGACATCTACTATATCTCCCTCTGACTGTAGGACTGCCAGATTTTATCTCCTTCCAAAGATTCACAAGGCTGGCAACCCCGGTAGGCCCATTGTCTCTGGTAATGGTTCACCAACAGAACGTATCTCCCTGTTTATTGACAGTTTTCTCAAACCCCTTGTTCCACAGATGCCATCATACATCCATGACACCCCAGACTTCCTGCGCAAGCTGGAAGGAATCAAGAACAAGATTCCCAGCACAGCCATCATTGGTACTTTTGACGTCTCATCCCTGTACACCAACATCCCCCACGAGGAAGGTATTCGTGCTTGTTCCTCGGCCCTGGCCAAGGCAGGACACACAACCCCACCCATCAGTGATATTGGCACCCTCATGAGACTTGTACTAACCAAGAACAATTTTTCCTTCCTAGGTAAACACTATCTACAGGTACACGGTACAGCCATGGGTACAGCCATGGGCACTCGCATGGCCCCCTCCTTTGCATGCCTCTTCATGGGCGACCTCGAAGAGCGCATGCTTGCCTCAGCACCATGTCGCCCCTGGGTATGGTGGAGATATATTGACGATGTATTTTTCATCTGGACCAGTGATCAGGACAGTCTGGAGACTTTCATTAATCACATTAATTCCTTCCACAGGACCATCAAGTTTACATCAGAGTATTCAGTGCATCAGACCAACTTCCTGGATGTCACCATCCGCAAGGAAGACAACTCGGTAACCACTGATCTGTATTCTAAACCCACAGACACCCACCAGTACCTCCACTCCTCCAGCTGTCACCCCAGGCATTGCAAGACAGGCATAGCATTCAGCCAGGCACTCAGACTCAGAAGGATTTGTTCTAATAATTCTGACTTTTCCCATCATGTACAGGTACTGAAGAATAACTTGGTTGCCAGGGGCCACAGCTCCCGCCAAGTTCAACGTGCTATCACCAGAGCCAAATCTATCACCAGAGATTTGGCTCTCAAGGAAAAGACGCCTAGCACTAATGCCGACCCCAAGATTCCCTTGGTCACCACCTTTCATCCCAGTCTCCCTCCCCTTCGTAAAATAACTAACGACAACCATCATATCCTTCATACTTCAGATCGCCTTGCCCGTGCCGCCCCTGACAACCCAGTATTGGCTTATAGGCGCCCCCGCAATCTACGAGACCTGATTGTTCGAGCCGAGGTCCCCACCTTGGCTGCATCCCCTCCCATACAGCATGGTACTTTTAAGTGCGATTCCAGGTGTGTTGTTTGCCAGACTCACATGCTGGAGTCTGACTCCTTTTCTGGCCATTCATCTGGAACTACTCACAGAACCAATGGCAACATCACTTGCAACACCTCTAATGTCATATATCTCATTTCTTGCAGGGTTTGTGGTATCCAGTATGTCGGGGAGACCAAGAACACGCTCAAAAAGCGTTTCTATGGCCATCGGTCGACTGTGAACACCAAGAAAATGGACACCCCTGTTGGTCATCACTTCAACTTGCCTAACCATTCCATTTCTGATATGATTCTACAGGGCATAGAATCACTTCGCCACCGCAAGGACTCAGTTCGCCTCAGCCGAGAGGAAGTTTGGATGAAACGTCTTCGGACTATTCAACCACATGGTCTCAACATCCAGGAAGGAAATGATTAACTTAAAAAATTTTTCCCCCATTGTCATTTGTTTACAGATTATCCTCCTGGCATAACCCTCTTGGGGTCTCTTGGCCAAATGGTGTTGTCTTTCCATTTCCTGTTTATCCTTGCCACTTCTCTTTGTTCCTTTTCTTGCCCTATTACCACCTTCAATTCAACCCCCCCCCCCCCCCCCCCCCTAACCACACTCCTTTGTCCATTTCCCCAGCTTCAACCTTCATCTTAATCCCTCCCCTCCTCCATCCTTACCCTAATCACACCTCTTTGTTCCTGTCTTCCTGGCTGTCCTTTCCTCTCCCTTTGATGTTTACCCACTGCCTATCTGCCATGCTCCTTTGCATCCCTCTTTTGTGTTTCTCCACCCACCCCCTCATGCATGTGTGTTCCCTACATGTTTGTTTCTTGTACTCTGTCATTCACCTTTGAGAAAGAACTTGCTTAAGTTCGAAACGTCAGGCCAGCTAATTTTTTGATATCAAAGGAAACTATCAAATGCATGGTCCTTGACAAGTTTCTTCAGCATGCAGACAACTACATGCCATATTCTGCTATGAGTGCAGAGGGTACCCTTGCCCAGCTGGAGAGCTGGGCACAGACGGGAAAGTATGGTAGTGACTAGGCCTGTTCCGGCCCGGATACCCGAATACCGGCGTCAATATCCGGTTCCATTTTTCCGGTTCGGGTACCCGAAACTTACGGTGAAAAATTCAATGTAAGGTTTCATACCAAAAATAAATAAATAAATACAGAGAATTCGATCTATTTCAAACTCTGTTCCGACTCGAAAGACCGGAACCGCCCGGCGGTGTTTTGAAAACAATGCGTCAACAAAAATGCAGTGAATGGAAAGTATCAATAATGTGGTCGGCCAACGCTGTTTGTATCTTATCTATAGCTATCTTGTTGCTTATTATAGTCTGTCAATGGAAGTGAACTGCGGTTTACGCTGGGGCTAAACTAGCTCCGCGGTATGATAAAAGAGCGGGCGGGAGTAATATTGATCTTGAGAGAGTGAACGTTGCTCAGACACTGGGGCAGCGGGAATGGGAAGCGCTCTCCGTATTAGGCCTACGGGTACGTTAAAACAAAAACAATAAAAGGCTTTGCTTGGAGGAGGCTTTGCTTGGAGTATTAAATTTGTTTTATGGTGTGTGATTATTTTGGTGTCCGACTACATGTACATGTACATGTGCCCTGTCAACTCGTACCCGAGTCAACTCGTACCCAGGTTAACTCGTACCCAGGCATGCCAGGTTAACTCGTACTCTGTGGATGATTTCATATTTAACCCCTTGTGTACGGAAGACGCCAAAATGGCGCAAAAAACAAAAAACAGTACCACCAGGCCGGATGACGCCATTTGCCGCTATTTGTGCAATTTCAATCCATTGTTGGATTATTGTGTTACGCTTGACTGCACTTAAGCAAAGGCCGGCGCGACACCCCGGCGCCTCCTGTAAATAACCGTACTCGAGGTCTTTATAAATATCTGAACCTTCTAAACGATATTTTTATAGAGACTGAACGACAGGTAATGACTGCAGCTGTGAAAACGTCTTCAATGGAGAATGTCTGATATAATAGGTCAAATTTAACATAATTAATGTTAAACTTCAAAGGTCCTGGTGTCCCTGAAATAATTGAAATCAGTAATAAACACAAAGCCAAGATCGTAACTTTGCCTTAATAAGGCAGTTACACTACACGACCCCCCATTTTTGTTCTTGTGCTGGATATTTTTCGCCGTCCCTGCGACAGAAGAACCGCACCAGTATAGAATCGCTTTGGACAAGGCTTTACCTCCTTTTTTTTACCAAGAAGATAGTGGCACGCTCCGTGCAGTCGCCCAATCACCGGCTATTACGAACGTTGTGATATCTGGCCGGCGCCGAACAACCAATAAGTCCATATGAAGAGCCATAGTAGACCAATCACGCAGTTCAGTGAGTCCACCTCGCACACGTGCCGTCCAATCAGCACACGGCACTCGCTCCCCCTGTGTGCAGTGCACGTGCGGCATGCAGTGCATGCATAGACTGGTTGCCGCATTTCCATCATGCCTTCTTTGGCACTTAGTGGGCGGCGCGGCGGGAACCAGTACAGCATTGCTGCATTGAGCATGACACACGTGTTTTCATCACGGTAATAGGAAACCACGCACCGAAAGGAACTTGTAATCGCGAAGGGAACTTGTAAAAACAACGGAGGTTTCTTTAAAAAAATAGCGAATGTAAGTAGGCAAACAAATTACAAGCGTTTTTGACGGAAATATGTTATTGAGAGGCGTTTTGTGAAGACGGAAAATACAACAGGATTATTTTTTTTATTGATTTTTTAATGTTTTTTTTTACTTGCCGATAAAAATGTTAGGGTCGCAGCCGTAAAAGTAGGGTAGATCGGGTAACCGGAAGCAAAACTATTTTTGCGGGGGCCTTTTAGCGGCTGCACGGTGCACACAAGGACATTACAAACCTTGCTCTATGTTTGTTTGTTTGTTTGTTTGTTTTTTTGTTTTTTTTTTAATGGTCCACTTTCGGGTACCCGAAAACCGAACCAGTGTGGCGTTCGGGTACCCGGATCCAAAATTACCCGTGAACGCACAGCCCTAGTAGTGACTCGGTGGACTTTATCCTTAACATCCTCAGCCAGGTCTTCAATCTGCAAATCATAGTTGTTGACATTGATCTCCATTATATAGACTGGATAGGACACCGCGTCTAAACGCCGTCCTGAGTGCGCGTTTTAAACTAGGGTAAAGAACGAACGTGACGCGACTGCGTTGTGTGTGCTTTCAAACGGAGTTTTTGAAAAAGTGGAAGACTTTTTTCTCTTTAATTCTTCATTTTCGTGGGAAAAAATAGATTTCGCAACCGAATTGGTCAAAATAGAAAAGAACAATCGTTAATGTGTGCGCGGGAGTGAACTGCCCAGAGAAGGATGGAAACTTGAGTCGGGAAAAGGGAATATCCTTTCACAAGTAAGCTGATGATTATTATTTAACGGCGCTTCTATAACGTTGATATCAATGTACATGTATAACGTTACAACTAAAGAAAAGGCTAATGCACAGAAACGAAACTTCTTACACATTTAAAAATAAAGAAATTTATACGAGAGGCGGTCGCTTATAACATACTTATTGGCATTCTTGATAGGAAATGCCTGGTAACTACGGTAGCTGGTATAAACTACATATGGGAGGCCTTCCAAAAAAGTCAAAATACAAACAAAATGGGGAAAATAGGAGGTCCACGATTGAAGGTGTTTACAAACATGTATGTGTGTGTGTGGGGGGCCCGTTTTAACAGCAGCAATCAAGGGAGACCGAATGAGACATACCCATAAGCTCACCAAAATAAATACCCTGTGCAAAAAGCATTCCCTGGTGAGTCTTTTAGTTGTGCCTTAGGATGAAGGATTGTTTATTAGTTTTTCATATTTCCCAGCGAGTTTTGTCTTGACCTTTTACTTTCTAATTGTGCTCCATTTTGTAGTAAAATTGTGTTACATTTGAATGAACCTCGATACATTCTCTCTTTAATTGTGAGTGTTCAGTTTATAAAATAATACATGTAACATTGGGTGCTCAGAATTAAAAATACGACGTCATTTCAGAATAATATTCAATACGATTATTAAATTTGTATTATACACCTGCTCTAACGACTTAAAAATATTTAAAACAATTCACTGTTCTTACTGATTTTTTGGGGAGCGCTTAAACTCCCCAATAATGTTATCAGGCTAAGAATTTTTTTGATAATCCACTTCTCCAGACAGTACATAAAGCGAACACACAGTGCGCGTTTAACCACCCTCTTGCGCCGCCATTGCGCGGCCGCGCATTCGTGCACAAACATGACGCGGTGTCCTATCTAGTCTATATAATGGAGATCAATGGTTGTTGAGGAGAATGGTAGCAGGGTCACCAGACTAGCTCTATCACCTCACAGGCAAGACAACTGTGTTGTGATCCTACCCAAAACAAGTGTCATAATCATAAAACACGGGCAGCACTTTAATTATACCAGGAACACAGTGGCGACGGATCATTGCCCATTCCAGGAAGAAAGTTGTACTGCAGAAATTATCATCATATCCAGTACTGATGAAAGTGAAGTGCATGCTTTACCAAGTAAGTGTCAGTGAGTTTTCTGTTTATTCAAATACTGGACATAGTAACTTTTTTAGCATAACATGATACATGTCACAATAAAAATGTATTTCGTTCCCTCCTAATAATATTTTGTTCCCTCCTAAATATTAATTCGTTCCCGCAAAATTATTTTGTTCCTTTGAAATATCATTTCGTGGAAACAAAATAATATTTTTAGGTAACGGAATAATTTCAAGAGAACAAATTATTAATCTCCTACATGTGTAGCTGATTGCTCAGAGGTGCCCAGATGTCAACAGGGACCTTTTTCGCCGCGAGACTTGCATAGTCTATTGTTATGCTAAAAAAAAAGTGTGATGTCAGTTCAGGCAGAAACCTCAGTGTTGCGGTTATTTCATCACCAAAAGTTGCCTGAACTGGGTATATTTTGCGGTTGTGAAATGTATTTTCTTTGTGGATTTGTGGTGTTGTCACTTGTCAGTGCATGTCAGTAAGCCATGAATTGCATTCAGTAGTTGTACTTCCAGAACTGTAAGGTTGTCACAAACCTTACAGAGACACATATAAACTGCTGTGGGAGAAACTGACTAATGACCAGTTGCCACTCCTTGGGATTTTTCCCAAGATATTGTGAATTTTAGTGGACAAATATAGATTGCACATGTGCAAGTGCTTATTACAGTGCTCTGTTAAATGCATTTGTGCAGTGTTTTCCATTGCCTTGGGAATTCTTGGGAATTTTACTGGATGAATCTTGGGAATTTCATGAGTGGAGTTCAGGCGCCCTCTGTCGACAACAAATGATGTCAAACTTTGGAGTGGTGAAACCTGGAGGCAACTGCTAACTAATAATATGTAAATTACTCTAATTTTGATTTGATTAATATCTAAACATCATAAAACAATTTAAACATTTTCATGACCATTTAATTTTCTGCGCATGATCGATTTCAATATTTTTTGTGTGACTTGAAGAAGGAGCATAACTGCAATGTGAAGAAAAAAGTGGTTATAATTTCCATACATTACTTTCACATTGTGATTACAGCCTATCTGAGGACTCTGTCGCAGTGATATCAGATGGCAGCACAGGAAAACAGAGAAAGCATGATTCACAGCAGCCTTGGGGTGAGGGGTAAGTTTTAACAAATGTTCTAATTTGTTTTCCTGAGAAACCTTTGCTGCAAAGCTTCTTCAGGTGAATTCTGACGAAATAGCATAACATTCATGTCATGTACTTACCATAATAAAGGGTCCGTTTATTTCCGGACAAACATGTACAATAAAATAACACTTAAACAGACCATGACAGGGAAAGTCGGAGATTGCCCATAATAAATAAAATAGACATTTTCATAAACACAAGAATTAAGACTGCACAGAATAGTGCATGTAACGGCAGCACTTCAGGGGGGGGGTGCGTGTCTAGCATTCATCAGTAGTGCTACTGCTGGGGGGTTCGGAAGAGTTTGACATGGGATGGGTCAGAGGTCAAGGATTAACAAGGGTCTCGACAGAAGCCTCGGGTTCAAAAAGAATTATTGTCGCATTGGCTCCGTGAAAACTGAATAAACAATACATGTACATGTAGTCCACAAAATGTAATACGACAGTTGCGTACATCGATTACATGTATATAAGTGTATAAATAAACATCAGAAAATCAGACTGAGTTTGAGCACAAACGAAGTAATCATTTGCAGGTCATGGTGAGAATTAAGTCACGAAAATATCATAACATCTCATCAAATACAAGGACATTACTTCTTGTCCAGGACAAATAAGTGTAACAAATTTTACCTCCTTGCATCCTTTTGTTCTTATCAGTGGAATTATTAGCTGATTAGCAGAGAAAACGATCCAAGTCAGTGTTAAAAGGCTGACTGCTATGAAATTGAACATGTGCGTTATTCGTTTGTTTGTTGCTAAGGAGTGTACTCCACTGTACTTCAACAGAGGGCGCTATACAATACAATGTGATCATCAGGACACATTTACATGGCTCCCCAAAATTAGCAATCTAATTTTGATTTCAAAAACAGAAAAACTGTCAATCAGAATGCAATGAACATGAACCCTTTAACCCTAACCCTCCAGGGTATTTTGGCTAGAAACCCTGCCAGACGCATCAGATTGCATACTTTGTCACATTGACTTGTGTGCAGAGTGCAGCAAGGTCAAGCTGTCACCACAGATGCACTGTGCTGCGTCTGGCAGGGTTAGGGTTAAGCTAGTAATACATAATCAGGTTTAACTCTTAACATAAGGCACAAACAGGTGCCAATACCTTTAAAGGCCAGGTCTCAACGCTTTAACCTAATCTACACAGTTACATCAGGTGTACCACAAGTTAGGAGTGATTAAAGGCTCCTTGGTGGGGATTCCCGGTTTCCTGCTACTGGCTCTCGAGGAGGACAACAAGCTTCTGAATTGGGCGTTCACGATATCTGGTTGGACGGGTCCCTATTGCCTTTGGTATCCAAAGTAGAGTCAGCTATGGCTAGCTTTACTCTTCGAACATGCCCGTCAGTGCTCGGAAAGACTTCTGACACTCGGCCGAGCTGCCATTGGTTGCGTGCTAGGTTATCGTCCACTATTATGACGATGTCTCCCACTTTCACTTCCGGTTTTTCCTTGGTCCATTTCTGACGCACTTGAAGAGTATGTAGAAACTCCTTTTTCCATCGAGCCCAGAACTCGTTCACCAGGTGTTGGACCCTTCTCCAACGTTTCTTTGAGTACACATCCACACGCTGAAATGTACGGGTGGTGGAAGGATGACGCTGGACTTCAAGGTAAGCAGATGGTTGGGGGTGAGTGGTTCTGGTGACTTAGGGTCATTGCGGTTGTCCACTGACAGTGGTCGACCGTTAACTATCGCTGCAGGATCGCACATAAGAGTCCCGAGTGATTCATCATCGAGTTGCGTCCCATGCAATTCCACAAGGGCGTTGAGCACTCTCCTCACTGATCTTATTTGTCTCTCCTAAACACCTCCTGTGTGACTTGATGAGGGAGCATTCATCTTTGCTGAGGGGTAGTCACATCCTTTTCCTCCAAGGAAGTGTCGAACCTTGGTCTGGTCAATCTCTTCTACAGCTCTCTTCAATTCTAACTCTGTACCGACAAAGTTGGTGCCTTGGTCCGACCTCAGTAGTCTTACTGACCCACACACTGCTGTGAAGTGGCGTAGAGCGTTGATAAAGGAGTCGGTCATGAGAGAGTTGGCCACTTCGATATGGATTGCCCTTGATGCCATACAGGTGAATAACACCCCATACCGTTTCACTTCCTTTCTACCTTCCTTTATGGTCCATGGGCCAAAGTAATCGACGCCACAGTAGGTGAAAGGCGGTGCAGGCTGGAGTCTGTCTTCGGGGAGATTGGCTATCTTCTGTTCTCCAGGTTTGCTGTACAATCTGCAACACTTGACGCATCGATGGATGAGACTGGCTACAGCTGAACTGCAACCGACTATCCAGAAGCCATTAGATCGTATGGCCTTTGTTGTCATGCTTCGACCTTGATGGGCGACTTGCTGATGAAAGTACCGGACTATCATCTCAGTGATGTAGTGTTTCCGAGGAAGAATTGCTGGATGCTTGAAGCCGAAGGATGTTTCTGCTTTCTGGATGCGCCCGCCAACTCTCATGACACCATCTTCATCTATGAAGGGATCGAGTTTGAAGATGGAACTAGCCTTTCCCAGTGTACGATTCCGTTTCCTCGCTGTTTGTCTATCAACGTCACTGCTATCCACTTTCAGGCTTGAAAGTGCCTGCAATTCTTGAGGAAATGCTTCCTTCTGGATCTCAGCATGCTGAAGGTCTTGGACAGCTAGACGTTCCTAGTCGGGGAGGGTTGCCATCCTTTGGGCATCATTTTGGGTCCCCTCTTGAGATTTCCTCCTAGTTCGATTTTGAAGCCTTTTCTTGAATTCTATGCAAGTGGCAATGACTCGCTTAGCTTGACGCCAGTCTGAAAAGCGTGTTAGATCTATCGCAGGGAGTGTTGACTGTGTCGACATGACTTGCATGGCCTTCACATCTGGATCGCCTTCCATGAGTTGGTAGCCTGGGTTTTGTTTCGCGGGGAGATTTTCTTCCCACAGGAATGTTGGTCCCTTGAGCCACTTGGACGTTGCAAGCTCCGAGGATGTGATGCCTTTGGAACCTTTATCAGCTGGATTGTCTTTGGAAGCAACATGTCTCCACTGGCTGGGGTCGGAATGATTCCCTATTTGCCCGGGCGCAGTTGTAGCCAATCAGTAGCCCGATTTCACAATCTGACAAAGGCATCAATTCGTTCGCCATGTGGTGCTCGACTACCAGCATTTCAAAGTCATCCTGAATGTTTCATTAAAAATATTAAAAATCGTCTATCTTAAAAGAGGAACAAGGGAAACTCTCTGGTCACATCGAACATACCGATTAATAACGTACAGTGGCCTACTTATATTTTCTCATCTGACAAAATCTTGTGGTTAAAAACTCTAGAAGTTTTAGCGACATTTTTTTCCGGTTCGGGATCATTCTTTTAAAATGCTAAATAGGGGAGAAAACATTTTGTTAAGTTCCGTTTAAAGTCTAAGTTTATAATAATAGACAAGCTGTCAGTAAAATGCAATAAGATGCAAAATACGTTCTAAATATCTAAAGTATACAATCAGCGTACTCCGCACTTCATTGTAATGTTTAGTTTCATTCACATGCAAGTTAGCCAGCCCAGCTCTGGCCATTTGAAGCACAATATGTGGGCAAGGGAACCCCCCCCCCCCCCCCCCCCTTGTGTCGGTCATTGTGTTCCCGAAATCTCAGGAATTCTTTTAAGAAATCTAGGGGGACGTGTTAGGTAACAATAGTCTGGAGTGTATAGGGTAATGGCTCTGGCTGGTGGCGGTAACAAAGAAAAGGCTTTGATCCAGATATCCACAGACTAAGCTTAGACTACGTCGTTTCTCAATATTGATGGCTGGCCTTAGAACGGCCTCAAACAATGACTGGCAGCAAACACATCCGGCGATTAGGTAGTTATGAACGAACTTTTGCGACATTTCAATGCTGAAATTTATTGACGATTTTATCGCCATATCGGCGATATCGCGACGTAAAAAAAAAAAAGACTACGAAAAAATTCAATATCATCAGCCCTAGTGCCCGTAGTCGTAGGTTGGGCTAGTCGTGTGCCCGTAGACGCAGGTGGGGCAAAGTGTATCCCTGTTGTCGCAGTTGGGGCAAAATATGTCCCGGTAGTCGCAGGTGGGGCAAGTTGTGTGCCCGTAGACGCAGGTGGGGCAAAATATGTCCCTGTAATCGCAGTTGGGGCAAGTTGGGTGCCCGTAGTCGCAGGTTGGGCTAGTTGTGTGCCCATAGTCAGTCCTTCAGAGACTATGCAGTCATCATTGCTGTGGTTTGATGTTTGAATTGAATCCCAGATAATTCTCCATCATCACATCTTTGTCTTCTGGTGCTACCATCTCGCTGATGCTGGGACAAGCATTTTCCTCTTGATGTACCCTGCAAAAAGCATTCAGTTTGGCTTCAGTTGCCTGGAGGTCTCGCATGGTGTGTAGCTTTTCAAGCTCAGCCTGCTTCATTTCCAGCTCTGCCTTTTTTGCATTCTTAGCATCAGCGAATTGAAGCTGTGTCTCTTTAAAGCAGCTGCTTCGGCTGCAAGGGCAGCCTTTGTAGTGACTATGGACGATTGTGAAGAACATGTTCGACGTGACGATTTGGCTCAAACTGACAGTTCAGATCTGGTATCAGCCTCATGAATGTACCTTTGGATCTTCTTCATCAGCTGGTGGTCTCCAAGGATTGACTCCATGGTGGCTGAAGAAGAACCAATTTCTTGATCAGCATTGGAAGTGTTCAGTGTTGAAACTGCAAAGGTGTCAGTGTGCATGCAGAATCTAGCTTTGTCTTCTCTGACTTGTCCTTTGACATGGTTACCTTGAAATAACCCTCCAGAATACAATTTCGTTATCAAAAATTGAACTGTTCTTCCTTCTTACATTGCTTTGCATTTCACCTTCGAATATTCAAACTCGAAAATAAATATTCGAATATGCACACCCCTAGTCTCCAACTCTCCATGCAACGCAAACACGGTGGTTCTCTAACCACGCGTCTCGCCTGCTTAAACATTAATCATGTTCTCTGCACATTTTAACACCTCAATCGGCACAATAGACGTTCCATGCATTGCATTACATATCAACGTCTGATATATGCGGACATGCTAATTTATGCGACCCCGCGCGCTAGCCAATCGGAGTTGACTTTTCAAACTTGTGACGTCATTTCGATCAGAAATGTGGACGAAGGTACTGATTGGTTGGTACTGTAGGTGTCAGCTGACCCAGTTTCTCTGTTGTATTTATCACGGCGCGTATGAAGCATGCGATAGCAGTTATAAAATAATTCAAATGCCGCCGCGCGCGTGTCGCGTTCTCCCCCAGCACGCGCACGCAGTACGCAGTACTATACTACGCACAGTACAACTGCAACATGATTCCGTGCGCGTGCAGAAATGTTTACATTTCTCAAAGATGCGGGGCGCGTTACGTGTCCGGGTAGCAACACGCGCCTTGATCAGCGGTTTCAAGAAGGTCCAAAAAACGAGCAGGCTGGTTGGTCAAAATCTAGAGGTCAAGAGGCGGTTGTCTTGCATAATTAATTGCCAGATTTGCACACATATTATAGACGCTCATCGCGTTTTGCACGAGTGGCTATTCCATAGACTATCGGCACAATGGCACAATGACCAGTTTTACAAATCCAGCCTCTTCTACAACTTGACCTGACATGACCTTTGACCAGAGTACTTGACCTTTGACCAGAGTACTTGACCTTTGACCAGAGTACTTGACCTTTGACCAGAGTACTTGACCTTTGGCCAGAGTACTTGACCTTTGACCAGAGTACTTGACCTTTGACCCAAGCATCATATAAAGGTGCAATATTGAATGCATGACTCAAGTTTAATTGCAATTGACTTCAACTTTGCATACAAGACCAATTTTACAATTCCAACCTATTTTACAATTCCAACCTATTTTACAATTCCAACCTATTTTACAACTTTGACCTCAAATGACCTTTGACCTAAAATGACCTTTGACCTCAGTAATTGACCTTTGACACAAGCATCATTTAAAGGTTGCAATATTGAATGCATGACCAAAGTTTGATTGCAATTTGACTTCAACTTTGCGTAAGACCAATTTTAACTTGAACCAAAATGACACACAGACTACAAACTACGTACAAATGTACACGTGCAAAGCTTTCTGAACTTCGTTCAGGCGAGACAAAAAGAGGAGTAATACCTTGTCACGTCTTGACCGTTCATCAACAGAGGGCGCAATTTACAGGCAGTCGCCGTGCACGGCACATGCGGGGACCGCCTGTAAATTGCGCCCTCTCTCTGTTGTTGATAAACGTTCATGACGTGCAAACAAGGTATTACTCCTCTTGTTTGTGAAGTCAGCGTCGCGTGGAGATGATTTTGTGCCGCAAATATCTCCTGTTCTTAACATTCTTGGAGGAATACATCTATCCTACAAGGGAGATGGGCTGTTGAACTGTGGACAGAGATGATGCCAAGAATATTTATGCAGGTAAAGTGTGATTTTTGAAGCTCGGTTTCTAGCATAGGACTGTTGTGCAGTCTTGGGCGCTAGGACGGCATATCATGGCATTCTTCTACAGAGTTGGAGTTGAGTCCCTGCAAGTACTTTCGCAAGCCCAGTCAGAAGTCCTTTCATAAAGCCGGTCACAAGTAACTGGATGAACAATGACAAAGTAATGCCTTTCCCCCTTTGTCAAAGCTCATTTGAATAGCTTGTGATTGGGATTGGGACTGGAGGGCTTGTGATGGACTTGCAGGGACTTGCAGGGACTTGTGAAGTGGACTCGACTACATCTCTGTCCTGGGCTACCCGAAGACATGTTAGTCAAGTCGTTAGACATGTCGGAACTTTACGAAAGGTGGGCGTATTAACTAACGTACCACGCTGGTAATATGATAATGACGGCGCCTGCGGACAAAACGCGACTGTCTAAACAACTCGTCTTCAAATCAAGTCTAAGCTCTTTCAGATAATTTAACATTTGAAGTAGGCAGATTCACGCGAACTGTCGTTGGCGGAGCTATTTGCGGACCAGATTTTCTGTCGCGCGCTGTGACCGGCCTAAAGTTCGTCGACTCCCGACCGTACTCGTGAAAAAGAGTAATCACTAGGCGGAGTAATCACTATTTCCTGGTTATGGTGATGAGGCTTCAAAGTTTTTCTGGTCGCCATTTTATTAAGCAGGGATTTCTGCAGTTGGTAAAAAAAATTCAACGACAGAAGACCTTTCCTTTTATAAATACAGCCAACCAGGAGCCAACTGAATTTCGTAAAATTTTTACGATTTCCTTCTCTAACTTTGAGGGTAAAATTCTAACATAAGGGGTCGTCTGTCGATGTTTTAGTGTTATTAAATGGATACACCACACCGTGTTCATCTTAAAAACATTCTGTCACTCGACAAAAACTGTATCGGATAAACGGTACAACCTTCGGGAAATTACCGGGGGGCAAATAAAACAAAACATTTCGCTGGTATCGGCAATTTGACTTGAAGAATCGGGATATCGTGCACGGGTGGAATTTGATATTAAATGCAATTTTATAAAACAGGACAAACCAAATTATTTTGTTGTTCGTTTTGTTGATTTGTCTAATAATGCATGCATTTAGAATGCGAAAAACAAAGGTCATTTCAGAGGATGCACGATACTTACTATGCCGTGTATACGTCCGCCAGCCAACTGCACATGGCCTGAGACTATTTGACGGAACGCTTTGATTCAACGATTCGATATACACATTGCGCGGGCACTGTAGAAGCAGCGTGCCAACGTGCAACTAAATTCTCGCTACGTTCCGTAGACTGCGTTCCATGTTCTAGTCCGTGATGATCAAGTGTACCTTTGGGCGCGTTGGTGTATTCAAACCGCGGACGAAAAATGCCAGAGAACAAAAGAGAACAATATCGTCCGCGATTCCCAGCATACGTCCGCGATTGGAAGTGTGTACAAAACCTATGGAGGCCTTCCGAAAAAGTTAGAGTATAAACAAAAGAGGAACAATGGGACGTCCGCGTTTGGAGGTCGGTACACGACTGCTTGTGTGTGCGTGTGTGTGCGTGAACATGTACGTATGTAGCACGAACTACGGTAAATTCAAGACTGAATGTAAAGTCTATTGGAAAACAGTTGTTTGCGTATTCGGTGAGCGCGAACACGCACTGTAGTATTCCTGTCAAACTTCTGGCATTCCGTATCGATGCTTGGGATTCATGCTTGTATAAGCTTATATTTTCCTTTTATTTAATCATTTATTGGCAAATAATTGTTCTGTTTGTTAATTGTAAACTATTTTTGTATTCCTAACAAATTGATAAAAAAAATGAGGCAATTGATGCATGCAGAAGTTTCCTTGATACATGTACATTAGGGCTGACGATATTGACTTTTTTCGTAGTCGATTTTTTTCCCTCGCGATATCGCCGATATGTCGATAAAATCATCAACAAATTTCAGCACGATTAAAAAGTTCGTTCATAACTACATGTACATAATCGCTGGACGTGTTTGTCGCCAGTCATTGTTTGAGGCCGTTCTTATTAGGCCGGCCATCAATATTGAGAAACAGCGTAGTTATCAGAGCGAATGAATACTGACATTGTAATGAGTATACTGATTTTTAAAGCATACATGTAGCTTGTCGGAACAGGTGAGCATTAATATTCCAAGCAAAGGATACTTTGCAAAATAATCCATCCTTCCGTTTAATTCAGCCACAGGAGGGTAAACATTTTTCTCCTTGCTCGACGTTAAATACGGCAGATATGTGTCCCCTTTGTGTTATATTTGTTCTGCTTGCTCTAATTGTTCTGGTGATTTTCACGGCAAGGTTGCGTTCAGCCCGCCCACTCGACTACCGACGGGTACCAGCGAATTGTGTAGATACCAACAGTCAATCCGCGTGAACCAGCTGATTTATTTAGAGCTGATCAGCAGGAGGTACGAACCGCGTGCGAGCAGCCCCAAGTGCAGAGAGAAGCATTTCTCAGTGAATGGTTGAAATGGATATGCCCACTAATTTGCATAGATTTAAATATGGCTCAGTCTACACAAAAACCACATTTTGAGAATTTTTCAGGGTTAACTTTATGAAAATTACACTGGGGGTAACAGAAAGGGTAACACCAGTGGTTCAAGTTATAAAAACAACTTCTTTGCAATACAATCGGCATAATTTGGTCTAATTGCGGTGAAAATTTTCATTTTCTAGCTGTCTACCATGAATAGAAATTGCACCATTTTTGTAGACTATCGGATCGCTGCAATAAATCACCGAGTCACCGAGTGGTCGATTATCTTATTTACACTATACAAAAAGTTCGGAAGGATGATGTCGACTTGAACCTCGCTTACAAGGAAATTAATTTTAGCGAATTTGCTGGTAAAAAGAAAGTATCACCGATTTTTAAAGGGAAAATAGGGGTTAAAAAAAATCGCCGATTTTAATAACGATATCGGCGATGTCACGATTTTTCGATTTTAAAAAACATGTAGCCGATTTCGATTTTTGGGCGGCGAATATCGCATCATCGCGATTTTATCGTCGTATCACCCAGCACTAATGTACATGTAACGTTATGTAGTTAATGCGTCACAACTTTTTAAATCAAAAAATTAGCTGGCCTGACGTTCTTTCTCAAAGGTGAATGACAGAGTACAAGAAACAAACATGTAGGGAACACACATGCATGAGGGGGTGGGTGGAGAAACACAAAAGAGGGATGCAAAAGAGCATGGCAGATGGGCAGTGGGTAAACATCAAAGGGAGAGGAAAGGACAGCCAGGCATGCCAGGAAGACAGGAACAAAGAGGTCTGATTAGGGTAAGGATGAAGGAGGGGAGGGATTAAGATGAAGGTTGAAGCAGTTTGCAGCAGTTTCATTCTTTTTCAGAACTTTTTAGGCTGAAATTGTACACCAAATGACCAAAAATATAAATCAACAAAAATGCGTAACTTTGCATAGGGTTACCCTATTCATGACCAATGACCCCTCATTTTATTTCAATTTTTTTACTCTTTTCAGTGACATAACATTTAAAAGAATTGAAGCAACTTAAATAGTTAAAATGTTTATGAATCTGCCTATTTGAAGGAATGGCAATAACTTTAATATTTTGTGAATCTAGCTAATAAAGGTCAGGGTTTTAGTTATTGAGGGAAATTTTGGGGTAAAGCGACGATGAAGACGACAAAATGCTACGCGAAAATAAAGATGCCGATTACAACGACACACAGTTGATTCGCATATATGGCAACTGCCGTAAAGTGCATAAGAAAATTGCATTTTCTACCACAATAAATTGTTCAAATTTTTTTTAAGATGTCAATAGAATTAAGACTAACTGTTAAAGTCTGCTTTATTTTTTAGCCTTAGGTTGAAAAAGAGAAATGAGAAATGAGAAAAAAATATCAACATCCTTGACTCTAATTTGATCAAAACTAAACATGCTAAAGAGGGGGCCTAAAAAACTTTACACTACACAATCGCCCTAAACTACACGATTACCCCAAATATTGCCCGATCGACCTTCAATATGCCTACCTCCATATCCCACTAGCTCCACATCAAAGCTCTGCGCAGCGAAGGAGAGGGCGTGATACTGCATCCGAGGACTCCTTCCAATGTCACCCAGTACAATGAGACAAGCTCTTGATCCACATCGTGCTTTTCGGTAACCCAAACTCATTAAAAAAAATAGAATGGTTACACCCATTACAGAGTACAAACCCTGAGTGTAGAGGTACACCTCCATGAATAATATGAGGCTACCTTGGGTAAGCAAATCAGTGTTCGGCGAGGAGAAAAGTGCCATGTTAACGCACAACCGATCGGCACAGCATCCAAATGTGTATGGATATCGGATACAGTTATGTACGTACCGGCGCGGTGTGTGAAGTTGGTTACTTATTTATCGTTGGACGTTCAATATTCAATAAGGAGCCAGTTACTTATTGGACATTCACTATTAGCGTGCACAAGCGTACTGGTTAGAATAGTCAGAATCGTTTGGTCTGGGAACCATATTCCCTATGGGAATTTACGTGTGAAGTTGGCTACTTATTCCCATTTGTTTGTACACGAAATCCCCGCCCACAAAGAAGGACCGACGGCTTGGCCGGGCCGGCAGGGGTGCGAAATCTATTTTTTCCCACGAAAATTAAGGATTAAAGAGAAAAAAGTCTTCCACTTTTTCAAAAACTCCGTTTGAAAGCACACACAACGCAGTCGCGTCACGTTCGTTCTTTACCCTAGTTTAAAACGCGCACTTAGGACGGCGTTTAGACGCGGTGTCCTATCCAGTCTATATAATGGAGATCAATGGGTGGGGTCAACCTCGTTTCCAATAGTAAGCAGCTGTGGTGTCGGTGAGGGCGCTGCTCGACACCATGGGAACGAGGTTGGGGTGGGGTAGTCTTGGTTCCAAGACGTCCTTACCGCGCGCGGTGCGACTTCCAGCGCGCACGGCAGCGCCCTCTACGTACCTACACACATATACGCCTAGACTGGTTCCCGGTCCGCATATGTATATAATATGGGGACCGTACCGGTAGCTAGCACTTATATAAAGCTTCTGATTGGACCACTTCTGCGCGTGCGCAGTAATCATTTCTATTTTTAGAGATGGTGTTTACATTTTCGTGCAGAATCGACACAGTCAGCGCGCAGCGCACTCGATAATGAGGTGCCGGCTATGGGCGGCCAATAGGGCAAAAAAGACAAAATAAAAATACAAAACAAAAGTTTAAAAACCCAAAATAAACAGAAAATTAAACAAAATTACACAAAAATACGGAATTAACACATAAATAAAATCAAAATTCCCTAACAAATATAAAACACAAGAATTAAGTATCAAATTAAATATTTCCGCACAAAAATACGGAATTAACACATAAATAAATTCAAAATTCCCATACAAATATAAAACACAAGAATTAAGTATGAAATTAAACATTTCCCCAAATTTCCCGGGTGTAACGAATAATACTGTCCCCCACGCAAATGTGGGTGCTGCCGTTGTGTGCGTGTGTGGAGCTTCAGAAGTTCAGTGCTTCACGCACACGATCCCATGGATGGACATACTATTATTACTAAAGCAGACACGGGTGGTTGCAGAATAACTGCAACGGTTTCATATTTTCTCCGACCTGGGACAATCCTATGATTAACAAAAATTAAATCTGGAACCAGCCTAACATAGGGTATGAAAACGGCTATTCCGTGAGGGACACACCCAGTTCAGTTTACATTGGAGCGTCAGGCGTCCGTATGAAAATATGATTATTTCTCCATCAAAAACGGGTCGTTCCAGATTAATTCCACCAGATTCATAATTTATAGGCTTCAGACATTCCAATTATAAACAATTAAATCTGGAACCACCCGTACATAGGGTGGAAAAACGCCCATTCCGTAAGGGACACACCCTGCTCATGTCTACTGCATTTACAATGCAGTTTATATTGGAGCGTCAGGCGTCCGTATGAAAATATGATTATTTCTCCATCAAAAACGGGTCGTTCCAGATTAATTCCACTAGATTCATAATTTATAGGCTTCAGACATTCCAATTTTAAAAAATTTAATCTGGAACCACCCGTACATAGGGTGGAAAAACGCCCATTCCGTAAGGGACACACCCTGCTCATGTCTACTGCATTTACAATACAGTTTATATTGGAGCGTCAGGCGTCCGTATGAAAATATGATTATTTCTCCATCAAAAACGGGTCGTTCCAGATTAATTCCACTAGATTCATAATTTATAGGCTTCAGACATTCCAATTATAAACAATTAAATCTGGAACCACCCGTATATAGGGTGGAAAAACGCCCATTCCGTAAGGGACACACCCTGCTCATGTCTACTGCATTTACAATGCAGTTTATATTGGAGCGTCAGGCGTCCGTATGAAAATATGATTATTTCTCCATCAAAAACGGGTGGTTCCAGATTAATTCCACTAGATTCATAATTTATAGGCTTCAGACATTCCAATTATAAACAATTAAATCTGGAACCACCCGTACATAGGGTAGAAAAACGCCCATTCCGTAAGGGACACACCCTGCTCATGTCTACTGCATTTACAATGCAGTTTATATTGGAGCGTCAGGCGTCCGTATGAAAATATGATTATTTCTCCATCACAAACGGGTCGTTCCAGATTAATTCCACTAGATTCATAATTTATAGGCTTCAGACATTCCAATTATAAACAATTAAATCTGGAACCACCCGTACATAGGGTAGAAAAACGCCCATTCCGTAAGGGACACACCCTGCTCATGTCTACTGCATTTACAATGCAGTTTATATTGGAGCGTCAGGCGTCCGTATGAAAATATGATTATTTCTCCATCACAAACGGGTCGTTCCAGATTAATTCCACTAGATTCATAATTTATAGGCTTCAGACATTCCAATTTTAAAAAATTAAATCTGGAACCACCCGTACATAGGGTGGAAAAACGCCCATTCCGTAAGGGACACACCCTGCTCATGTCTACTGCATTTACAATGCAGTTTATATTGGAGCGTCAGGCGTCCGTATGAAAATATGATTATTTCTCCATCAAAAACGGGTCGTTCCAGATTAATTCCACTAGATTCATAATTTATAGGCTTCAGACATTCCAATTATAAACAATTAAATCTGGAACCACCCGTACATAGGGTGGAAAAACGCCCATTCCGTAAGGGACACACCCTCGCTCATGTCTACTGCATTTACAATGTAGTTTATATTGGAGCGTCAGGCGTCCGTATGAAAATATGATTATTTCTCCATCAAAAACGGGTCGTTCCAGATTAATTCCACTAGATTCATAATTTATAGGCTTCAGACATTCCAATTTTAAAAAATTTAATCTGGAACCACCCGTACATAGGGTAGAAAAACGCCCATTCCGTAAGGGACACACCCTGCTCATGTCTACTGCATTTACAATGCAGTTTATATTGGAGCGTCAGGCGTCCGTATGAAAATATGATTATTTCTCCATCAAAAACGGGTCGTTCCAGATTAATTTCACTAGATTCATAATTTATAGGCTTCAGACATTCCAATTTTAAAAAATTTAATCTGGAACCACCCGTACATAGGGTGGAAAAACGCCCATTCCGTAAGGGACACACCCTGCTCATGTCTACTGCATTTACAATGCAGTTTATATTGGAGCGTCAGGCGTCCGTATGAAAATATGATTATTTCTCCATCAAAAACGGGTCGTTCCAGATTAATTCCACTAGATTCATAATTTATAGGCTTCAGACATTCCAATTATAAACAATTAAATCTGGAACCACCCGTACATAGGGTGGAAAAACGCCCATTCCGTAAGGGACACACCCTGCTCATGTCTACTGCATTTACAATGCAGTTTATATTGGAGCGTCAGGCGTCCGTATGAAAATATGATTATTTCTCCATCAAAAACGGGTCGTTCCAGATTAATTCCACTAGATTCATAATTTATAGGCTTCAGACATTCCAATTTTTAAAAATTAAATCTGGAACCACCCGTACATAGGGTGAAAAAACGCCCATTCCGTAAGGGACACACCCTGCTCGTGTCTACTGCATTTACAATGCAGTTTATATTGGAGCGTCATGCGTCCGTATGAAAATATGATTATTTCTCCATCAAAAACGGGTCGTTCCAGATTAATTCCACTAGATTCATAATTTATAGGCTTCAGACATTCCAATTATAAACAATTAAATCTGGAACCACCCGTACATAGGGTGGAAAAACGCCCATTCCGTAAGGGACACACCCTGCTCATGTCTACTGCATTTACAATGCAGTTTATATTGGAGCGTCAGGCGTCCGTATGAAAATATGATTATTTCTCCATCAAAAACGGGTCGTTCCAGATTAATTCCACCAGATTCATAATTTATAGGCTTCAGACATTCCAATTTAAAAAAATTTAATCTGGAACCACCCGTACATAGGGTGGAAAAACGCCCATTCCGTAAAGGACACACCCTGCTCATGTCTACTGCATTTACAATGCAGTTTATATTGGAGCGTCAGGCGTCCGTATGAAAATATGATTATTTCTCCATCAAAAACGGGTGGTTCCAGATTAATTCCACTAGATTCATAATTTATAGGCTTCAGACATTCCAATTATAAACAATTAAATCTGGAACCACCCGTACATAGGGTAGAAAAACGCCCATTCCGTAAGGGACACACCCTGCTCATGTCTACTGCATTTACAATGCAGTTTATATTGGAGCGTCAGGCGTCCGTATGAAAATATGATTATTTCTCCATCACAAACGGGTCGTTCCAGATTAATTCCACTAGATTCATAATTTATAGGCTTCAGACATTCCAATTATAAACAATTAAATCTGGAACCACCCGTACATAGGGTAGAAAAACGCCCATTCCGTAAGGGACACACCCTGCTCATGTCTACTGCATTTACAATGCAGTTTATATTGGAGCGTCAGGCGTCCGTATGAAAATATGATTATTTCTCCATCACAAACGGGTCGTTCCAGATTAATTCCACTAGATTCATAATTTATAGGCTTCAGACATTCCAATTTTAAAAAATTAAATCTGGAACCACCCGTACATAGGGTGGAAAAACGCCCATTCCGTAAGGGACACACCCTGCTCATGTCTACTGCATTTACAATGCAGTTTATATTGGAGCGTCAGGCGTCCGTATGAAAATATGATTATTTCTCCATCAAAAACGGGTCGTTCCAGATTAATTCCACTAGATTCATAATTTATAGGCTTCAGACATTCCAATTATAAACAATTAAATCTGGAACCACCCGTACATAGGGTGGAAAAACGCCCATTCCGTAAGGGACACACCCTCGCTCATGTCTACTGCATTTACAATGTAGTTTATATTGGAGCGTCAGGCGTCCGTATGAAAATATGATTATTTCTCCATCAAAAACGGGTCGTTCCAGATTAATTCCACTAGATTCATAATTTATAGGCTTCAGACATTCCAATTTTAAAAAATTTAATCTGGAACCACCCGTACATAGGGTGGAAAAACGCCCATTCCGTAAGGGACACACCCTGCTCATGTCTACTGCATTTACAATGCAGTTTATATTGGAGCGTCAGGCGTCCGTATGAAAATATGATTATTTCTCCATCAAAAACGGGTCGTTCCAGATTAATTCCACTAGATTCATAATTTATAGGCTTCAGACATTCCAATTATAAACAATTAAATCTGGAACCACCCGTACATAGGGTGGAAAAACGCCCATTCCGTAAGGGACACACCCTGCTCATGTCTACTGCATTTACAATGCAGTTTATATTGGAGCGTCAGGCGTCCGTATGAAAATATGATTATTTCTCCATCAAAAACGGGTCGTTCCAGATTAATTCCACTAGATTCATAATTTATAGGCTTCAGACATTCCAATTTTTAAAAATTAAATCTGGAACCACCCGTACATAGGGTGGAAAAACGCCCATTCCGTAAGGGACACACCCTGCTCGTGTCTACTGCATTTACAATGCAGTTTATATTGGAGCGTCATGCGTCCGTATGAAAATATGATTATTTCTCCATCAAAAACGGGTCGTTCCAGATTAATTCCACTAGATTCATAATTTATAGGCTTCAGACATTCCAATTATAAACAATTAAATCTGGAACCACCCGTACATAGGGTGGAAAAACGCCCATTCCGTAAGGGACACACCCTGCTCATGTCTACTGCATTTACAATGCAGTTTATATTGGAGCGTCAGGCGTCCGTATGAAAATATGATTATTTCTCCATCAAAAACGGGTCGTTCCAGATTAATTCCACCAGATTCATAATTTATAGGCTTCAGACATTCCAATTTAAAAAAATTTAATCTGGAACCACCCGTACATAGGGTGGAAAAACGCCCATTCCGTAAGGGACACACCCTGCTCATGTCTACTGCATTTACAATGCAGTTTATATTGGAGCGTCAGGCGTCCGTATGAAAATATGATTATTTCTCCATCAAAAACGGGTCGTTGAAGATTAATTCCACTAGATTCATAATTTATAGGCTTCAGACATTCGAATTTAAAAAAAAATAATCTGGAACCACCCGTACATAGGGTGGAAAAACGGCCATTCCGTGAGGTACACACCCAGTTCACGTCATTGCAGTTACAATGCAGTTTATGGGAGCGTCAGACGTCCCTATCGAAATATTATTATTGTGTCATCCTAGACGGGTGGTTCCAGATTAACTCTACTAGATTCATATTTCCCAGACGTCAGACATTAATATTATTAACAATTAAATTTGGAACCGCCCGAACATAGGGTGGAAAAACGTCCATTCCATGAGGGACACACCCCGTTCATGTTTTAACAGTGCAGTTACAATGCCGTTTATCGGAGCGTCAGACGTCCCTATCGAAATATTATTATTGTGTCATCCTAGACGGATGGTTCCAGATTAACTCTACTAGATTCATATTTCCCAGACGTCAGACATTAATATTATTAACAATTAAATTTGGAACCGCCCGAACATAGGGTGGAAAAACGTCCATTCCATGAGGGACACACCCTGGTTATGTTTAGTGCAGTTATACAATGCAGTTTACATTGGAGCGTCAGACGTCCCTATCGAAATATAATTATTGTGTCATCCTAGACGGGTGGTTCCAGATTAACTCTACTAGATTCATATTTCCCTGACGTCAGACAATAATATTATTAACAATTAAATTTGGAACCACCCGAACATAGGGTTGAAAAAAGTCTTCTCTTCTTTTCATTAACATTCTTTGCAATATCATGGAAAAAAATGCATACATGGCTCACGAGGCTTATTTGTTGATAATTTGCTAAATTATTGACTCTCCCCTGTCTTCGGAGAATGTTTCATTACTGCATATTTTCTTGCAGAAATCACTTTGCCCCGGCAGCTTTCATTTATTGAATTGAGATTGCATCATACATGTATCTTGGCGCATTTCAGTCCTTCAGTTTACCTATGGCTGCGTCCACTTCCTGTATTGTTAATTCTAATTTGTCATCTGTTGAGGACATGTGTGGCTAGGTTTTGGGTATTTTTTTGTATCAGGATTTCTAGCGTTACTAAGTTCATTGTAGTTCTTCCATAATTATAGGACCTATGTTTCTTCTCTAAGAACCTTTCCATCTTTGATTTTATCGATATGCATTTTGATACAGGATTTCAGGGGTATAGTCTTTATCTTTCCATTTTGCTTATTGGTCGGAATTTTCAACAATTTTGCATAGTTCTTACATCAACTTGTCATTGCATGCCTTTGTCTTGAGTTGGGTTTGTCGGTTCAAAAAGTTGTACATGTATCTGGGTTTGCGTGATGCATATTACTTCTTTCTATGTAGCCCAGTCCCACGACTTTTCAGGTCATATCAGAAAAATCACATTCAAGATGTCCCCTTTAGGTGTTTTTAAAAAACATTTTAAATCCATCATAAATTTAGTTCATGTCCTATTCTCTGTCTGACATGTTTAGAGTATATATATACATGTACTTCAAATACTGTAAACATTATGTCCAATTACGTTTTTCTATCTATCCCAGTCTTCTCATTTTTTTTCAATTCATATCATCCAATCACAGTCAAGCTGTCCCCTTTAGGTGTTTTCAATAAGCATTTGAAATTAATCAGAAATTCCGTTCATTTCCTCTTCTCTGTCTGACATGTTTGGAGCATACACTTCAAATACTGTTATACACCCTGTAATAGTCTTAACTCTAGTAGATATTAAACATGAATAAATAGAGTTACATGTATATCCTAACAGTGCTTCTTCAGCTGCCCGATTTCAAATTAAGGCAAAATATGCTCGGCGTACCTTGGATTCCTGAGCACGTTTTTTTAACACAAGTTTTCAAAATTCAGCAGAGTCGGTACAATGTGTCTAAGAGATGACCAATATTTCCCATCTAAATTGTTTCAACTGCTGCAGTAGTATGATAACATTGACTGATTTCTAAGGTGTACGAACATGCAAAGTTTCTATAACAATTGTTTTTGATTGTTAAACAGCAACTATCTATCATTTTGCCTATGGGCAGCAACTTTTCAAATTACCTACAACAAACAGTTTAATATCAACGACATTAATACAAGTTGTTCAATGTTTTATCAGGAATTAAACCAGGCAGTGTTCAAGGACTGGTTTCATTAAAAAAAAATGTGTTATTGATAAATGAACTCACCTCTTCTTTTAAGTAAAAAAAAAAAATGTGCTTTGTTTGCAGATGAGACTGTTATTGGCATGTTTTTAATCATTTAGATACAAATTCTTTCAAAAATGATATGGAGACAATGTCAAATTGAAATGGTACAAATAAAAACAGTCAAGTGTACTTCGAGTAAAACACGTGGTATGCATGTATATATCTAAACTTGTTAAGTCTCCAAGCTGTTTAAAGAGATTAAATATTAAATACGGCGAACAAAATTAATTATAAGATGTACCAAATCAGGCGGTACTGCATTCGCGGGATCGTCATATGCGTGCTTACATTTGAGGCGCGTGTTTACTTTGGCAAACATATTGGTCAAAGGCGCTCTGAGTGGGCGCGTATGGTAACGCTCGATTGGGGACCCAAATATGGCTTGTTCGTCGGATTTGTCTACAGCAAATACATCTGTAGGCATGCTCTCTTTTAACTATATAAGTCAGTGATTTAAACAATTTGGGAGAACAGGATTACATTTTGTAAATTTGCATACTCAGATGCTTTGAGATGACTTGGAAAGAGTACAAAGAAGAGCTCTCCATATTGTTTTAAAACAACACAGAATTGAAATGTCTTATGCCAAAAGATTACAACGACTCAATTGGTTACATATAGAATCAGGTTGGAAATGTTTAATGATGAGTAACTGTCAACAAATATGCATAATCTGCAGGTGAACGTTCCACATGTGGATGAACTAAATTTTATTTGCACAGCTACAATCAGGGATAACATTTCTTCTGTTACAAAACCACCATCATAAACACAAAAGCAATGCTTAATAGCATAAAGCTACATGAACAATTCAGGCGCTATGTTAAATAATGTTTACATCCTTGATTATAAAATGTATGTTCACAACATGCAAACCAAAGGGGGTTTACCCATTAGTGTGAATTGACGATTATACATTGATTTCTATAACACAAAGCTTGCAGTTTCCACCAATACGGTCACGTCTTTCAAAAGCTGTAAGATGAACTCCAAAAACAGCTCAAAACAAATTGTTAACAATGTTTTTGATACTTTGCTTCATGTAATTATGTTGTCTGGGTTAATACTCTTCTTATTAGCATTTGTATTTTGTCATTTGAGTTATTTCTTCTGATTTATTAATTCTTGTTTTAAATTAAAACAATTTATCTCTTGCCCTTTCTAGACATAATATATGAAGCAGTGTGGACTCATGCGAAAGATATCTGTTATAATTAAAGTCAGCCTCCCCAATGCAAACATTAAAAATTCGCAGTGATTTTTGTCGGGTTTTACTGAATAGCTTTTTATCTGTAGACAGATGTGCTTATTAGGTCCAGTTATTAATATTTTCTCAATGAATTATGCAACGTTGATCTCATGGTTTCCACGCAAAACAAACCAACCGTAACATAACATTAAATCTCTTACAATAAATTTATATTTATAATTAACAGCTCTTGGGAAGTATACATGTATAGGCTTTTTGTTTTTCAGCATTTCAAATCCTAACTTGTACTTGTACATTTGTTGGGTTGCTTTCAGTCAAAATGAAAAAAATAATGATATACTGTATAACCATGATATAAGAGCACTGTTCATACAACATCATGCTTATAACAAGGAAAAAAGATGTCTTGTGGCTTTGGGTTATTTGTTTTACATTACTGATAATTAAAGGGTACCAGTGTTATAACCCTTTCAATACCAAGGCATATTTTGTGACTGTGCTCTGGATACCACACTCATGTACATGACATGTCCAGTTCTTTACCAGACACTTTTGGCCAAGTTTTAGTGTATAGCGCCCTCACAAGGCAATGTAATGAAAGGCTATTCTTCTTTGAAGTGTTGTGGAATCCTGAGGTTCATTGAGAAACAGCACCCCAACCTAACTAATTGAATGAGAACTAAAATATTGCTCTTTGAAAAGAGATTTATTTTGAGGGGTGGTTCATAAATCCCCAACTCTCAAGGATTGTTGTGATAATTGCACAAACTTGAACAAATTAGTAACGTTTGGATGCAGTTAAGAGGGCATTTCTCAAACCCTGGCTTGGGCTCGGGCTTCGCGTAATTTTATCGCCAGATTAGGCAAGATCTTGAATAGTTTTGGCTACATGTACATGTACAAATGTATATAAACGTTTGATGTTTTTAATGCAAGCAACAAGCAACATTTATTTCCTCTTCATGGTAATTCACAACAGATATAAAAGAATACAAATAAGAAAATCAAGTCAAGAAGATCTTAAAGAGGCAAAACCTAAAAAGCGACAGCTTGTGTAAGGCATACCAGACATAACAAAACACATTAAAAAAAAAGTAAAGATTTAGAAACATAAGTTATACAGTGTACACAAAGCAACTATAATACGCGTCGCTAGCGCTGATTTGACCAGCAATGAAAATCTATACAATGTGTCAAATCGAGCTAACTCCCTATAGCTGCCCATCTCCGTTACAAGCCATGAACAAAATTGTGAAAAAATAATCTTTTAGAATGTCAATGTATTACGGATCTGACAAATTCGAAGGGTCGATCAGAGTTCAGGAGACTGCAAAAATACAGGTCTACCTAGACAAGTACATGTAAACAAAATAGTGTGCATTTTAGTTTTTTTTTCCCATTTTCACTTAAATTGGTAATTTTTTAAGGAAACGGTTGTTTAGGAAGATTATTTTGGTACCTTCCCCATTTATTATAATTATTAGTTGCAATTTTGCGTCAATCGTAAGATGTGTAATTTCTGATCAATGTTTTGCGTGTGCAGTCAATACGACATGAAATGTGTGCACAGGCAGGTGCAACATTGTGGAATTATGAAATTTAAATATGTTCGGTTGAGCGACCGGGTGCGAATTAGAACATATTTGTTTTCTTCCCGTTGCATGGGCACGCCACACGTTGGGGGCAGTGTTCCCCTTTGGGGAACTGTGGTATGCCAGGATTGTCGGGAATTGGGTGGGGTTTTTCGTTAGCCTCACTTCACGTTGGTACGGCACAGCCTCAACAGCTCAAAAAAGATTCCTCCAATAGTTGAAAATCCTAAGACCTATCCAAGATACCATCGCTACTATGATGCCTGGGGATGATAAACCAGCCACTAAGGAGGATATTAGGGCCATGCTTTCGGAATTCGCCCTTGTCTTCGACCATAAATTAAGTAACGCCAAGGCGGAGGTTTTGGATCTGCACAGCAAATCCACTTCATCTCTAACGCAGAAGCTGAAAGACTCGACGAAGGCAAAGTGGCGCAGAGAGGGCAATCAGCGGCAGTTCGAGTTTAACCAGCAAGTGTCAGCTAAGTTATACCTTTATTCCCTTGTTAGACTAAGGCAGTACCTAAAAATACAAACAAAAATAAAAAATCACCCGGCCTTCTTTAACCTTCAGGCGTCGTTTATGTACAGACAGACAGCCTGTTGTGCCGAAATACACCAACACAACCGCATTTTGGTGTCCCTGGTCTTTGTTTGTGGTGTCCGGTTAGGTAAGAAATTTAAATATGTTCGGTTGAGCGACCGGGTGCGAATTAGAACATATTTGTTTTCTTCCCGTTGCATGGGCACGCCACACGTTGGGGGCAGTGTTCCCCTTTGGGGAACTGTGGTATGCCAGGATTGTCGGGAATTGGGTGGGGTTTTTCGTTAGCCTCACTTCACGTTGGTACGGCACAGCCTCAACAGCTCAAAAAAAAACAAAAAAAAAAACAAAACGAATAAAATCAGTTTTCCCTATGCTAAATCGATCTCTTCTTTTTTTTTTATCTCCCATCACAGAGAAGTCAGAGATCTTATTCAATCGGCGACTGAGATAGCGGAGGACAAAATCGACGCGTCTCCGCTCGATCTAACGAACAGCTTGCAGAAAGCTCTGGAAATCCTAGACAGGTGACAGAAGTTGATCCGCTTGGCGGATTCGAGTACATGGTTGGGCCACGGTCACCGAGTATGAGGCACATCAGCTGGCAGATGACGAGGACGACGATAACAAGATCACCAGAGCAGAGAACAGGGCTGGACGGAAGATCAAACAAAAGTGGGCGGCAACGGCAACATCAGCCCGGCAACAGAAAAAGTGCAGGTTCGCATGGGATGCAGCGGTAACCATTTCAACCGAGGCAAGAAATGAGCTCCATTTCTGGAAGCGTAATGTAGATAGAACGAATGTATGCGCGATAGGAGTTCGCAAGGAATGTTCTAAGATTATTTATTGAGACGCAAGTTCCACAGGTTATGGTGGATACCTGGTGGATACAGGAGAAGAAACAGTACAAGGTATGTGGAATAGCAGTGATGCCAAAAAGAGCTCCACTTGGAGAGAGCTCAAGGCAGTGGATATAGTCCTTAAGTCATTTGTGACAAAACTGTCCTGCCGAAGGACGAAGTGGTTTACGGATAATCAGGCAGTTTCTAAGATAGCAACCTGTGGAAGTATGAAGAAAGAGTTGCAAGACATTGCTTTGAGCATTTGCGAGACATGCTTGTCTCATAATATCCATTTGGATATGGAATGGGTGCCAAGGTCAAAAATCGAGAGCAGATAAGCTCAGTAGAATTATAGACCAAGACGATTGGGCAGTTTCAGATGACGTCTTTTCGTTTTTTGATTATCTGTGGGGCCCACATTCTGTAGACAGATTTGCCAGTTATTATAATAACAAGACCCCCCCGGTTCAATTCCAGGTATTGGAATCCGGGTTGTGAAGCTATAGATGCTTTTACGGTCAACTGGAAGGCGGAAAACAATTGGGTTGTCCCCCCGATCTCATTGATACCCAGAGTTCTTATACACATGGAAAACACAAAGGCGATCGGCACATTGATTTGTCCATGTTGGCTTTCTGCGCCTTTTTGGCCTATGCTCTTTCCAGATGGTTATAATCCAACTAGAGCAGTGGTACAAGTTTATGAACTTCCAAGAGACTGCGCAATTTTTATTCCAGGCAGAGGCGGAAACGTCGAGTTTATCGACAATATTGTTAGAAGCAAAATACTAGCGCTTAGGTTAGATTTCACATTCGTGTAAAACGTATGTCCTTTGGCAGTAACATAAGTTCTCGTTTTTCCGCTTTATGTTGTTTGTTATTATGTGCAGCTTATCTTTGACAGTGGCATATGGGCCGAACACAGACAAGATACTACGGAGGACCTGGCAGATCTCGCCGGAGAGTTACCACAGATAGTATTGAAGTCGCGGGCAGATTCCACAGTAAAGTCATATTCGGGTGCCTTCAACAGATGGGCCGAGTGGGCAAAGAAACACAACATGAAGCCCATTGGGGCAGATCATTACCATATTTCTTTGTATTTAGTCCATCTTAGCCACACATGTTTTTCGCCAGCCCCAGTAATCAAAGCCACATCGGCTATATCATGGGCTCACAGGATGGCTGGGGTTGAGGACCCAACCCAGAAGTCAACAGTTAAATTTACCTCCGAAGGGCTCAGAAGAACACTGTCAAAACCTACTGTGAAAAAAGAACCTTTAACTCCGTCTATCTTAAGAGATATGGTTGATTTGCACATAAAGCAACCTTCTGAGCTTACAGTAAAAGATTTGATGAGTTTAAGGACAGTAGCAATGTGTCTTCTCGCTTATGCGGGGTTTCTTAGGTTCAATGAACTTTCATCCATACGTCTGGGCCATCTCACGTTCAATGATCAAGGCTTAAAATTGTTTATTCCAACAAGTAAAACCGATATGTATCATGACGGAAGGTCCGTTGTTATCAGTAATGTGTATACTAAATATTGCCCAGTGGAAATGCTTAAGAAGTATATATCACTAGCTCGAATTCAGAGTTCAGATTCATTTCTATTTCGCAGTTTGTCTAAAATAAGAGGTGGTTACAAACTTAGAGAAACGAACCAGCCGCTGTCTTATACCCGGGTCAGAGAGTTAGTACTAGATGCTCTTCGTCCGGTAGTGGACGATGTTTCAAAATTTGGAGTACACAGCCTCAGGGCAGGGGGCGCCACAGTCGCTGCTCAATCAGGTGTTCCAGACAGATTATTTAAGAGACACGGGAGGTGGAAAGGGGAAAATGTGAAGGATGAGTATGTCAAGGACAGCGTTGGTGGATTGCTGTCGGTATCAAAGGCGCTTGGTTTGTGAATGATGTAGAAAGGGGCAAGTCCTGTCTGGGGCTAGCTGTAACGCATGGATCAGACCTACGTTTCTCATCCTTAAAAAAGAAAAAAAGATAGACAAGGGTGAGTTTTTCGTAGCCGGCTTACAGCATTGTCCGAGTCTCCGTACTCAGTTGTATGACATCTAATCAATATTAAGTTCCTAGAGCGTCTGACATCTGTCAAACGAGTTGAATTTCAAGTTGCCTGATGTAACATGAAAACCGTCTATACGTCAAATGTATATTAAGTATAACTAAGTTTAAAAATTGTTAATTATTGAACTCCTTGGGAGTTCTTGTATCAGGCGTCGTTATGTACAGACAGACAGCCTGTTGTGCCGAAATACACCAACACAACCGCATTTTGGTGTCCCTGGTCTTTGTTTGTGGTGTCCGGTTAGGTAAGAACTACATGTATGCTCAATTGTTAACCTCGCTGACCAATTATTTTGACTTCCTAGCTTTGTGATTTTTAGCATGCTTCGCACGATGGTCAATGCTGAATCAATTTTCAGCGGGCGCTGTGCACCAATGCAGGGTATAAATGCTGTGTATGCAGCTCCCCCCCCCCCCCCCCCCCCGATTCAATGTTGAGTTGGCAGTGTGCACCGTCACTCCAACATTGAAATGGGGGGGGGGGGGGGGGGGAGGGGGGGACCGCAATAAAACCTACTCGGGCGAATGCTTATCACAGACTGTGAAACTTCTCAAAGCATGGTATTACACACATTGGTTTGTCACACTGTTTACAAATTATGCGAGTTTGTTTCCGCTTGGCTCTGGTACTGCAAACAACACAGTTGCGCTTTTTGCCAGCAACATTTCTCCCAGGATAGTGATGATTTGGAAAGCGGCTGGAACCACATGTGACTTGACCGGCATGCTGAGCTGGGTTGTGCTTCCAGGTGGAAAGAAGTCCTTCTATCACCTTGACCCTGAAATCCAAAGTGGTCAAGTGCTGGTTTGTAGGGATGCTGTTGTATACAATGGTAGCATTCAACAAACAGATGTCAAGAATGGTCACGAAAACTGTTTTCCACCATTTCATCGATTTGTGAGGGTGCGAGTAGTACTGACACATTTGTGCTGCGAGATCACTTCCTCCCATGTATTTATTATAATCATTGACGACAGCAGGTTTTTTGATTGTGCGAAGTCCACTCAAACTGTTTTTGCTCCGAATGTCTTTCGTGTCGATATCGCAGTTTCCAAAATTGGTAAGAAGAGTTACACGTTTGGCATCCTGCCAAACGACGCACAGTTGCCCGGCTTTGGTGTAAAACTGGGGGTCAGCACCTCTTCTCATGGGGAACTTTTTGGGGTTTGCACAATCTGGAATCCCTTGTGAGGTGTAGCGTACAGTTCCACGAGCTCCGAACTTTAACTGTGACAACTTGCAGACAAGAGCCGGGCTCGTGTACCAATTGTCCATGAAAATGAAATGTCCCTTATGTTCGAGTCCTTTAATAAGGTCGAGGACTACATGCCCAGCAGATGAAAGATTAGGTGGGTGGTGTGTTGAAGCATAACCAACGGAGGATTGACTGGATTCTTTTGATGTGGGCTGAGAGCCGGTGAACACCTTCCAGGCACATGTATAACCGGTTTCTGACTCGTTCAATGAAAAACATTTCAATCCCCATTTGGCGGACTTTCGTGGCATGTACTGTTTGAAACCAAGTCGGCCTTTGAACTTGATCATTGTCTCATCCGGTGAGAGGTTTCGGCCTGGCTTGTTAATGCGAGGAAAGGATGGCAATACAATGTCGAGCAGCGGGCGAACCTTGGACAGTTTGTCAGGGGGGGCATCACCTGGTTGAGCTCTGTTGTTGGCAAAGTGGAAAAATCGAAGGATCGCAGTGAATCGATTGCGAGACATGGTCGCCGAATACAGGGGACTTCGCAGAACTTCGGACCTGGACCAGTGCATGCTGTAGCGAGGCCTTTTGTTGATACCCATGCACAGAAGCAAGGCCATGAATGCCATCATTTCAGGAACAGTAGTTGGAGTCCAGGCAGGCTGATGATTGGCTGCATCTGCACACATTGTTTGGTCGGCATAGCGATTGGTCTCCTCCAACATCAACTCCCACACTATCAGGGGTCGATTTAGAAGAAAAAAAGTCGCATGCACTGGTGCATGTAGACCAAAAAAGTTACATGCACAAAATAAATTTTACATGCACAAAAAAATGTGCACACAAGTCATAACCCAAAAGAACAATAGGTAGACATATTTGTTGTTTTAAAATATGTACTTTATATTCCTACAAATTTTCAAATGTAGCTATTGTTTTGCTTTGTAAATAAAATGTGTTTTTGTACAATTGGTATTCGCTGTTTGTTTATTTCATCAGTGGTAATTAGCAATCTCTGACACGATCGCGAGAAGACGAAGGCGAAGCCGAAGTTACGTTACTACTGTAGTATCATGTTCCACGGTGTCAGAAGGCTGTTCGATATTTTGATACCGAAATATCGGCCCAAATATCGTTTCTCAAGACGACTTTCGCTTCGTGTAAGATGCGTGTACATGCATTGTACACTGGGAATAAGACGGTGGCATTCAGTGCGGTTGCTTGCACTTGACCTAGACTAGCAACAAAGCAACGCGCACGCGCAGATGCGCTTTTGGGGTTGGCTTTATTGATCAATTGCTCTAACCCCAGGTCGCGGGGGCCGGGTTAACGGGTCTTTTCTTAAGTCAATGTTAGCTGCGTGTACGTACATTGTACATTGGGAATAATACGGTAGCAGATCGGTTGGGGTTGTTTGCACTTGACCAAAACTACAACGATGGTAATATGCAGGCACGCACACATCATGTCGATCGTTGCGTTGCGTGCAATAAATGGATGCGCGCTGATGTGATACGTTGTTCAACATGGGGAAATATACCAGCAGGTACAGGCCTAAAAACGTACATGCACAGCGTGCACGTTGTACCAGAGGTTTACGTGCACAGAGGAAAAAGTACATGCACCAGTGCATGCGTGCACCCGTCTAAATCGAACACTGCCCACACTGCTTGGCAGAAGAAGAGCTGAAAGATCGGGTCATACTAATCACCGTCAACACGCACAAACACCGTCAACACACCGTCAACACACCGAAAACACATTCTTAATCGACAAAAGGGGCACAGAAAAGCGATGCATAGGCTAGACAAGAATTTCGATCGGTTTAAAGTTGCATTTCATTTACGAAAATATATTTATTGTTTTCACGCGAAATTTTTTTTCTTAGCAGCACCACAGTTTGCTGCCATCTTGCCTTTTCACAGAACCTGGACCATACCATTTTTAGTATGGGTGTGCACTTAATGCACATAGACAAAAGAGGGCGCCCTGTGCATGAGAATTGGAAGGTGAGTTTATTATTATAATGTAGTTTATGCATAAGTTATTTTCCAAAGTAAATTATTTACACGTAGGCCTAGGCCTAGGCCTAGGCCAAGGCATATGTAAATACAGCTTTTAGCATTTGGGTACTTTGGTAATTATTACATTTTTACTCGAACCAGGATTACTTTGGCCTAGGCTATGTGTATGACTGGTGGTATGATCAGATATACTACTACAACTTCCAAGTCTTACACTAGTTACACCATGGAGGAAGTCCTTCCTCCATGGTTACACTTACAGATTTCCTTCCTCCATGGTTGTACTTAGGCCTAGTTGCAAATTGGACTTCGGGGAATGTATGTAAGAAAATAAAAATCCCCCCCCACCCCCCACTGGCGAAGGGGTGTGGAGGACAACCAAACAATTATTTTTTTTGCCTAAGGTCTATTGGAACAAATTTACTTCAATACACCTCCCAAAATCAGTCAGGAACAGCGGAATTTGGAAAATAACTATCCATCTGTGTTCAGAATTGTAAACACTTGGCACAACCTTTAAATTTGAGAATTTTGTTTGGAAATTTTCGTGAAATATAGGGGGAGAAAGTTTGTGTTTTCTGTGTTTAGATGTTCATGGCACAGTGCACAGTGTATGGTAACTCAAAGTGTTCACATACATGTTGATTTCTGCCTCATTTCTTACAGATTTTGCAGATTGTGCCACATGTTTTTAGACAGTTGTTATCAAGGAGGGTTGGTTATTTTGTAAGATTTTGCTGTTCCTGATCCATTTTGGTGGGGGGTATTAAAGTAAAATCTTTCCTAAATCCAGACTGGGGCTAACATGTGGATTGGATTTTCATCAGTCACAACCTGATTTTGTGGGTTTTTTTCCAGAATTATTCTCTGTGGTTTAAAACTATAACTTCCTGCCTCATCTTCTATTATGGGACCCCACTGGAAATAAGTTGAAATACTTTTGTGGGCTGTCCCGGCTAAATGCCAAATAAAAATTAAATGATTTAATGATGATTATTTTGATCAACTTTAAAATTAGTCATTTTACCGTTTCCCGTTCGTAATAGACTACCAGTTACTGTAATAAGAATGTATATTCTGACGCCACTCTAGATAATGCTCCTTTTTGTGAATGCAAACCCCCCACACTTATATCCAAGGCAGTGAAAGACAACAAATCTAAATTTTGAACTCTTCATAATACCTTGCAATGCTTGCATTTTATTTGACTCAATGAAATTCTCTTTTTAATTCTAATAAAATCAAGATGCAGTACAGTAGTTGAGCTGTCATACATGTACTTCTCATTACTATACATGTGTACATAAAGTTATTTATAATACAACAAAATACATGTCAAGGCAGGCATATCATTTGATTATTTCATGTTTGATGAAAGGGCTGATTTCTATTAAAACTGTCAACATAGGGAAAGATTTTGTACTATGAAAATACATGTAAGTTCTCTTAAACGTAACTTATTTGTTTTATAAGTTAATTTCATGACATGTACTTTATAATATATACATGTACATCCATTACTTTTGACAGCATGAATGAATAATAATGAAAAAATTAAGAACACTTTAATACCCCCCACCATACACTGCACCAAGATCATCTAACACAGAAAACACAAACTTTCTTTCACCATATTACAGGAACATTTTCTGAGTAAAGTGTTAAAATTAAAGGTTGTACCAAGCGTTTGTAAAATTCAGAACAAATGGATGGGGATTTTTCTAAGATTTTACTATTCCTGACCGATGTTGGTGGGGGTAGTAAAGTGAAATCTTCATAGTTTTTTAATAACATAGTTAAAATAATAGTGAAATTGTTAATCACAGAGAACAATTTCCATTAACTATGAGCTGGAAAAACAGTGCTTCGAAAATAGTTGAACTCTCTTCAAATAACTATGCTCCAGTGTCTTAACGTTTGAATGTGATGGTTTTGGCTGTCCGAATTCGTTTACGCTGACCTGGTTTTTTGGCAGTGAGAGGGGTTTTTGGTATACTTAATTTACCATCAGATGAAGTTACAAACTTCGTGTTTTTTCTGTGCCAAGTAAGAAACTTGTGAAGAAGTTTGTTTTTTTTCAGATCAGTCTTTGTAGCCCACACCTGAGGGTGAATTTTGAATTTTCCCGACACCCACGGAGCAAGTTGGTAGTTGCCTTGTCCATACATGGCACGCTGCATGTCAAGATACTGCAGTTTAACAATGTCATGTAAATGATTAATCAAATCGGGCAGTTTTGAAGGTTTCCAGTTAGTGTTCAGTTTCATTACATGGTTCATAGCTTCACAAGCATTGTTTTTCCAGTTCATGGGTACAGAATTCTTACTTAAACGGGGACCAACAACAAAACTACGTAATAGTGGCACCAACCTGTTTCTAAAATAGGAAGCAAATACAGGTAATTCTTGGTCATAAATTTCACTGAGGTGCACTACTTCGGCTTCAAAATCTACAATGTCATTAACGTTGAGTGGGCCATTGGATCCAAAGATGTCGTTTATTATCTTTGATTTGCGTTTATCATCTACACCAACCTTTTTTACCAAATACCTCCCACAATTTTCCTGTAAATGTCTGGTACACAAAACAAATGTTGCATCCGGAAAACATTGCTTTGCCGCTTTTGTTAAAGCTTTCTCCTCATCTGAACCTAGAATTAAATTACTAAATCCTAAATGAGTTTCACTTATTCTTACATCCAGTACACTCTGCAGATGGGAGAAAAACCTATGGTACGTGGTATAGCTACCGTCCCAGTGTAAGTAAATTGGCCCCAGCATAATTGGTGACGTTTGTGTTGCTGTCCTTAAAAGATTTGGATGTTTGAATACAAATGTTGTCACAAAACAGGATCCCAAATTAAATGTTCTGTCAATCCCTAAAATTGTCCTGGAATTATGATCGTTACATATATTTACCATATCTTTTACTTGTTCTTCATTATACAATATAATTGAGGGTGGATTGCCCTTGCCTTGAATAATTTCTTGTATAAAAGGACTATCATGAATCATATTTAGAACCGATTGCACATCATCAGCAGTGTTGTTTCTATTTTGACCAGGTCTGTCCATCGTGTTAACAACATATTTCATATTTTGAACCTGTTTCAGATTTCTTGGAGCAGCAGCTGGGTTATTGGTAACAAGACTTTGATAAATTGTTCTGGGGTTACCATTACGCACACCTTTCCTTATTTCATCGCGGCAGGACTTTTTTGACCTAACATAATTTGCATCACCATGCTTACAGTTTCCATGACAGTCATATTCATGTGGAATCTTTCCAGTGTACTCAACAATTGCAGTGTTTAATTTGCATGAATCCATATTTGGCATTTCTTCAAACCATGTAATCCGCCTCTTAAAATTACTGTCCCTCTTGAGAGTTGAGTACAGCCTTTTCATAATTATGATACTATCATCACTTGGCTGGGGTTCCATAGGCTGTAGTTTGCGTGTACTTTTACAATACTTTCCATCCTTCTTTTTTATATGGTTTAAAGTACCATCACTTCCTATAATGAAATCTGTACGTTTGGTTGAAGATAACTTAAAATTCCAGATTCCACAGTCATCTGTAAAATCACTATGTTTTCCCGCTTTCCTTCTTTCTATATTAACACTGTTATCAATGACAAAATACATATTATCTTTATTACCGGGAGGAATCTCCGAGATTTGGGGGGTTTCATTGCAAACTATTCTATACAAATCAGCAGGAGTTAAACAATTCTCCTCAAGTCTCCTGCCCAATGGCTGAACCTGTGGACTCTGAATCTCCTCCGAAGTATTGCTATGTGACATATCTAACCTCTTCCTTACGCGTCTGGAATTGTTAGCTTTCACTTTTCTTTTCCAATGCCTATTTCCATTAGGAGCAGATGTACTAATGTCAAACTCATCTTCTGATGCAAGTAAACTTTGATCGAAAATCAATTTTCCTTGAGCTGAAGTTGGATGAGCTGGAGACAGATCTGGGGAGGAAACTTGATGAACCGGAGATGGAACCAATGAAGGAGCAGGTGATGAAGGCGGACTAGCAGGAGGCAGAACAGGGGACGAAACTGGAGATGAAACTGGAGATGGAGGTGGACCAGCAGGAGGTAGAACTGGGGACGAAACTGGGCGCAAAACTGGAGATGGGGGTGGACTAGCAGGAGGCAGAACTGGGGACGAAACT
This sequence comes from Hippasteria phrygiana, assembly GCA_037893225.1. NCBI lineage: Eukaryota > Metazoa > Echinodermata > Asteroidea > Valvatida > Goniasteridae > Hippasteria > Hippasteria phrygiana. The sequence goes on from JAZGUH010000939.1 coordinate 82,465, forward strand.
GGAGATGGACTAGCAGGAGGCAGAAGTGGAGACAGAACAGGAGATGACGAAGGACTAGCAGGAGGCAGGACTGGGGACAAGACAGGAGATGGTGGTTGGGGTGGAACTGGAGATGGAGTTCTAGATGGATGGACTGGAGACGGAGAGTTGATGAGAGAAATGCACTCGTACTGCATAGTCTGGGGCTGGGGAGTTGATGACAGGTGGCGGGGAGCAGATGACACGACCTGTGCAAATGTCTTTTTGGTGGCAGTACGCATGAGAGGGAAAAAGTGGTTAGGAGTCCATGTACCGCTTGATTGTCTACTAGATGAGGTCCACATGATGTACACATGTGTTCTGGTGCGCTCGACGGTCGGATGGAAAGTAGTGTTCAGGATGCGTACACACATATCTGTCATCCCATTTACTGGTGGATAAACGGAAATGACTGGAGCCCCAATAACGGATGCTGCTGCTTGAATAGTCCATGCAGATGAATACCCTCCATCCCTTGCACAGCTTAGACAAGATTCTTGATATGAAGGGCTCACAAAGGCAACTCCAGATTTCTGATGCATCTCTGTGTACAGATCAGCATTTGAAACCATCTCCAAACATGTACGGAGTCGAAGTTCAGAAGAGAGAGCCTCATCTCCTTTGAGAGCCATGGACAGAGAGTTGAAGAGACAGTTGCCATTGCCGGTTGCCATGACTGGAGTGAGTTGCCCAGCTCCACCTGATGTCTTCAGTAGATGTACCGATACAGCGTCTGGAGTCATGTTGGAGTTTGCTGTCACTCTGGATGTTTGTCCAGGCAGGAAAGGGGTGTTGCGGATAAGGATCATCTCCCTTTCAACTGCCTGCTTTAGGCTCTTGAAGTTTGAAGAGCTCCTCATCAGTCTCTGCATTGAAAGTTCGGGGATGAACTGAAGTGACCAACTACATTTCTTACAAACATAGTCAACGGTCACATCACCCAAAGATGCTAACTCCTCATATGTAAGCTGCTCACAACGACGATGACACCAGGCAAGACAGTGGCCACACTGGATTGAGTTGGTTCGGCATTCCTTTCCGCAAACACCACAGGGCCACTTGCAGGCACGTCTCTTGTTCCCATGGATTGAAACGGCAGCCATGCTAGTCTTCATGAAAAAGGGACAGAAAAGAAAGGGATTATGAATGGATTGTTCGGTTTAGCACCATCGTTGGGTATACATCATACCCATTTATCTTATTTTGTTTAACCCCCAACAGTGCTGGATTCACGATTTTCGATATGAATTTCCACACACTTGTTTTTGTTGTTTTTAAAGGAGTTATGTCTTGTCATTTTTTCCCTGTTTGTCTTCTGTCAACTGGTTATATAACGCACAAATTGTCACCCACATGAGCAAATATATGTAAATGACATTGTCAAAAAATTAGCTGGCCTGACGTTTCGAACTTAAGCAAGTTCTTTCTCAAAGGCAAATGACAGAGTACAAGAAACAAACATGTAGGGAACACACATGCATGAGGGGGTGGGTGGAGAAACACAAAAGAGGGATGCAAGGGAGCATGGCAGTGGGTAAACATCAAAGAGAGAGGTTTGGGTAAGGATGAATGCGGGGAGGGATTAGGATGAAGGTTGAAGCTGGGGAATTGGACAAAGGAATGTGGTTAGTGGCAAAGATAAACAGGAAATGGTAAGACAACCCCATTTGGCCAAGAGACCCCAAGAGGGTTTGCCAGGAGGATAATCTGTAAACAAATGACAATGGGGGAAAAATTAAAAGTTAATCATTCCCTTCCTGGATGTTTAGACCATGTGGTTGAATAGTCCGAAGACGTTTCATCCAAACTTTCTCTCGGCTGAGGCGAACTGAGTCCTTGCGGTGGAAAAGTGATTCTATGCCCTGTAGAATCATATCAGAAATGGAATGGTTAGGCAAGTTGAAGTGATGACCAACAGGGGTGTCAATTTTCTTGGTGTTTACAGTCGATCGATGGCCATAGAAACGCTTCTTGAGCGTGTTCTTGGTCTCCCCGACATACTGGATACCACAAACCCTGCAAGAAATGAGATATATGACATTAGAGGTGTTGCAAGTAATGTTGCCATTGGTTCTGTGAGTAGTTCCAGATGAATGGCCAGAAAAGGAGTCAGACTCCTGCATGTGAGTCTGGCAAACAACACACCTGGAATCGCACTTAAAAGTACCATGCTGTATGGGAGGGGATGCAGCCAAGGTGGGGACCTCGGCTCGAACAATCAGGTCTCGTAGATTGCGGGGGCGCCTATAAGCCAATATTGGGTTGTCAGGGGCGGCACGGGCAAGGCGATCTGAAGTATGAAGGATATGATGGTTGTCATTAGTTATTTTACGAAGGGGAGGGAGACTAGGATGAAAGGTGGTGACCAAGGGAATCTTGGGGTCGGCATTAGTGCTAGGTGTCTTTTTCTTGAGCGCAAAATCTCTGGTGATAGATTTGGCTCTGGCGATAGCACGTTGAACTTGGCGGGAGCTGTGGCCCCTGGCAACCAAGTTATTCTTCAGTACCTGTACATGATGGGAAAAGTCAGAATTATTAGAACAAATCCTTCTGAGTCTAAGTGCCTGGCTGAATGCTATGCCTGTCTTGCAATGCCTGGGGTGACAGCTGGAGGAGTGGAGGTACTGGTGGGTGTCTGTGGGTTTAGAATACAGATCAGTGGTTACCGAGTTGTCTTCCTTGCGGATGGTGACATCCAGGAAGTTGGTCTGATGCACTGAATACTCTGATGTAAACTTGATGGTCCTGTGGAAGGAATTAATGTGATTAATGAAAGTCTCCAGACTGTCCTGATCACTGGTCCAGATGAAAAATACATCGTCAATATATCTCCACCATACCCAGGGGCGACATGGTGCTGAGGCAAGCATGCGCTCTTCGAGGTCGCCCATGAAGAGGCATGCAAAGGAGGGGGCCATGCGAGTGCCCATGGCTGTACCGTGTACCTGTAGATAGTGTTTGCCTAGGAAGGAAAAATTGTTCTTGGTTAGTCCAAGTCTCATGAGGGTGCCAATATCACTGATGGGTGGGGTTGTGTGTCCTGCCTTGGCCAGGGCCGAGGAACAAGCACGAATACCCTCCTCGTGGGGGATGTTGGTGTACAGGGATGAAACGTCAAAAGTCCCAATGATGGCTGTGCTGGGAATCTTGTTCTTGATTCCATCCAGCTTGCGCAGAAAGTCTGGGGTGTCATGGATGTATGATGGCATCTGTGGAACGAGGGGTTTGAGAAAACTGTCAATAAACAGGGAGATACGTTCCGTAGGTGAACCATTACCAGAGACAATGGGCCTACCGGGGTTGCCAGCCTTGTGAATCTTTGGAAGGAGATAAAATCTGGCAGTCCTACAGTCAGAGGGAGAGAGAAATTTATGAGCTTTCTTAGACAGCTGGTCACGTGATCGCATATCGTCCAGCACCTGTTGTATCTCTTGAGAGAATGTACCTGTGGGGTCAGAGTCAAGGCAGATGTAGTTAGTATGATTGTTCAACTGGCGGTGGGCCTCGTCAATGTACTGATGACGATCCATGATGACCACAGCTGAACCTTTGTCGGCCGGCTTGATGATGATATCAGTACGGGAGCGCAAGGCATTCAACGCCAAGCGCTCCTCTCTGCGGAGATTGTCATGAGTTCTGTGGACAAAGTTATCAGGGTTAGTGACTTGAGAACTGACAACTTGAACATAAGTCTCGAGGGCTGGTACACGATTCTTGGGGGGTACCCAGGTACTTTTGACACGGAACGGTTCTGGGTCACATCGGTCAGAATCAAGGAAAAACTCTCGGAGACGGATCCTACGGTAGTATTCCGTGAGATCTTGGCTGAGCTCTACCTGGTTCACAGTGTGGGGAGTAGGACAAAAATTAAGACCCTTTGAGAGAAGTTTATGTTCAGCGTCAGATATGGATGATGAAGAAAGGTTAACTACAGTATTGGAAGGGGGTGGTGGTGTAGACTGGGGCCTGGGGCGTCTAAAGCGTCTCTGTCTGCGTTGATGTTGCTTGGTAAGCAAGCCACCAATCTTCTTGTTTCTCCTGTTAAGCAGAACAGAGTCAAGGTTAGATACGCTCTTATCAATCTCATCATGGAATTTACTGTATCTGGTGTCAGAACAACTGGATCTAAGTTCCGAGTCGAGGTGGGCAATATTCTGATGGAGGTTCTGAAGTGTAGTTTGACACTGTTGAGAGAGGACATTGATGAGTTTAATGGAGGTACCATGTAGAATTTGGTTCCATCTCCTTTGAAGAGGCGGTGAGAGGGTACCCAAGCAGGGAGAGGTAGATAATTGCAAACCTGTAGGGATAAATCGAGAGAGGGAGAAAAAATTGTAGTTATCTTGATGACATTGTGTTTAACGTTAACTGAATCTTAACTTAATACAGTGCTGAATCTATCAATTTCAATACATTACATGCAATATGATGTGAAAAAAAATTATATTGGAAAATGATAACAAAATACACCAACTTTATCAATATTAAATTTATGACCTTGATTCGATCATGAAATTCAATAATCCTGACCCGCCTTGGATTGCGTGACGGTTTGAAATCGATGGATCCAGCACTGTATGCAAAGTTTATCAAGCTAAAGCACATACATGTATGTGCACTATTGATGCATTGTTAAACTAATGTCCAGGAAAGGAAAAGCATTAAACTAAAAAACTGGCTTCAGAGAAAAGACCCCAGATTTCCAAAAAAAATTGTCTCCAAACAAAAAGCACACTAAGCTTTATTTTGAAGGTTATTATGTGAGATCTCGGAGTTGCAATGCATATAAAAAACATGATTAGGAAAGGACAAAGGTCTCTAACTTATTGAATGGAAATTATAAGGCATCACCTCAAATATGTTTTTCCGGCTATTTTAAAACATTTTTCATTGGAAATCTAAAATTCTGATGTCCGAATTCGTCCACGGTTAATTGTTTGTTCATAATTAAACCAAAATAGACTTTTTAAATCTATACTTTGCCTATTGCTATGGTAACAGACAGTTATGTGTTTTATTTTTTTTCAAAAGGCCATTCAGCCAAACTGCAAAGCCATCTATGCAAAGCATTCTCTTTACCCTTCCTGAGTGCCCTGACAAGTTGATATTTCAGTGGGGGTGAAAATGGGGTAGGTACAAATTTCAAATTAAAGTTGTTTTCAAGGGTCTAAAAATAATACAAGAAGGTAATTTAAAATGTCTTTTCAATTTTTTTCACAGGAAGGTTAAGGACAGTGCTGTGCAGGGATATAATTAAGTGATATATTGCAGATTGGCTGAATGGCCATTTCAAAATCCCCCCAAATCAATTGTGGCAGCCCCCAAAATGGCCGAAAGTGGCCAAAAAACACAAATCCGCATGTAACCATGGCAATGGGCAAAGTATGGATTTAGGCAGTCTATTTTGGTTTACTTACTCCAAGTACTTTCATTCCACAAATAAACAATTTAACCGTGGACACTATGAAGTATTTACACGAAATTACTTTTGAGTACAGACCAGACTAAACTGTTCTCGACCCGGTGTTTAAGTACAGGAAGATTGCCGAAGTTTTATATTGAATGGTAAATGACGAAATTGCTCTTGCCCAAAGCAGGTGACATTTGCCTTGGATGAATCTGAACATTAAAATTAGTGAATTCAAATTGAAAAACGTTTTGAAATAGCCGGGAGCTATTGACAGAATACAGAGTAAGTCGAAATATAAACCGTCCACTTTAGGAACTTACCTCTATAAAAGAAACGGGAAAATCTGTGAAGAAATCAAGCTTCGTCGAAGACGGAGTCCAGGTCCAAGCAAACACAAGACGTTCTTGAGAGCAGCACTTTTTGTTGAAGAACTGACGGGAGAGACAGCGAGTCGAACGGAAGAACTGTTGTAGCAAACGCTAGGAACAACTGCAAGCAGTGTGAAATTGCGCCCCAAAATGCAACCTTTTTAAACTATTTTTTCGTGTCGGGTTGTTTTTGATGTTGGGCTTTTAATTACTAAGTTTTTAAGTCGCTAATCATGATTGACAACGTCACATTTTTGAAGCTACAACATCAGAATAGTTTCGGCAAATCAAAGTACATAAAACCGAATACGGTGCCGCTTAGGAATCAATCATGCTCATCTCGTTGATGTACCGTTAATTATTTTACAACACCCGATAATCATGATTGACGTTTGCTGTCGGGCAAACTTTACAAAAACCTTCGGCCAATCAAAGTACGCAAATGTAACAATGACAGCCGACAATTAGTGTTCTATTCATCCTATGTGCTAGCCGTAAAAGGCTCTTCCAAACAGAAAATCATTTTGATGAACCGGTTAAAAGATACCTCCCGTGAAAATGTGCATGCAGTCATTACCATAATTCAAAAAGAAAGACGCCCACAGGCGCTATTGAAAAAACACTTTAGAAGAGGGTTGGTTTGGAGACCGATTGCTTTTCGGCCGTTTGAGAAGTCTTTGAGATTTGTCATTTTTTTCTTTGGCCTGTAATTGATGCTTCATACGCAGATACGGAGCAGACCGATAGAGGTTCTTTTTGCGTACATGCGTGTTTTGTTGGTGTTGTGCGTTTTTTTTTTTTTTGGGGGGGGGGGATTCATATATCGATTTTGCGATCTTTCTTATAAAACTGTCCTTAACCGAACACTAAGAAATAGATAAAACAGTAGCAAAAGTTTTGGATCTATACAGGGTGGTCCAAAAAAAAAAAAGCGGAACGGCATACTTCCGCTACTGGACCGAATCGAGAGGTCTTATAGTATAATTTTTCTTCTAGAAAGATTTTCCATCCATCGGTACAGATGGTTTGACTCCAAAAATAGCGGAAGTATGCCGTTCCGTTGTTTTTTGGACCACCTTGTATAAGAACACCTAACGCACGAATACCAGGCTTGAATGACGGTTAATTTTCCAAAGAATGCAAATATGTGTGAATTGATTTGAGCAAAGTGCAATCTAAAGCGCCGTATGACCAACATAAACTTGATTGATAGGTGCGACGAAAGATTCGATACGAAAACGGAATTGAATGATGCAATAATAATATGCCTACTTATAAAAACAGGGCTGAACACCAGGAGTGAGTGGGAAAACCTGTTAATAAAATATATTCTCTGGTACAAGGTTCTAGCCTTTTCGGACAGTTACAGAGTTGAAATAGAAAGCGGTCACTTAAGCCTTTATGCGTTGACAACTCTGGGAAGAAATCTTTCTCTTTGAAGTACCGTTAGGCCTAAACGTTTTACACCTGATAATCATGATTGACGTTTGCTGTCGACCAATCAAAGTATGCAAAAGTATAGGAACATTGGCAGCCGAAATTAGTTCTATTCATCCTATGTGCTGGTCGCAAAAAGCTCTTCCCATGCAGCAGAAAATCATTTTGATGAAGCGATTAAAAGATACCTCCCGTGCATGCAGTCATTACTATAATTACAAACAAGAAAAGAAATCCGCTGGGGGGGGGGGGGGGGGGGGGGGGGAGGGGTGGGGGTTTATTAAATTGCAAGTAATGGGCCTACGATAACAATTGGCCGTTCCATCTCCAATATAATTTGACAGATAAACGTTTATTCCAAAAGCCCTGCGTGTTATACATTATACATGTCTTCTATTCGCTAGATTTATCGTCTGTCCTTTTTATTCAAACTAAATTATGTTTCTGTCAATTTTGGGGGGATCGTTCTTTTTTCAGAACCGATGCGATGGAAATAAAGTCAAGACGGCCAACCCCTGTTGGTTTATTGTACAATGTCGCCCCTTAAGGCTTAATGGTATGGTCCGCGCTGTCGTCTGATGCAACATGGCTGCCGATTTCGGAACTGTATGAAGACGTCCTTTTTTCTTTTTTTTTTAACTGGTATTTTCAGACGTTTAACCTCCCGTTTTTAAACCTATATTTCGTTTTGACACATATTTTACGGTTTTATACCGCATTTGTCAACTTAGAACGTGTTTTGGAGGTGTTGACGGTGTGTTGACGGTGTGTTGACGGTGTTTATCGTGTTGACGGTGTGTTGACGGTGATTAGTACGACCGGAAAGATCTGCATGGGTGACAGGTGACTGAAATCTTCCGTACAGCCAGTCTCTTCACTGAAGTTCATCGGTGGGCGCTTGCTGTAGGGGGTGCTTGCTTTATTCCATCCACACCTGAAATAGGAACATTCAGAAAGGTAATGGGACGCTATTCATTTCAAGGCACATTTTCTTTAAGGTAGTATACAACATTAGCTTTTGTTTTTTGGGTCAAACGGATTGATCCGGGGTTTAGTATTTGTTTGGACGACGGTTGGCCAACCATCTTTGGAAATTGCTACAAAATGTCAGTTTGGTTAAACAGAACAGCACACCAGGTGCCCTGATTTCACAGGATGCTCGAGACTATTCTTGACTGTCAAGTACGATCATTCATAATAATGAGGTAGTTTTTTTTTCTTGTCTGTGTGGGGTGGGGGGAGGGGGGGTGGGGGGTGGGTGGTCGCAAATGTTGTATTACCTTTAATGACAAACTGTCCATACAATGCTGTTTTTGGATGCTCATATCTAGTGTTCCCACTGAAATAAGTGCAGCCATGATTTAATTGCTGTAGGCCTTTTATCCCTAAATTCACATAAGACACAGATTGTAGTTAATATTTCTAGTATCTTACTTATCAATCTTATTCTTAGCGAACAAGTAAAAATACGGACATTCAGAAACATGTACGAGGCTGCTGTTCATTTGTAGACCAATGTTCTTATAGGAAATTGTGATTAATATTTTGATTTCGGGGGTACATGTACATTAATTAATATAAATTGTAGTTTTTAATTACATTCAAATCTCCTCCTTTTTATAGATTATTATTGCCGCCAGTCTTTTTTTAGTAATTGAATAAGGCCCAATTCAGTGGAATTGAAATGTGTTTGTTTTTCAGCATTGCATTTGCTGTCCTATCTGAACTTTGATTTGGATGCAAAATCATCACACTTGACTTTGCATACTTCAGGTACAAATTCAATATTTTCATCAATTTCTAATTGGATTTCCATCGTATTATGCAATGCAAACTTAAACGTTCAGTGCTTTTTATGATTTTCCCCGCGAAAGAACATTAAAAAGCAAAGGTTACATTACAGTAGCCCAGTAATATTTTTATAGACATGAATGACGGATGCGAAACATTTCGAGACTAGGATAGCCAAGTTGAACCTTTTAAGTTTTATGAACCTCCCTACCTGAAGTTTGGCTTTCCCGACGAAGTTGACGAAGTTTGCATAGCTTCGCCATCACTGTCGTCAGATGTCGCTAGAGAAGATTCATCATCGGACATATCTGAACCGCTATCTGCGAAGATTTCCTCCAAAATCTTGGAAGCGTTTTCTGCCATGATAGCGGCTATAAAGTGGCGTGGGGATGCAAACTGCCTTTCGCGCTCGTGCCTTTTCAAGTGTAAACCAACTGCACAGCGCTGCCCAAAGTGAGGGCGCTGTTCACATTTCAGTTGCAAACAATAGTAGCTCGTGCCAACAAAGAACGCTGGTCGTGTAAAGCTTATAAATTCCTGTGACAAACAAGCACGATGGTTGCGAACGTCCATGCAACATTGAGCCCAGGTGGCGCGCGCGGTATTGATAGGGATAACAAGGTAAATTGCAAAGTCAAAAGGACATTGTTTTAAAGGTGTTCGACTGCGATATTATCAGTTCAATTTTAGGGTACATTAGTGTAAATTAATGACCACTGTTACATTGTATCTTACATTTAACCATGGAGGTAGGAAAAGATGAATCGCCTTACGTAATTTTCAAAGACATTCTTGTAAGAAATGAAATACATACACGTACATGTATTTGCAATTGAAATGTGTCGGAAGAGCAAAAATGAATAAAGTGTTCTCATTCAGTCGGTGAACAAAATTTATTTTGGGTGTTTCCCGTCGACACCGAATAATTTCCTTAATTGGGTCTGTATGGCCCCGCGGTTTATCCATTGTTGGGGCCAGGTACGCCCAAAAAGATATTAATTCAATTTTGACCTTTTCAAACAATAAAATAATCCTGTAATAAGGGACACTGACGCTGTGTCCTTTTCAAACGTTATCAGTTAGGTATTTATTGATCTACGTATCTATTTTTCATTATGTAAAAGCATATATCAACAGGTCGATTGCTCGACGTCTAACATTGTGTTTTAATTATAAAAATATCTAAAGATGTAACTAAAGATTAATAAATATAAGAAAGACACTTTCTACGCATGCGGGTTGTGTGAGCTTTTGGTAAAGTACAATGTAGATATTAGAATGTATCAGTTGTTTTAATTGACGCAAACATTTTAAACTAAACATTGTCGCCTAATTTAGCTTAGCTGATTGAAAAATTTGTTTAGATAGGAATAAAAAGTTAAATTTACTGTCTGAACACAAAAATCGCTGTCTCTTGTATGAATTTATTGTGCTGTATTTCTTACTCACAATAATTACGTTGGCTATATCCGTGACTACCATGTTATCAATATGGACAATCAAATTGTAAATTGGACTGATAATTTGTATCACAAGTGCATGCCCGTTAGAAATGTACCTGTTGGATAAGAAAAGAAAAAATTGCTCTTTCAGTCTTTCGTAAAAAAAAAAAAAAAAATGGGTATAATGTTTACATGCCACCCGTAGCCTTGATCTAGGCTGTCAACTTGTTCCCGAAACGAGCGAGCGCCCATTGCCAGCTAGCCTGCACGTCGTACACGTACGTACCCACACAAATCCGTAAACAGAGCGTAGAATACAATACAATGTAAATGTACGTCCGTGCACAGTCCCCACCATACGTACTCGCATAATCGAGACGAATGTGACAGCCTTGACCCAATTCAACCGTGCTGAATGTCCTATGTATTTCTATATAATTTCGGCCAATATTGGCCGAGCAAATCAAACCCCGTAAACTTTGACTCGAAAGTTGCATGCACGATACACGTACACAGTCGAGTCAAAAGTAAACACGCGCTTGAAATGTAACACGCATATGATGCGCGCGTCATCATATCTCATTATCCAACGAGAGAATTAGACTATGGGCGTGTTTGTTTCACGCAGATCCGGAGCGCGATCAGTGATCCGGAGCGTCGAAAGCTGCTCCGGATCACGTTTTTAGTGATCCTGCTCGCGAGGTGGGTTCGCAAGATCAGATCCAAGACGGCGACGTGCGAGACGGACAGAGAAAAGTGACAGTATTTTTTCGTAGATTTGAAGCATTTAACGAGCTATTGTGACAGTATTTACTCATAATTCTTTTTCATGTGTATTTTTGTTATTAAAGCTATGTACGATTTATTTACTTTTCTGGAAATACTAGATAGTTTATCATAAAAATAGCCCTACAGAATCTGAAGCAGACGATATTGTCGTGTAATACAAATTCTTCCAGCATGCAACATATAGCGAGAGGGATTCGCGATCCTGTTTGTTTTCGTTCGGCTCTGGATCACCTCCCGATCCGTGTGCGCGTACTCATTATAGCATGGAGGTAGGAAAAGATTATAGTGAGCAAACACGGTTGGGTCAAGGCTGGCTTTCGCCTCGACTATGCGTGTACGTGTACGTGTACGTATGGTACGTACTGGGTTGTGTTGGTGACGCGAGGTCAGCGCTGTGCGCTCTTGCGCTCAGCTCGTTAATTAGTCTTGGTTCAAGACGTTGTTACGTATTGTTACGAAGTCAGATATCAAACTGGGAAAAGGAAATAGGCCAAACTAGGACAGACAAGGGTTAAACCCACAAAGAATAAGACGGCTGAGACGAGATTAATGTATTAAACGAACTTTAGATAATTACTCCTCAAACAAAAGAATATTTACATCGAGTGAACGAACTGGCGACTAAGAAATACATTATTAATAAGATAAATGAATAGGATACCGGTATCCGAATAATGATGAGGGGTTTGAGAGGTAGACTTGGCAGCCGGCGGACGAAGAGATGAACGGCAGGAGGCGACATGGTCAGGCAGGCATCGGTAGAGCTCAAGGTCTCAAGTCCCGCAAGGAGTGTGGAACCGGCAATAAGATGCAAGTCCGGTGGACGACAGGCCGTTGGACCCAGATATAGGCCATCAACTCAGCGGGACCAGCTCCTGTACCGAGATTTAATGTGGGATCCCGCAGACGTCTGATCACATCAGGCAGGCCGTAGCAAAACGAGACAGCAACGCGGTAGCGGCCGCGGCCCGGCCCCTCAAGTTAAGATGTAACACCCCATCGAGCAGCGTCAGGGCGTGCTTATGAAGTCAACTGGAGAGCGGCAGCGACGGCACGCCCATATAACAGAAGTAACAGCTCTGGCGTGCAAACCTCACGCCCAGGTTTATAAGGGGTTAATTGTCACACCATTGAACGAGTTTTAACAAAGTGTACTAGAAAGTTACTACAATAGAGTATTATGTATTACCCGCATTCGGTCCATACGTGTACTAGAAAGTGTACCAGAAAGTTACTACAATAGAGTATTACGTATTACCCGCATTCGGTCTATACGTGTACGGCTGAAGGATGAATAATTAGGTTACTTTTTACTCCTGACCAACTCCAAAGAATTAACTCTGGTACTTAATACATGTACTAGGTCAGCGAATATAACACCCTCCCCCATAAAGAAAAAAAAAAATACAACATCAGGAGTATTTTTTTTTTAAACCTCCAAATTCATTAAACATAATTATCAAAATGTTACGATAAATATTAATACACGACTTCAAAGCAATCCTGCCTGTATAGTCAGGTATAGTGCTTTTCTATGTAACACTTGAAATTCAACTCTGAATAACTGTGTTCGTCATAAAAAACATTCTAAATCTATACTTTATGATTTTCTGTGATGGTTGCACATATATTTAACATCTACTCAAACTATCAGCAAGAACGTTCTCCTTTCCTGGTATGTGTTTATAATTCAAGTTATATTCTTGGAGGAAAAGACTCCATCTCATAAGCTTCTGACTCTTGTTCTTAAACTTGTTAATATAAGTAAGTGGATTATGATCTGTGTAAACTGTTACTGGAAAGGGACCTGTAACATAGATCTCATAATGCTGAATTGCCAGAATCAGACTTAACGTCTCCTTCTCAATCGTTGAGTAATTTCTCTGATGTTTGTTGAGTTTTCTAGAAAAATAACTGACTGGGTGGTCAAATCCTTGGGAGTCTTCTTGAAACAAGACGGCTCCTACACCCACGTCACTTGCATCGATAGCCATTTTAAAAGGCTTGTCAAAATTACCTATCAAAAGGACAGGATCACTTGTCATAATTTTCTTTAACGTCTCAAATGCCAACTGGCATGGATGCGACCACTCGAATTTAACACTTTTAGCCAAAAGAGAGGTCAGTGGATATGCTATCGTTGCAAAATTCGGACAAAATTTCCGAAAGAAACCTGTCATTCCTAGAAATCTCATCAATTCCCTCTTGTTTTGAGGTGGTGAATAATCATCAATTGCTTGAACTTTTGCGGACTTCGGCAGAATTTTGCCGTTTCCTACTTCATGTCCAAGGTAAGTGACTCTAGCTTTTCCAATTTCACTCTTTTTTAAGTTTACAGTGAGTTTGGCTTCAGACAACTTTTCGAATAGGGATTTTGTCCTTTCTACATGTTCTTCCCATGAATTTGAATAGATCACAACATCATCGATGTACACTACACAACCTTCAACATCTGCTGTTACCTGACTCATCAACCTAGTGAAAGTACCGGGAGCATTTTTCATGCCGAAAGGCATTACATTACATGCAAAAAGACCAAATGGTGTTGTAAAAGCTGAAATTTCTTTTGCTCTTTCAGTGAGTGGCACTTGCCAGTAGCCTTTTAATAGGTCATATTTGCTTACATGTGTAGCATGGCCAATCCTATCAATGCAGTCATCCAGCCTCGGTATGGGAAATGAATCCGTTTTGGTCACGGAGTTTACCTTTCGGTAATCAATGCAAAATCTGCGGGATCCATCTTCCTTAGGTACAAGCAAAACTGGGGAACTCCATGGGCTCCGAGTAGGAGATATTATATCATTATCCAACATGTACTCAGTTTCGTCCTTAACAGCCCTGAGTTTAGTAGGATTGAGGCGATACGGATGCTGTTTAATTGGTTTGGCCTCGCCGACATCTACGTCATGAAAAAGCACTGACGTACGCCCTGGTTTATCTGAAAAGATACAATCATAAGAGTTGATTATGTTAATAATCTCAGTCTGCTTATCATCAGGCAAGTGTTGCAGCTTGATTTCGAGCTTGCTCAACACTACAGAATTTTCCGTCATGGTAGCAGAGACTTGTAAACCGGGCATGATAGAGTCATCAGTCTCGACTTGTAGGTCAGTGGCTTTTTCTTCTACTTGTTCAACGATTGTAACTGCAACTGGAGATTTTCTCTCATGATATCTCTTTAACATATTTACATGACAGACCCGTCTACTTTTCTTACGGTCAGGTGTTTTCACTACATAGTTAACACTGTTCAGTTTCTTCTCAATCAAGTAGGGTCCGCTAAACTTTGCTCTTAAGGCTCCACCTTGTACCGGAAGTAAGACTAAGACCCGATCACCTGCGTCAAAGGTTCGATCCACGGAATGTTTGTCAAACCTAGACTTCATGAGTTTTTGCGATTGATCCAAGTTTGCTTGGGCAATTTCATACGCTGCATGCATCCTTTCTTTGAGGTTTGACACATAATCAAGTATGTTTGTTTCAGACTGTGTTTCTGCTGAGATCAATTTCTCTTTGATGAATTTCAGCGGTCCACGAACTTCGTGGCCGAAAATCAATTCAAATGGGCTAAACCCCGTGGCCTCACAAGGAGCTTCCCTAGTCGCAAATAACAGGAAATCGATACCTTTGTCCCAGTCGTCTTGCCGATCATGACAAAACTTTCTGATCATAGATTTTAGTGTCTGGTGATACCGTTCTAATACACCTTGTGACTGTGGATGGTAGGCTGATGATATGGACTGAGATATCCCTAGAGATTTCAGTACCTGTTTGAACACTTTACTGGTGAAATTAGACCCCTGGTCATGCTGAACTTCTTTTGGCAATCCCATTTTAGTGAAGAACTTAACGAGGGCCTCTGAAATGACAGTGGCCGTAATTTTCTTCAGAGGTATAGCCTCAGGATATCTGGTCACTACATCCATGATTGTCAAGAGGTACTCGTGACCCGACCTGGTTTTGGGTAAAGGTCCGACACAGTCAATGATGACCTTATCAAAGGGCTGCCCACATGCAGGAACTGGGATCAGAGGGGCAACTGGTATTTTTTGGTTAGGTTTGCCCACAATTTGGCATGTATGACAAGTTCTACAAAATTCACTGACATCTTTATGCAATTTTGGCCAAAAGAAATGCCGCATAATTCGATCTTGAGTTTTGCGTACTCCAAGGTGGCCAGACATTGGCAGTTCATGAGCAACCCTCATGATTTCTGCACGATAGGATGGGGGAACCACAATCTGATAAATTTCACCCCATTCTTCATCAGCGGGAACTTCAGGGTGCCGCCATTTTCGCATGAGCACCCCAGTTTCCGACTCAAAGTAACAAACCGGAACTTGTTCGGCTTCCTTTTCACTAAGGGCAGTACTACGCAATTTACTTAATTCAGAGTCTGATTGTTGCTCTGAAATTAGCCCAGATTTGCAGAACACAATGGGCTTAGACTGAGAATCTTGGAAACTCTTTTGAGTTTGGATTCGATTCAGAGGTACCTCGTTTTCAATATTTGTCCAGAATGTATCTGCCAACTTAAAACATTCATCATTTTTGGCCCTATCTTCAGATATGATTATATCCTCCCCACGTTTACAGGCCATAGACCTAGTAGTTACACAGGCGGGAAAAATACCCGGATACATTTCAGAAATCCGCTCTGTGTCAGGATTAGAGGAAGGATTAGTCGTTAGTTGAACACAAGGTGTGCATTGAGGGTCTACCTTTGATCCTGCAATATCATTTCCTAGAATGAATGAAACTCCCTCTACAGGCAGACTGGGTACAATACCAACATTAACAAGTCCAGTCTTAAAATTGGATTTAAGGTACACCTGATGGAGAGGAATACTATGAAATTCGCTTCCTACCCCTCGAATTAACACACTAGTTCCGCTATTACGATCACCAATAGATGGGATAACACTACTCAAAAGCAATGATTGGGCAGCACCCGTATCCCTTAGAATGTGAACCAAATACGAATCGCCACCTTGAGTGTACGAAACACGACCTTCCGACATGAAAGGTTCATAGCTATTTTGTTCAACGTTCAAACGACTTGAATCTTGGGCAATTTCTGGATTCAATGCCGATCTGCTAACAGGATTTGAAACAATGGAAGGGGTCAAATCATTGTGGGATATCCCTGAAGACATGTTGGCAGTTAAAGCAACACCCTTTTCCATTTGATGTTTCCTTTTGAAACACGTTTCATATATATGCCCAAGTTTGTGACAGAAACTGCAGATCGGTCTGGTATTTCGCCTTAAAAACTTTGGCGAACTACCGGAAGGGTTAGGCTCTTGTCCCTTTGAGCTAGACCCTTGTTCTTTGGCGGAGTTTAACTCCGACCCAGAACTACTCGAGTGCGGGGATTTGAATTTGTTATTCCCGCTATTTTTGTACCATCGTTTTGGGGAATTGAAATTGGGTGAACTAAACGACTGACGGTGAGACAATTCAAAGTCATCTGCCATAATGGCAGCGGCCTCAAGTGCTTCTACTCCTCTATCTGCCAAATGGGTTTTGATCGGACTAGGGATGCAGTTTTTGAATTCTTCAAGTAACATGACATTACGCAACTTATCAAAGTCATTGGTGACATCTTTGGAATGAAGCCACCTATCAAAATGATTAGTTTTCTCTCGGGCAAACTCCACATAAGTTTGATTTGGTTGTTTCTTAACATTTCTGAACTTTTGTCTATATGCTTCGGGCACAAGTTCGTAAGCTTTCAGAATTATTTGCTTTACCACATCATAGTCCGAACTTTGCTCAGCTGATAGTGCAGTATACACATCTCTGGCTTTGCCCTCAAAGACACTATGGAGTAAAGTGGTCCAGTGTTCTTTAGGCCAATTGAGTTTCTGCGCCAAATTTTCAAACGAAGTGAAATATTTCGCAACTTCTCTTTGATCAAATTTCGGGACTAACCGAATATTTTTAGCAAAGTCAAAGCCAAAATGAGTCAGTTTTTCGGTATGCTCGTGGAGTTCAAGTTCTTTCATCTTCAACTCGTGATTCATTTTATCACGCTCAAAATTCAACCTTTCCAGCTCCGTTTCTTTTTCAATTTCCCTCATCTTAAGTTGCAATCTCAGCATTTTCAATTCATTTTGACTTGATGATTCAGTTTCAGCTTCAATGTACCCACTTTCAACAAGTGCCTTAGTTACCAGACGATTTACATGCGTCTTTTTAGCTCCACTAAAAACTTTGATATCAAAGCTTTCTGCAAGGGTAACTAACTGCTCTTTTGTCAACTCATCAACATCTTCAACTGTTAGCCCCGATTTGTCAAGAAACCTTTCGACCGAAAAACTCATTTTGTGGATTCAGTCAAATACAAACACAGCGAGTACAATGTATACAATTCAAGCCGTACACAATAATCATCGTCAAAGCCGCCGTTGTTTCTCACGAGAAAAATTACAGTTAACAGGTTTCAAAATCTGGCTTTTAGGTTTTCCATTTCCCGGACCAGCCCCCAATAATATCTGTTACGAAGTCAGATATCAAACTGGGAAAAGGAAATAGGCCAAACTAGGACAGACAAGGGTTAAACCCACAAAGAATAAGACGGCTGAGACGAGATTAATGTATTAAACGAACTTTAGATAATTACTCCTCAAACAAAAGAATATTTACATCGAGTGAACGAACTGGCGACTAAGAAATACATTATTAATAAGATAAATGAATAGGATACCGGTATCCGAATAATGATGAGGGGTTTGAGAGGTAGACTTGGCAGCCGGCGGACGAAGAGATGAACGGCAGGAGGCGACATGGTCAGGCAGGCATCGGTAGAGCTCAAGGTCTCAAGTCCCGCAAGGAGTGTGGAACCGGCAATAAGATGCAAGTCCGGTGGACGACAGGCCGTTGGACCCAGATATAGGCCATCAACTCAGCGGGACCAGCTCCTGTACCGAGATTTAATGTGGGATCCCGCAGACGTCTGATCACATCAGGCAGGCCGTAGCAAAACGAGACAGCAACGCGGTAGCGGCCGCGGCCCGGCCCCTCAAGTTAAGATGTAACACCACATCGAGCAGCGTCAGGGCGTGCTTATGAAGTCAACTGGAGAGCGGCAGCGACGGCACGCCCATATAACAGAAGTAACAGCTCTGGCGTGCAAACCTCACGCCCAGGTTTATAAGGGGTTAATTGTCACACCATTGAACGAGTTTTAACAAAGTGTACTAGAAAGTTACTACAATAGAGTATTATGTATTACCCGCATTCGGTCCATACGTGTACTAGAAAGTGTACCAGAAAGTTACTACAATAGAGTATTACGTATTACCCGCATTCGGTCTATACGTGTACGGCTGAAGGATGAATAATTAGGTTACTTTTTACTCCTGACCAACTCCAAAGAATTAACTCTGGTACTTAATACATGTACTAGGTCAGCGAATATAACACGTATATACGCGATAACCAGCCGCCGCGAGAGGGCGTTATCACGACAAACTTAATAGCCGCGAACCGCCAGTTGTTACGGTTCGTGGCTATTAACAGTTCGTGGCTAATAACGCCCTATCGCGGCGGCTGGTTATCGCGTATTATACGTAACAACGTCTTGAACCAAGACTACTCGTTAATAGGAACAAAGCTTGACAGCCTTGATCAAGGCGATGACATACGCGGACCACAGCTTTTTAAGTGAGTTTCTTGGGAAGAGCTTTTTGGTAACACTGATGCGCATGCGTGTAATTTATTTGCATATTAAATCAGCAACATTGCACGCGTGGTGGTCCATACACGTGGTGCAGTGCGCATGCGTGGCGGTCTGTACTGCGCGTTTACATACCCCGGCCCTGCGAGCTGCGCGAGCATAAAAATCACGCGCTTCTTCCATGGGGTGATTTTGGAAGGCACCTTTGTTTACGCGTTAATAACAATGTTTTGTGCACACAATCTTTTCTCTAATGGTCTAAATAGATGAATAGGGGTCCTCTGGACATACACACAAAAGATTTAATCATTCTGGAAATGTGCATGTTGTTTATCCATAATTTTAAGAAAATCTACCCCGCATAGCCTAGCCCTAGCACAAAAAACAATCTTATTACATGTGTGTACATGTACATGTACATTTTATTCCATTGTGGCTAATACAGGTTTGATTCCCCCCACCCACCCACACACAAAAAATGGACATGAAACAGTAGTAGACGGCATCAGTACAGTAATAGAGTGGGGACTCTGTTCTGGTTGTAAATAGACATCTGTGGTCGGTGTCTTATTTCTCCATGCATGTACACACAACATTGGGATGTAAATAAATACCCAGCGCCCCTCTCTACTACAGAGGGCACTATTGTCAGTTCGGTTCTAGTGCGTTCTTTTTTCTATGTGTTTTGTAAAGAGATATTCTGGTGACCATTACTATTGCTACAGCGTTCCGAGTGAAGGTTGCATGAAGACAGAATAAAGGCTTTTCTTAAACAGTACAATGTTGTGTAGTGAGGTAGATTTGTAAAAATGTGTATCCTCTCACAAGGCCCATTGTAGTCATAGTACACTGCACATATATGCACTGTGGCTTGTGGCTAGTACATGTTTGATTCCTCAACCCCCACCCCCAGAAATTGAACATGAAACAGTTGAAGACAGTGTTAGTACAGTTGTGGACATCTGTGGTTTGTATCCTGTCAATAGGCAAGCATGAGGATGATTTATGACACCCCTGGAGAGGCTGGCTGGCCAGACAGCGGCAAAACACAAAGAGCCCATGTTTGGCACAACTGAATGGGCTTTTGGCTGGGGCACAGGTTTCTCATGACTGGAGTGACCATAAGTGAACTCCTTCTTGAAAAGCGACTATATACCACTTCAAAATACAATGTATATCATTGAGGATTACAAAAAATATGAATGGAATAGACCGACGGCTTCATATGTGAATTAAAACAGAAAAAAATGTGCATTCAGAAATCTCCACGCGGCAGCTGGCAGGGTTAAGGCCTCCGGTTTGCATGCTGTTTTCTTTTTGGAGGTTCTGTGAGAAACGCTCATAAACAACTTTTAAATTGACACTGCACATTCAAATGAAAAAAAAAATCAGAGCGACGTGCGACTGTGGGTGCTTCCCTCAAGGAATGTCCATTTTCACACTATTAATTACTCTGCTTGGTTCCAAACGTTCTTGTGGGTATTTGCAATGTCTCAAATATGAATCATGTGGATTTAATCTGGATTTAATCTGGAACAACCATTTTCAGATGGTAACCAGTTTTTGAAAAAAACATCTTACGTGTGACGCACAAATATAAAAACTTCTTTGTCTGCAATAGAGTACCTAAGCCTGACGTCAGTTGCTGCGGCAACTGGTTCCAAACACATGCAGTTTAGAATGTATTCTGCTTCAATACATTGCATTGATTTACGTCATCACTTCGGTACTGTATGCGCGTGATGTAAATTGGGTATTTCCCTCACAGATTGACCGTTTCTCGCATAATTTGTACGGATGGTTCGAGATTTTGTTGTTGGTATTATACCAGTGTTCCTTCCTCCATGGTAATACGAATCATGTTGATTTCATCTGGAAAAAACAGTTTTTGAAAATGCCTTATATAGACGTGCGACGTTCAAAATAAAACTGCATTGAAAGTGCAATGCGCATGACTGGGTGTGTCCCTCACCGAATGACCGTTTTTACGATATTCGTAGGGATGGTTCCAGAATTTGTTGTGGATAATACGAATATCGCGGGTCTAAGAAAAATGAATCCTGTTTATTTCATCTGGAACAACCCGTTTCAGACGCAGAAATAACCGGTTCTTCAAAATGCCTGGACGTACGTGTGACGATTAAATAAAAAATATTTAAAGAAATGTAACTGCGGCGATGCACGTCAACTGGGTGTGTCACTCACAGCATGACTGCTTTCAAAATCTTTGTACCGATGCTTCCCGAATGAGTTGTTGGTAATAGGAAATTATAAGGTTGGATAAATCTTAATCTAGTGGATTTAATAAAAAAACAACGATTCATGATGCCAAAATAACGGCAGGATTTTAAAAATGACGACTGACGCTCAAATTGTTATCCTTTGGGGACTTCCTTATTGCCATATTACTTTCATAATGGCCGATGCTCCTTTTATTTAACGTTTTGTCCCTTATTATATTTCTATTTTTATTCCTAATATATTTATTATATTATGTAGGTTTGGGAAATTATTTGTATTTACATAAATGGATTTCGCTGGAACACTTTGATGTGGGGCAGCACGTCTGCGGACCACAGTATTTTGTAATTTTGTTGCCCCTGGCCTATCTCTGTGTGTTAATTTTTGGGTCGAATAAATAATAATAATAATAATACAAATATAAATTATAATAACTGCAACGCACGTAAAAGAATTTACAAAATCTAAAATACTACCAGTGTCTAATTTAATAGTTGCAAACGATAACCTTGTCGTGAACCTGCACAATCAACAGCAGCAAAAAGTTGGTCAAAATATTAATCATGACACCCAGATGTTATAATAAAAGGAATGTCTGACGGCTGGGAATTATGAATCTAGTAGAGTTAATCTGGAACCACCCGTCTAGGATGACACAATAATTATATTTCGATAGGGACGTCTGACGCTCCAATGTAAACTGCATTGTATAACTACACTAAACATAACCAGGGTGTGTTCCTCGCGGAATGGACGTTTTTCCACCCTATGTTCGGGTGGCTCCAGATTTAATTGTTTATAATTGGAATGTCTAAAGTATAGAAATTATGAATCTAGTGGAATTAATCTGGAACGACCCCTTTTTGATGGAGAAATTAATTATTTTCATACGGACGTCTGACGCTCCAATGTAAACTGCATTGTAAATGCAGTAAACATGAAGAGGGTGTGTCCCTTCGGAATGCACGTTTTTCCACCCTATGTTCGGGTGGTTCCAGATTTAATTGTTAATAGTATGAATATCTGAAAACTGGGAATTAAGAATCTATAGGAGTTAATCTGGAACCACCCGTTTTTGATGGAGAAATTAACTATTTTCATACGGACGTCTGACGCTCCAATGTAAACTGCATTGTAAATGCAGTAAACATGAAGAGGGTGTGTCCCTTCGGAATGCACGTTTTTCCACCCTATGTTCGGGTGGTTCCAGATTTAATTGTTTATAATTGGAATGTCTGAAGTCTGTAAATTATGAATCTAGTGGAATTAATCTGGAACGACCCCTTTTTGATGGAGAAATTAATTATTTTCATACGGACGTCTGACGCTCCAATGTAAACTGCATTGTAAATGCAGTAAACATGAAGAGGGTGTGTCCCTTCGGAATGGCCGTTTTTCCACCCTATGTTCGGGTGGTTCCAGATTTAATTGTTTATAATTGGAATGTCTGAAGTCTGTCAATTATGAATCTAGTGGAATTAATCTGGAACGACCCGTTTTTGATGGAGAAATTAATTATTTTCATACGGACGTCTGACGCTCCAATGTAAACTGCATTGTAAATGCAGTAAACATGAAGAGGGTGTGTCCCTTACGGAATGGCCGTTTTTCCACCCTATGTTCGGGTGGTTCCAGATTTAATTGTTTATAATTGGAATGTCTGAAGTCTGTAAATTATGAATCTAGTGGAATTAATCTGGAACGACCCGTTTTTGATGGAGAAATTAATTATTTTCATACGGACGTCTGACGCTCCAATGTAAACTGCATTGTAAATGCAGTAAACATGAAGAGGGTGTGTCCCTTACACTGTGAATGGCCTGGATGTGATTTCTCTACAAAAATGGAAAGGTGACTCGCCTGGATGTGATTTTGGTTGGGATTAGCCAATATCACATCCACACCACTAAAATCACATCCGAGCCAGAAATCACATCCAGGATTAAGTCGTTAAATTCCAAGATCACATCCTGTGTTAGCACCTTGCCAAAATCACATCCACTGTCTGGCCACTTAACCAAAATCACATCCAGTGTCTGGGCCCTAGCCAAAATCACATCGTGTTTTCGCACCTCTTCAAAATCACATCCAGGATTAAGTCATAAAACCCAATATCACATCCTGGTTGCCCACTAGTCAAAGATCACATCTGTCAAAGGGGATTGACAGCTCTATCATTCAATATCACATCCTTGTGGTCAGGCGCACAGCCATAAAGCCAAGATAATAATCCCTGACTATAACAGCTATGTTTACCAATTAATTATGGGTCAACAGTGGCCAAGATAATTAGTTTGTCTGTAGCCAGACCATGCTTACTGTTATGATTACATACGTACATGTTCGGTTATGTGTTGCTACATGTAGGGCATTATTTTTAGTGTTGACACATAATAGAGGTAGAAAACGCCTGTTAAAACAATTTAATGATATTTATTTGATTGATAGTCTCTGAAACTAGATCTTGGAAGATCATTTTCCTGTGTCTTTTGAAGTCATGGTAATATCTTTTCTTCAACAGTAAATTGTTCATTGCAAGCGCATGTTTGTAGACGAAGCCATCCAATGGAAAATTAGTAACTAGGAAAACACAACCTCCGTGAATGAACCTACAATTGTATCTTTAATGGCGTAACCAATACCAGTCTCACAATTAAGGCTATAGTTTTACCGTTTGATTGGTTGATTTCCCCATCCATACTGTAATTCCTGTCATACCACTCAACCTAATAACATAATTGATGATGGAAACCTGCAACACCCCCCTTATATGCTTTGAGCAACGTTTGTATTAAAAGAAGTTAGCATTGTTGTAATATGCCAAAGAAACCACACATATATTAAAACTATATTTATAACAATTTTGCAATGCATGACGGACAATTTCTATTTGATTTATTATTGTGTCATTTCTATAAACCCACAACTTATTGTTTCGTTCACAATGGCACAATACAATGTTTCTTTCAACAACATTTTCTGAAATACCTTTTTGGATTTTACCCTTTTACATGTATTATATGGACGCTTCCAAATTAAAGCAAATCAAATGAATCAAACCAATATAATCGTGGAAAACCACAATTTGTTAACTTAAATTAGAATGTAAATTGTCAGTAGCTACTTCTGTTGGGCTTAGATTAAATTCAGAAAAAAATGACATCAAGTGCTGTTATGTTTAAGAAGTAAAACAAGAGTCGTCCCTGAAAAGACTGATGTTCCCAATATGGAGGCTATTTATTTATTTTTCAGAAAATCAATATTCACAAATAGATAGATACACATAACAGGGGTACACATGTACATGTATAGTTAATTAAAAACAAAACAGTTGATCCTTTCTGGGATAGCCTAATAAAGCAATTTTTAAGGCATATTTCCATTGGGGTACCAGCGGTCACATAGACAATTAAGACGCTTCAACTTGGTATGAAAATACCTCATTTTCATTTGAAAAATGACAGTTGCCAATCCATGACATTCATGTATTATTTGACATTGCTCAACCGTTAATCCTTTTGAATTATGATATATGGTCATGCCTGAAGATTAGAGTTGTTTAGCTTCATTTTCAAATCTTAAAAAATTCATTACTGCAAGTTATTTCATCTAATGAATACATTGATTTGAATTGTTCGTATGTTAAAATGCGACCCCGTATTTATGTACACTGAACAACTTTACAATTTCCCGAACACTTTTCACTACTTGTTGCAATTTCTTTGTCATGACACCAAAATGAAGCCATCGCAATAATAATGATACTGCTAAATCACACTGGAATCAATTTGAACGATTTTGCATCCATATTTCACATTAAAAAAGTACCGATAGACCAAATAATTCGGCATAATTTTCACGTCAGAATCTTTCACAGACAATTGCTTCTTGCAGGTCTCCATGTTAATTAATGCAATAGAGTCGACCGACGGATATGGACAATCAACTGCCATGGACACACTTCTGTCAAAAAATCTAAATTCGGCTCTGATTGGCTGACGTGTAGGGTTGATAAAATTTGAATTCACCCATATATCAAACATTCGCTTTGTAGCATGTGATGCGGGCTTCATTGATAATCTAATTCTACCAAGTGCGCTCCCACAGTATCCTTGTGTAGGTTATCATACATACATACAAATTATTTACTTCTTGAAAAGGCTTTAGTTGTCAGCTGAGCTAGACCAGATGACATTTTAACCTGTTTCACAACATCGTACATAAATTACTCCAATGATGGACATGGCGATGAGAGTTTTAAATTGTAATGTTCTTCAAAGGTGTACAACCGTCTTCCACAAAACGGGGGATTTTCCCTTTTGGGAAAACTGCACCATCATCACAAGACACGAAGTAGTATGGTTGTTTTTGTAGATGCAACATTACTCACATGAAATTAATGTGACAATCCTTTAAATAGAGATGTATCGTGCAGTGGTGAAGAAAGTTCACTATTGTTCTCATTTGCTTTATGACTGGAAAAAATAAAAACGATGTATGCCTGCAGTAGCAAGTTAGGAGAACAGCCCATTAGAAAATCTAGGGTATATCCTTTTCAACCCCAGTGGGTTTGAGTATAATTATAAAACACACTCCTCCCATGTCCAGCCAAGATAATCCCCATAATCACTTAAATAAACAAACTCCTGTGACCAACACATCTCCCTGGATGAGTGCTGGAACTATTTTCATTGCAGACCGTAATGGTCGTTCTCTGTCATTTCTTTATTGATTTTTACCATTAGAAAAAGAAAACAAAACAACATCTCACACATGTAATGATTTTAATATTTATATCGGCTTATATCATGATATTAAGTTGCACAAAAATGAAGTGGATTCATTCAGGCAGGATCGCTTATCATACTCCTAATAGGATTAGTGCTGATAAGAATCCTAATCTCCCAGGCTGCTGACTCTGCTTTAGACCAGTCAATAGGGTTGGTCAGGTTGGCCTTCTAATCAAAGGATGTATTCATCACACAGTGACAGTCAATGGATTTTTAAAAGTCTCCCCATACATGTAAATGCTCCATGCAAAAGCTTTGAGTGTGTAGACATGGTACATATGTATAAAAGATACAATTGGCTACACTGTTGATTCTATAAAAAATGAGTTTATGGTGACATATTTCTCTTAGTCAATGGCTATGTGCTTTTGAAGTCTGTACAAGTTTGTTTGTCCCAGATTTGCATGAAGAATGTCACATGATATTCAACAGATGCTATGATAAGCTAATGTTTATAGTTAATTGTGGTTCTGCCAGCTTAAAAAAAATGGATTTTCAAAAATGCGAATGTTAAGGGACACAAATTGTTATACACAATAGGACATATGTGCCACATGCAGTTTTTTTCATCAACTCTTTTAAATAATGTACATGAGTTATATCCCTTTCAGAACACATCCATGTTGAGTTGACAACCAGATCCTACGAAATGAACTTACTTAAAAACATTTTATGACTTATATTTTTGGGTGCATTAGAAATTATGGAAAGATGTGTACAATTGGCTGAACAACAGTTTTTATATGACTTGATTTTAAGATTTTACAATCCATATGAACATTAAGTGGTTAAAAATCCGAACAGTTCCTATTAGTTTCCATTGTACTCATGCAAGTAAGGGCCCGAACTCTGCCGACTTGTGATTCATTTTGTTGGGCCACAATGTATGTCATGATGTTTACTTTATTTGACATTATTATTTGGATCGCAGCTTATATTATCCTTGACTACGTGTATTTTGGATTGTTATGTTCTCTATTTTTCATCTTATGTGCTGTTTTAAAGGGACACATTGCTTTGGATTTTGCGATTTGGGCTTTAAAACTGAAATGGATATGGTTGGGAAGCTTTTTTAAAAGTAGAATATAAAGATTCACATAACTATCCCTTCAAGTTGCGTGGTTTTTGTTTAATTTCGTGACAAATAACGTACGGTCCGCCATAATTTGTGACTCCACAAAATGGCGGACGGTTGAAGTACGTTCTGTTGATCCATTTTGATGTACTGTGGTACGGCGCGCAGCACTGGCGATATGTGTCGCGAGGTAGAGAATTGTACCTGGCGATCATTTGATAGGTTCACAAGGCCACTGGCTGCAGCGCCAGCCTAAAGACTCTTACAGCGTATTTTGCGCATTATTTAGACGGTGGTATTTACTACTGGAAATAAGTCTATGTTTCGCGGGTCAGATGTCAGGGGTCAGCGACCAATTTTTTGTTTTGTAATCACCACTCACTATATTTACAACACATTATACATGTTTTTTTGCATGAACAACTCTTATAAAAGATAAGGAACATTTCCAAACAGCAACATTTCATGACATTTGAAGGCAATTTACGTGTCCCTTTAATTGTTAGATATATCCAAGTGGTCTAGAATTTAGAAACTCTAAAAACATGGTTGATAATATATACACATGTACTTTGCATATGTCCAATTCAAGTAGCCTTTTTATCAAAAGATTACATGAAAACCTATGCATGTACATGTACTTTTTCTTAGAATTTGTTGCACTACATCATGAAGGACGGAAGGAATAGAGCAGGCTGTGATGGCTCAAGATACATGTACTTGGCTGATTTGAACAAATGGAGTACCAGAAGTACATGTACATTGTTCTGTTTACATGCACACAGGGCCACCTACACACAGTTTGTATACTACATGTGTGATGTGTAGGTGCATGCTGGCATCTTCCTCAGCCAGTTTCCAGGAATTGCCCATTCAAACCCCACTACTTAATTCCTCTTATCAGTTGTGTCAGTGTTTGTTATGCAGATCAGGAGAGCCATAAAACCTGCATGTACATGTATGCATGCCCTTAGATGTGCATCATGTACCAGTACTGTACATGTATGCTGAAATGCTTGCTCATCAGGGCTTCTCAACCTAAACACTTTTACAGTACACTACACTGCAATGCCCTTATTTTTAGTATTGAAAACAATGCTTGAAGCATGTTTCTTCCCATATGTGATTGGGTAGGATTTTGTCATCTCACGTCAAGTTTCATAACAGTCGACCCATCGGTGCTCATTTTAGAGCCAAAAAGCTAAAATTTAATTATTATACTTTATTATTTGAAACAAGTACCGGTACCCTAAAAATGTAATGTTTGGCCATAACATTTGAAATTTTGCATGAAGGTCCTTTTTCTTCCCTTATGTGATTGGGTAGGTTGTTGCGACATCTCGCGTTAAGTTTCATAAGAGTGGACGCATCGCTGCTCATTTTAGAGCCAAAAACCTAAAAATTTTAAGTTTAGTTTTATACTTGGAACAATATAATGGAACAAGTACCAAAAAGGTAATTTTTGGCCATAAAATTTGAAATTTTGCATGAAGTTCATTTTTCTTCCCATATGTGATTGGGTAGGTTGTTGCGACATCTCACGTCGAGTTTTATAAAAATTAACTCATCGGTGCTCATTTTAGACCCAAAAAGCAAAATGTCATCATTATACTCTATAAATGGAACAAGTACCCTAAAAGGTCATTTTTTGACATAAAATTTTACATTTTCAATGAAGGTCCTTTTTCTTCCCATATGTGATTGGGTAGGTTATTGCGACATCTCATGTCAAGTTTCATATTACAGTGAACGCATCGGTGCTCATTTTAGAGCCAAAAACCAAAATTTCATGATTGTACTTTAATAATTGAACAAGTACCGGTACCCTAAAAAGTCATTTTTTGCCATAACATTCGAAATTTTCAATGAAGGTCCTTTTTCTTCCAGTATATGATTGGGTAGGTTGTTGCGACATCTCACGTCAAGTTTTATAAAAATCAACTCATCGGTGCTCATTTTAGAGCCAAAAACCAAAATTGTATTATTGTACTCACTACCAGTACCCTAAAAGGTCATTTTTGGCCATAAAATTTGAAATTTTCAATGAAGGTCCTTTTTCTTCCAGTATATGATTGGGTAGGTTGTTGCGACATCTCACGTCAAGTTTTATAAAAATCAACTCATCGGTGCTCATTTTAGAGCCAAAAACCAAAATTTCATGATTGTACTTTAATAATTGAACAAGTACCGGTACCCTAAAAAGTCATTTTTTGCCATAACATTCGAAATTTTCAATGAAGGTCCTTTTTCTTCCAGTATATGATTGGGTAGGTTGTTGCGACATCTCACGTCAAGTTTTATAAAAATCAACTCATCGGTGCTCATTTTAGAGCCAAAAACCAAAATTGTATTATTGTACCGTACTCACTACCAGTACCCTAAAAGGTCATTTTTGGCCATAAAATTTGAAATTTTGCATGAAGTTCCTTTTTCTTCCCATATGTGATTGGGTAGGTTGTTGCGACATCTCACGTCAAGTTTTATAGAAATCAACCTATCGGTGGTCATTTTAGACCCAAAAAGCAAAATGTCATCATTATACTCTATATAAAATGGAACAATTAAGTACCCTAAAAGGTAATTTTTGGCCATAAAATTTGAAATTTTCAATAAAGGTTCTTTTTCTTTCAGTATATGATTGGGTAGGTTGTTGCGACATCTCGCGTTAAGTTTCATAAGAGTGGACGCATCGCTGCTTATTTTAGAGCCAAAAACCTAAAAATTTTAAGTTTAGTTTTATACTTGGAACAATATATACCATGGAACAAGTACCCTAAAAGGTCATTTTTGGACATAAAATTTTACATTTTCAATGAAGGTCCTTTTTCTTCCCATATGTGATTGGGTAGGTTATTGCGACATCTCATGTCAAGTTTCATATTACAGTGAACGCATCGGTGCTCATTTTAGAGCCAAAAACCAAAATTTCATGATTGTACTTTAATAATTTAACAAGTACCGGTACCCTAAAAAGTCATTTTTTGCCATAACATTCGAAATTTTTAATGAAAGTCCTTTTTCTTCCAGTATATGATTGGGTAGGTTGTTGCGACATCTCACGTCAAGTTTCATAACAGTGGACTCATCGGTGCTCATTTTAGAGCCAAAAACCAAAATTGTATTATTGTACTCACTACCAGTACCCTAAAAGGTCATTTTTGGGCATAAAATTTGAAATTTTGCATGAAGTTCCTTTTTCTTCCCATATGTGATTGGGTAGGTTGTTGCGACATCTCACGTCGAGTTTTATAAAAATTAACTCATCGGTGCTCATTTTAGAGCCAAAAACCAAAATTTCATGATTGTACTTTAATAATTGAACAAGTACCGGTACCCTAAAAAGTCATTTTTTGCCATAACATTCGAAATTTTCAATGAAGGTCCTTTTTCTTCCAGTATATGATTGGGTAGGTTGTTGCGACATCTCACGTCAAGTTTTATAAAAATCAACTCATCGGTGCTCATTTTAGAGCCAAAAACCAAAATTGTATTATTGTACCGTACTCACTACCAGTACCCTAAAAGGTCATTTTTGGCCATAAAATTTGAAATTTTGCATGAAATTCCTTTTTCTTCCCATATGTGATTGGGTAGGTTGTTGCGACATTTCACGTCGAGTTTTATAAAAATTAACTCATCGGTGCTCATTTTAGACCCAAAAAGCAAAATGTCATCATTATACTCTATAAATGGAACAAGTACCCTAAAAGGTCATTTTTGGCCATAAAATTTGAAATTTTCAATGAAGGTCCTTTTTCTTCCAGTATATGATTGGGTAGGTTGTTGCGACATCTCACGTCAAGTTTTATAAAAATCAACTCATCGGTGCTCATTTTAGAGCCAAAAACCAAAATTGTATTATTGTACTCACTACCAGTACCCTAAAAGGTCATTTTTGGCCATAAAATTTGAAATTTTGCATGAAGTTCCTTTTTCTTCCCATATGTGATTGGGTAGGTTGTTGCGACATCTCACGTCGAGTTTTATAAAAATTAACTCATCGGTGCTCATTTTAGACCCAAAAAGCAAAATGTCATGATTGTACTTTAATAATTGAACAAGTACCGGTACCCTAAAAAGTCATTTTTTGCCATAACATTCGAAATTTTCAATGAAGGTCCTTTTTCTTCCAGTATATGATTGGGTAGGTTGTTGCGACATCTCACGTCAAGTTTTATAAAAATCAACTCATCGGTGCTCATTTTAGAGCCAAAAACCAAAATTGTATTATTGTACCGTACTCACTACCAGTACCCTAAAAGGTCATTTTTGGCCATAAAATTTGAAATTTTGCATGAAGTTCCTTTTTCTTCCCATATGTGATTGGGTAGGTTGTTGCGACATCTCACGTCAAGTTTTATAGAAATCAACCTATCGGTGGTCATTTTAGACCCAAAAAGCAAAATGTCATCATTATACTCTATATAAAATGGAACAATTAAGTACCCTAAAAGGTAATTTTTGGCCATAAAATTTGAAATTTTCAATAAAGGTTCTTTTTCTTTCAGTATATGATTGGGTAGGTTGTTGCGACTTCTCGCGTTAAGTTTCATAAGAGTGGACGCATCGCTGCTTATTTTAGAGCCAAAAACCTAAAAATTTTAAGTTTAGTTTTATACTTGGAACAATATATACCATGGAACAAGTACCCTAAAAGGTCATTTTTGGACATAAAATTTTACATTTTCAATGAAGGTCCTTTTTCTTCCCATATGTGATTGGGTAGGTTATTGCGACATCTCATGTCAAGTTTCATATTACAGTGAACGCATCGGTGCTCATTTTAGAGCCAAAAACCAAAATTTCATGATTGTACTTTAATAATTTAACAAGTACCGGTACCCTAAAAAGTCATTTTTTGCCATAACATTCAAAATTTTTAATGAAAGTCCTTTTTTTCAGTATATGATTGGGTAGGTTGTTGCGACATCTCACGTCAAGTTTCATAACAGTGGACTCATCGGTGCTCATTTTAGAGCCAAAAACCAAAATTGTATTATTGTACTCACTACCAGTACCCTAAAAGGTCATTTTTGGCCATAAAATTTGAAATTTTGCATGAAGTTCCTTTTTCTTCCCATATGTGATTGGGTAGGTTGTTGCGACATCTCACGTCGAGTTTTATAAAAATTAACTCATCGGTGCTCATTTTAGACCCAAAAAGCAAAATGTCATCATTAGACTCTATATAAAATGGAACAATTAAGTACCCTAAAAGGTCATTTTTGGCCATAAAATTTGAAATTTTCAATGAAGGTCCTTTTTCTTCCAGTATATGATTGGGTAGGTTGTTGCAACATCTCACGTCAAGTTTTATAAAAATCAACTCATCGGTGCTCATTTTAGAGCCAAAAACCAAAATTTCATGATTGTACTTTAATAATTGAACAAGTACCGGTACCCTAAAAAGTCATTTTTTGCCATAACATTCGAAATTTTTAATGAAAGTCCTTTTTCTTCCAGTATATGATTGGGTAGGTTGTTGCGACATCTCACGTCAAGTTTCATAACAGTGGACTCATCGGTGCTCATTTTAGAGCCAAAAACCAAAATTGTATTATTGTACTCACTACCAGTACCCTAAAAGGTCATTTTTGGCCATAAAATTTGAAATTTTGCATGAAGTTCCTTTTTCTTCCCATATGTGATTGGGTAGGTTGTTGCGACATCTCACGTCGAGTTTTATAAAAATTAACTCATCGGTGCTCATTTTAGACCCAAAAAGCAAAATGTCATGATTGTACTTTAATAATTGAACAAGTACCGGTACCCTAAAAAGTCATTTTTTGCCATAACATTCGAAATTTTCAATGAAGGTCCTTTTTCTTCCAGTATATGATTGGGTAGGTTGTTGCGACATCTCACGTCAAGTTTTATAAAAATCAACTCATCGGTGCTCATTTTAGAGCCAAAAACCAAAATTGTATTATTGTACCGTACTCACTACCAGTACCCTAAAAGGTCATTTTTGGCCATAAAATTTGAAATTTTGCATGAAGTTCCTTTTTCTTCCCATATGTGATTGGGTAGGTTGTTGCGACATCTCACGTCAAGTTTTATAGAAATCAACCTATCGGTGGTCATTTTAGACCCAAAAAGCAAAATGTCATCATTATACTCTATATAAAATGGAACAATTAAGTACCCTAAAAGGTAATTTTTGGCCATAAAATTTGAAATTTTCAATAAAGGTTCTTTTTCTTTCAGTATATGATTGGGTAGGTTGTTGCGACTTCTCGCGTTAAGTTTCATAAGAGTGGACGCATCGCTGCTTATTTTAGAGCCAAAAACCTAAAAATTTTAAGTTTAGTTTTATACTTGGAACAATATATACCATGGAACAAGTACCCTAAAAGGTCATTTTTGGACATAAAATTTTACATTTTCAATGAAGGTCCTTTTTCTTCCCATATGTGATTGGGTAGGTTATTGCGACATCTCATGTCAAGTTTCATATTACAGTGAACGCATCGGTGCTCATTTTAGAGCCAAAAACCAAAATTTCATGATTGTACTTTAATAATTTAACAAGTACCGGTACCCTAAAAAGTCATTTTTTGCCATAACATTCAAAATTTTTAATGAAAGTCCTTTTTTTCAGTATATGATTGGGTAGGTTGTTGCGACATCTCACGTCAAGTTTCATAACAGTGGACTCATCGGTGCTCATTTTAGAGCCAAAAACCAAAATTGTATTATTGTACTCACTACCAGTACCCTAAAAGGTCATTTTTGGCCATAAAATTTGAAATTTTGCATGAAGTTCCTTTTTCTTCCCATATGTGATTGGGTAGGTTGTTGCGACATCTCACGTCGAGTTTTATAAAAATTAACTCATCGGTGCTCATTTTAGACCCAAAAAGCAAAATGTCATCATTAGACTCTATATAAAATGGAACAATTAAGTACCCTAAAAGGTCATTTTTGGCCATAAAATTTGAAATTTTCAATGAAGGTCCTTTTTCTTCCAGTATATGATTGGGTAGGTTGTTGCAACATCTCACGTCAAGTTTTATAAAAATCAACTCATCGGTGCTCATTTTAGAGCCAAAAACCAAAATTTCATGATTGTACTTTAATAATTGAACAAGTACCGGTACCCTAAAAAGTCATTTTTTGCCATAACATTCGAAATTTTTAATGAAAGTCCTTTTTCTTCCAGTATATGATTGGGTAGGTTGTTGCGACATTTCACGTTGAGTTTTATAAAAATTAACTCATCGGTGCTCATTTTAGACCCAAAAAGCAAAATGTCATCATTATACTCTATAAATGGAACAAGTACCCTAAAAGGTCATTTGAGGAAAATCTATTACCGTGACTTCAAAAGACCCAGGAAAACGATCTTCCAAGATCTAGTTTCAGAGAGTATCAATCAAATCAATATCATTAAATTGTTTTAACAGGCGTTTTCTACCTCTATGTGTCAACACTAATAATAATGCCCTACATATGTAGCTACTGGTACACACAACAGAACATGTACATTGTGTACATGTAATCATAAGGGTAAGCATGGTCTGGCTACAGACAAACTAATTATCTTGGCCACTGTTGACCCATAATTAATTGGTAAACATAGCTGTTATAGTCAGGGATTATTATCTTGGCTTTATGGCTGTGCGCCTGACCACAAGGATGTGATATTGAATGATAGAGCTGTCAATCCCTTTTGACAGATGTGATCTTTGACTAGTGGGCAACCAGGATGTGATATTGGGGTTTATGACTTAATCCTGGATGTGATTTTGAAGAGGTGTGAAAACACGATGTGATTTTAGCTAGGGCCCAGACACTGGATGTGATTTTAGTTAAGTGGCCAGACAGTGGATGTGATTTTGGCAAGGTGCTAACACAGGATGTGATCTTGGACTTTAACGACTTAATCCTGGATGTGATTTCTGGCTCGGATGTGATTTTGGATAATCCCTGCCAAAATCACATTCTAGCTCCAATATCACATCCACCAAAATCACCTTTCCATTTTTGTAGAGAAATCACATCCAGGCCATTCACAGTGTTACGGAATGGCCGTTTTTCCACCCTATGTTCGGGTGGTTCCAGATTTAATTGTTTATAATTGGAATGTCTGAAGTCTGTAAATTATGAATCTAGTGGAATTAATCTGGAACGACCCGTTTTTGATGGAGAAATTAATTATTTTCATACGGACGTCTGACGCTCCAATGTAAACTGCATTGTAAATGCAGTAAACATGAAGAGGGTGTGTCCCTTCGGAATGCACGTTTTTCCACCCTATGTTCGGGTGGTTCCAGATTTAATTGGTAATAGTATGAATATCTGAAAACTGGGAATTAAGAATCTATAGGAGTTAATCTGGAACGCTTTCGAGTCAACTCGTACCTTCGCCAACTCGTACCTTCGCCAACTCGTACCTTGGTCAACTCGTACCTTGGCCAACTCGTACCTTGGCCAACTCGTACCTTCGCCAACTCGTACCTTGGCCAACTCGTACCTCTAATTAAGACAACTCGTACCGCACAAAAAAAAATATGCCAAATTGCGTTGGATATACCATGGAGGAATATACGAACTCTTTATTTTTGTTTTTGAGAAATCCAGATGCATTTTTGGGACCTATCCTCAAAAACTCTTTGCTGATTCGAATAATGGGTCCATGATTTTTTTTTTGCATTCCATTTTATTGGGAAAATTGGGAGTTATGAAAAATGCTTAATTTCTTTTCCCATGTTTTTCCTTTCTTCTTGTGAGCTTGTATAATTAACTGGAATTTGATATTTATTTATTTCTTTTCTGTTATTTAGGTTTCGGAAATGGCAAACTGGACATCTGAGCAAAACGTACTGTGTGTAAGACACCGACAGATGATCTTGAAAAACTTATGCACGATCTTAGAAATGGAGACCCCCTCTTTTTTTGCTTTTTGTGTGTGTAGCTTGGTTATTTCTTTGGACGTTGCATTTTTCGCAACTAGTTTACTTAATTATATTTTGATATCTTGGTGTCCAGTCTTTTTTTTTAGCGGAACTTTAATTGTTTTGCTTCATTTGGCTTTTCTGAAATATAATAGATTTGTTTAAAAGGTGTTTGGATTCATTTTATTTATTTATTTATTGTTACCCGGTATCTATTCTTATTATCATATATTATTTCCATGTTTCTTTTTTCTCCCTTTTTTTTTTTGGGGGGGGGGGGGAGGTTCTCGATTTTATTTCAAACAACGGATGATTCAATCTCTTTTTTGAACATGTGTGGCTCTGAAAAGAGCCGTTTGTGTTGTTGGTGTGATCGGTCACGTTCAGACAGTTGGCCCATTGAGGTGACTGCAGGCAGATAGAAGGCCGGATGTACTCAGCTGTCCCGCTTGATATGAGTCCCATAACTTGAAGGCTCTCCCTTGGATGCGCATGTACTGCTTTCGCTGGTATCTGCACAACTTGGACTGCTTGACCAGCTTCATCTGGACGGAGACTACGGCCGCTTCTTGATGGGTTCCAGTGGAAGAGACATCCCCTTACGTTTACCCCAGGGAACACTTTGCGGATGGCGGACCACATCCCGGCCTCAAAGTCAACCACCATCTCCTCCACGACCCCTTTTTGATGGAGAAATTAATTATTTTCATACGGACGTCTGACGCTCCAATGTAAACTGCATTGTAAATGCAGTAAACATGAAGAGGGTGTGTCCCTTACGGAATGGCCGTTTTTCCACCCTATGTTCGGGTGGTTCCAGATTTAATTGTTTATAATTGGAATGTCTGAAGTCTGTCAATTATGAATCTAGTGGAATTAATCTGGAACGACCCGACTTTGCGGATGGCGGACCACATCCCGGCCTCAAAGTCAACCACCATCTCCTCCACCCGGGAACACCGGAGGGCAGCTTGCTTTTCAACCTCTTCAAAACCTTCTTGTAATCGCGTTTGGTGCGGCTGGACATCAATAAGAAGGCCAAAGGCACCTGCTTCTGTTGACCGCTGTCCCCTTTCACGAAGGCATGGATGCTGAACAGTTTGATGCTGAAGGGTCGTTTGATGATTTCCACCATCCACGAGCTTGAAAGTAGTGGCCGCTTCCTCGCCGACCCCCTCCATGGACTCGGGGAGGTCCAGGTCAGGTAGCGTTTCTTCTTCTGGTGGCTGGGGGACGTCAAACTCGTTGCTCAGATAGAAGGAATCGACCTCCATCTCTTCTACATCCGCGCCGAGGTCGGACTGACGAGTGCTTTCCCCCACAGGCACTGGAGACGACATATCAGAAGCCGGACTCTGGCAGTGCTCGCACTGCCAAGTGGTACTCGAGTCCACGAGCTGCAAGTATGCAGCCCGTGTGATACCGGTGTTGCAGACGCGGTGCTGCCATCTATCACACCGATCCGCGCACTGGAGCCTGCTGATTGCTGCGGACTGCCTTAGCGCAAACTACACAAGGAAACTTGACAGGCATCTTGACAGGAAGACTTGGATCTTGATCTTGATCTTGAGCAGAAATCTCGATGATAGCTTGTGGATGGGTATAGTTGAAACAACTGATGATACAAAATCTAGCGGCAATATTTATAGAGTTTTGAGGGATCCAAAACACAAAACAAGGGTGCGCCACGCTAAGCGTCAGGCCTATTAATACTAATGCGCGCATCACCGGTACCAAGGCGACACGTTCAAACGTGGCCACTCAACTTGAATGCTAATTACGCCCTTTAGTTTGCCTACGACACCGCAATTAAAGAAGGTGACAGAAGTAGGCAGCCGAGCTATAGAATATGACAATTGGGTTTCAGGGTTTGTCATTTAATATCTTTCAGTTTCAGACGAAAAGCATCAATTGGGTTTGTCATTTAATAACAGTGTGACGCACGGTCAACTTAAAAAAGATCGTGCTTCATGCATGTAGTTTTAAGTGTCCAAAGTTCACCTTTTCTATATAAATTATAAGCCGTTAAATTAGAAACCGGTAAATTGTTTTACATCAATAAAATCCACAAATACATTTCACTTTACATTCCTTTTCCAGCAACGTCTAATATATACAATAACCGGGCCTACAATCAAAGCAATAATTTCAGAACCATTTCAGAACATCATTGACGGTACGACTTGACTTCCGCGTGAAGGTACGAGTTGGCGAAGGTACGAGTTGGCGAAGGTACGAGTTGGCGAAGGTACGAGTTGGCGAAGGTACGAGTTGGCGAAGGTACGAGTTGGCGAAGGTACGAGTTGACTCGAAAGCGTTCCAGATTAACTCCTATAGATTATTTTACGAAACGAAACGAGGCTAGAGGCTTCAGGCTACGGGCTAGGCTCGGGCTCGGCTTGGCCCAGGCTTCAACGCAAAACAAAATGGCAGCCAAAACGTTTCGTACGCTCAGGCTTCGGGAGGCTTCGGGAGGCTTCGGTTGACGGGGGGGGGGGGGGGGGGGGGGGGGGGGGGGTGGCTTCGCGATTCGGTTATCGGCTCGGCGTCAATGGTAAACTGAAAAAAAATACTCGTGCGTAAATGAGTGTATTGATTTTTATCTCATGCAATTTTACTGAATTTGTTCCAAATATAACTTCACTAATCAACAAGGTTGCTGAGAATTTTCTGTTTTCTTCGGTTATTTTCTGGTTATTAAATTTATTTCAATAAGTGGGATTTTGGGGGAGGGGGCGGTTGAAGTGGGTTTGGTGAAGTGAGGTGCTGGGTTGAGTTTAGGTGCATGCTTCTAGATTTATTTAAAAATTTATATATAAAATGTCTTGGAGGTGGGGTGCTTGCGTTTCAGTAATTCGAAGCATTTTCAGGACCACTTTGAAGTACCAACAATTAATACACAACCCTCGTAATAACCCATACATGTACAGTACTGTCAATCCCCATCAAGAATTATAAGTTAAATGCATGTTTAATTAAAGGCAATTTGCAGTAATTAACTGCAAACTCATACCAGCATATCGGTACCAATAGAATACTCAATACCAAACTCAACTGGGTTTCTCGACTTTTAAATTAAAGGAATTTTATTCAATAAGATTTCAAATTATAATTTAATGTGTTTTCAATTTTATATTTAATATAATTTAACTATACAGGGTGTTTGACTATAGTATATGCCACTTTAATTTACAATGCAATACAAATTGAAATTATTTTATCAATAAAATATATGTTCTTTTCAAAGCAAGACTTCATTATGAGGTAACTCATAAAACATGAGAAATGTAAATATAATTTAAAATCAATATATTATGTACCTTCCTAACATTGTTGGTCATTTATGAAAGATTAGGAAAGGTGTTCCAATAAAAAATAGTGTTTTTGCTGTACGTTTATAATTAGGAATGAGAATATAAATGGGTAATGTATGGGTCCAAAGTGTGATGTGGGATAGATTTTGACAACCTGAAAACCTTAATTAAATCTAACTGAAGCTGTAAGACCATATTTCTATATTCTATTCATAATTTAATAT
This sequence comes from Hippasteria phrygiana, assembly GCA_037893225.1. Classification (NCBI taxonomy): domain Eukaryota; kingdom Metazoa; phylum Echinodermata; class Asteroidea; order Valvatida; family Goniasteridae; genus Hippasteria; species Hippasteria phrygiana. The sequence goes on from JAZGUH010000939.1 coordinate 121,942, forward strand.
AAGTACTCCATTCATTCTTGAATTTGAGGATGCTTTTAACAAGTTTAAAATGACCAATAAAACAGGCACAGAAAATTCATCAATGTGAGGAACACCAATCCAAATCAGTAGAGGTGAAGTTTTTGCAAGATTTTGTTTACTTTAGAACAAACAAATATAAAACAAAAACATAAATAAGACAAAAACATAAATATGCCAATTACGCAAAATAAAAATTGAGTCCAAATTAACCGCTGAATAGATATCAAATAGAGGGGCACAACCATCACACTGTAAACTGTTTAGGCAAAAAAAATAGTTCTGCTTCCAGTTACCCTACCCTACCCTACCCTACCCTACCCTATTTTAATGGCCCCAATTTTTACGGGGGAAAAAAGAAAAAACCAAATCAAAACACATAAATGCTTTAAATACTACCTTTAAACCTTGACTACATGTAGACACCTACATATTCTCAGCACACACAAAATGCCAAAAAAAGAATTCCCTACCTACCTACTTCCTACCTACATGTACCTACCCTATTTTCAAATGCCATGTATTAAATCGGAAGAACTATTTTTTGTTGTTGGCCTTAAATGCACATTTGACCATTCGGGTAGCATTAGCAGTTTGCTTTCCTGGAGAAAGAGGGCATAAGTTAAAGGGTGCATCCAGAATTTCAAAATTAAATTGCTTATCAGAGGTAACAGGGGTGGGAAAAAAGAGTACCATAAACTTAAAGAATGACCCTTTATATTAACTGTTGCTGTGATCCAGTGGGACACCCCCGCCCCCATTCCAAAAGTGGGGGATAATAATCCCCCTAGATCTACACCATTGAACTTGTGCTGCACTATCAGTCCTTATAGTTGTTAAAATGTAAACAATTATGTTGTCTGCCTTTAGATATTCATGTTAACTTGCCTTTTTGAGCCAGGCTTTCTATAAAAGTACTCACTTTCAGTCCCTCTGATATTCTTTTGCTTAATTTTCCAACAATACCAAAATTAAAAGAGTGTGCCAACCATGCAAGTGTTAGTTTGTTGTTGTTTTTTCAACAATAAATGAAAATGGTCACTGCAAACATACATAGAAATAGGATCCGTCTTTGAGTTAAGATTTCCAAGGACTTGAGAATGAGCTGCTGGCTTCACTATACTTGTGCCATTTCTACTTGGAGCATGAAGTGGTGCTACTGCAACCCAACTACCTTATCCATACCCTCATACAACTGCAAGCCAGAAGGACAGCTGTGGTGCCTGGTTTAGGACTCTTGGTTCCTGTTAACAACAGATACAAGTGAAATATTTATTATCACAAACTAAACAATGCAATATTTGCTGCTAAAATGAAAACTGAATCCATGGCTGTTTTTGCTTGGTCTGGATTTTTAATCTCTGCCTACTTGCAACAAAAATATAATCATTGCCCTTTCCAAAAAGCAACAAATAAAATGTACAATGTATTAAACTACCTTAACTTAACTCCCTGGAATATGTGTAAAATTGTATTAAAATGTAAGAATTTTGGATTTTTTTGTTAATTCAAAGATTTTTCATCCATGATATCCACAAAAAGGGAAACACTTTTTGACACAAGTCAAATGATGCCGATGAATCAGTACCTGCAATAGCTATTTCTTCTTATTATTATTTTTGTTTTGTTTTCTTGTTTTTTTTTTTTTTGGGGGGGGAAGAAATTGTCAGCATGATAGCATTCATTTGTACATAAGCATATAACTAATAGTAGTGGGTTTATGCTTCATTTAAAAGCCTGTTAAGTTTTGTCTTCACATGTAAAATTACGTTAACTACAAATATTATGTAATAATGTGACACAACATAATTACGTACCTGTGATGTATAGCCCTGTCCATCGCCCAAATTCTGAAGTATTGACCGTATCCACTTCAAAGTCCAATAAATTACCCCGTTCCTAAAGGATTTTTTAAAAGAGAGAAAGTAAACTCATTTAAGACAGAAGTTAGAACTTAGCCTTTTGTTTGAACAGATCTGATTTGAGTCTATCTCTTTTTACTCCACCCTTCAGAATTCAAATGTCACTGAACACACAATCCTAACTCTGCCTCTTGTGTCAGTAATCTCGGATGTGTACATGTAGGAATTGGATTTCGGCAAAACGAGCAGCAGATAGGTATACTGTTCTAGATGCAACTTACTATGTAGGATAGCTTTTAAACTGAACAAATCGTTTTTTCCTCTAATAACTCAAGCTCTGTCTCACTACTGCATTCGGAACTCTAGGTGACGCAACAGTGAGTTGGTGTAGGACCGATCAGACCATGCATAGCCCAGCGACCGGATTCCCCTATCCACAATGCATGTGTTCAGCGCAATCTGGAGCCTTGCGCAACTCCCTCCCGAGTTCTTATCGCTATGAATGGATTTCATATCCCTATGAATGGATTTCATTTAAAGGGAAATGAGCTCAGGAGGGAGTACAATAAACCTGCGCAAGACTCCAGATTGCGCTGGCTTTACCCAAACATGGCGATTGCGTATAGACTGTAGTGTAGGGCCCCTCTTTAGTTTGATCAAATTAGATTTAGACTAGAGTCAAGGTTTTTTTTCTCATTCCAAAATGACTTTTTCAACCTAAAGGAGACTTATCTTACTTCTATTGACATCGTTTTGGGGAATTTTGAACAGTTTATTGGGGTAAAAATGCAATTTTCTTACGCGCTTTACGGCAGTTGCCATGTGAATCAACGCGGTTTTGCGTGTTTACTGTGCGTCGCGGTGGTAGCCATCTTTATTTTCGCGTTGCGTTTTGTCGTCTTCATCGTCGCTTTACCCCAAAATTTCCCTCAAAAACTAGAACCCTGCCGTTTATCTATGGCATACCTGTTGGTTTGTAATGTCGCTGACTAGTTTGGCAATTCCAATAACCTAAAAGTGGATTTTGTTTCCCTATATAGCATGTATAAATAGGGAACAGGGTCCTTATTCACAAAGCCCCCGCAAAAAATTGCTTTGCGGGGACCCGTAAGTGAATGTTACGGGCACGTAAGATTTGCGTTAAGTGGTATTCACAAAACAACCTTATAGAGTTCCCTTAGCGGACCCGCATTCTGCGGGCACCCGCAAGTGAAAATGCGGCGAAGTGTGACAAAAAGTCAGGTGATCATTCAATAAAACGACATGTGTACTGTGCACAGCGTTCAGTATATACCAAAATGCACGCGGAATGACAAATATATTACTGCTGAAAGTGAAAGATGTCTGAACCACCTGTAAAGAAACGAAAGCCCAATTTCTCGTCGAGAGAAGTTGATCGTCTTGTCGAGCATGTGGAGCGTAATTATGCAGTGCTACATTCTAAATTCAGCGACTTTTGACTTGTCAGAAAAAAACAGGACTGCTGGAAGGACTCAAGGTGAATGCTATCGCTCCATTACAAATTTAGTGTTTTGTATGTTTTGTAATTTGCAATGTCGAAAGTTCCGTAAATCAATTAAAAATAGGACTCAAAAGGCAATCTTACCAAACTTGATTGTATGGAACTGCTTTCGACAAACGTATGCATCCTCATCTCGAGCCAGCATTTTGATTGGAATTAAACTTCCATCCACACATCCCAACACATTCGGTATTCTATGACGATTTTGGTAAAAGCCTTCCTTTAGTATGTCCTGACTTTCTAAATCTCTTGGGAAAGATATAATTTCCGGACACTTCTTTTGGAGTGCAGTTGCTACACGTATTACAAGTTGAAACTGATGGTTGGCTGATTCCACTCAAGTCCCCACAGACAAGTTGAAAATTTCCGGTGGCAAAGTATCTCAATGCACACAGAATCTGCAAGGATGCTGGTATGGCCCGCGATCTCCGGGTGGGATGTGCTACATCATCGCGTTGATTAGGTCGGTTACTTGTAAGATAACATGCCGAGGCATTCTATACCTTTTCAGGAGTTCTTCATCGTTGTAAAAATCTAGTGGCTGAAACCGGTCACGGAAAACCAGCTGGCGCCGAAGAGCACGTTGTTCAACTTCCTGATTCAAAAATACCGCTATGAGTGCCGTCATTTTGACGCTCGAGACAATCCACGCAAGTAGCGGGATGTTTGCGGGACGTCTGGAGGTCCCGCAAATTTCCGGATGGTTTACAGGCACACGCAGATTTAAGGGTGTTTCGTGAATTACCCGCAAGTGCTTACGGGAGGGATGCGGGGAAGTTGCGTGCCCGTAAATCGTTGCGGGGGCTTTGTGAATAAGGTCTCTGGGCCCTACACTAGCTTAACACAGTACTACAATCGCCATCATGATCATGATGAAGTTGATGAAGTTGATGAACTTGTCCTTGAACAAAAACAACCGAGTTGTATCCCAAAATTACTTACACTGAAATTTCGCTTTGCCTGGCTCAGCTCCGCTTGCCCCAAGTTGTCCTATCTCCGTCAGAATCATTTATGTTGGCACACAAGGTGAAAATAAAAGCGAGATGCCGCACAACGGCCGTACTATTGTACCACACCACTGTTCTTTTTCGTTTCCAAGATGGCGATTCGCTGAAAGTTTTTTCACACTGACGTCATCAAGCCCGTCTGCAGCCCCACTTCGGCAGGCTAGATAAGGCTTCGGATTTTGGCCCAAAACGGAGCCTCGGGCTTCATCACCTAGCCCAAGCTCGTCATTTCGTATGAGGCTTCAAAATGGCAGCTGCAAAAACGTAGCCCAAGCCTAGCCTCTAGCTTCGTTTCGTAAAGGGCCTGAGTATCAGACCATGATCAGACGTTGCATGCATTGCATCGCGTTGCACGAGCGGCTATTCCATAGACTACGGCCCCCCCTGCACATGACCCGGCAGGATGCATGCCGGGATACCAAACAGGAGCTTCGTGTGTGTGGCTTCCTCGATTGTGTGTGTGTGATCGCTTCGGAACGACTGAAGATTTTTGTCATTTTTTCCCGCAAATTGTAACCGTTTCAGGCGCAAATTGACTTGGCACATACAAGGTGAGGATGTAAATGAGGCATATTATGATTTTTGGGGAAAACCGTGCAGTAGTTCTCGTGCACAATGTAGAAACGTGATTGCATGGGAATGACTTTCTTATTCTTGCTGTACTACTAAGTACTAGCCTATGGGAACAATCGGCGTCTTTCTATGGGGTTCCTGTCTGAACCCCATAGTTCTAGGGGTAGGGCACCCCCTACTCCTAGAACTATGAGGTTCCGATGTCAGGAACCTCATAGTTCTAGGAGTAGGGCACCCCCCACCTCATGGTTTTGAACTTCTGTCTGATGATGTGGAAACAAATTTGTATAATAGTGATAATAAAAAAGATGACATTCTGCATGGGTTGTTATCTGTATGTTAAGCGTTATGAATGTGAGACTGGCTACAAAGGTCAAAGCATATTGCGCCTGTCCGCAATGATGTATAACACCCCCCCCCCCCCCCCCCCAAAAGTTTCTGGAACCACTCCTTAGAGTGAACATGCATATACCCCCACTTACTGGTAAACAGAGAGTCTGACCCAGAGAGTTAGAATTAGATCTTGACAGAAATTACTGATGGCATGGCAAATAGTGGTCCCAATTATAGAGTTGAAATTTTGATTTATAACTTTTTACATAAACACTGATGTTATGTGTTTGTTTAGCCAGCCAATAAATTTTGAAAATAAGCTTTCTTCACAAATGATGACATTTGTTGTTTTTTCTTTTATGTTTACTTCAGGTTAACTTTTAATTCATGTTAACTTTGCAGGTGTTTATGTCTCATGTCTTTCTATACTTTGTTCGAGTTGAACATTCTCCTTCAAAAACCTCAGTTCTCTTTTTGGATTTGTCCTTACCTTAGGGTCCTTCTTGTCCTGAGACTTTTTGGCTGGAACCACCACACCCTCGCAGCCTTCTGGCCTTTCTACTGGCTCTACATGTGCACCAAAGCGTGAAATAAGGCACTGATTGCTTCCTCTTTTTTGGGGCATGTCACTCTCGCCGTGGGAGGCAGGGTTTGCAATGAGCTCGGGGTAGTTCTCACTCACACTCAGTCCAGCTTCACAGAGGTCTAAGACTTTGCACATTATCATCTTAATGAAATCTGCAAAGGAATCATTAAAAATGCATGTAAATGTACGTGTACATATTTTTCAAAAAGGTAATACATGTGCTGGGCCAGTTTTAAACAAGTACCAGGGTGAGATTGGCCAAAAATGAAAAATCCACGACATCCACGTGGATCAACATATACATTTGTAGTTTATATTTGCCTAAAGGCACCCCCTTAAAATATCATTTTTTTTATTGGTCTATGTCCACTTTTACAGGTAAAAAAAAACCTTTTTGGACACCTCAGGAATTCCAGATAGCAAAAAGAGATTCTTAAAAAATTCTGAAATCGCAAAAAAACAATCCTGAAATCAGGAAAAAATCCCGACAAATCTCACCCCCGAAGTAGTTTAAGACCATGGGGCCTGGACGCTGATAATGACCCTCGCCTTTAGCTCGGGTCATTCTCAGCGTCCAGGCCCCAAGGCGGTTTAAAATCGGCCCAGCACAGTTATTCCCAACACATGTACATGTACTTTTTGTTTAATTTAGCAAAAATCTATGAAACAACTCAAACATTGTTCCAATGATTCTGTTAAATTACCCCTTTTCACTTTCCAATTAAAAAGAAGAAAAAAAGGCTCTTTTGACATTTCTGATTACAATGACTGCAACCAACTATTCCCCACATCAAATAATGAAACACAAGAAGTTTAGGGCACATGTTTAAGCAGGGGAGACCCACAGTTGCATTGCTGAACTGCTGGACATTTTATAATTTTTTTATTGAATGATAAATCAATATTTAGAAAGATTTGGCATTTACCTCCCACCAAAATCATTCAGGAACAGCAACATTTTGGAAAATAACTATCCAATTGTGTTCAGAATTGTATAAATACTTGACACAACCTTTAATTTTGTGACTGCTGTCAAGGATTTTTTGTGCAGAAAGTGTTTGTTTCCTGTGTTAGATGTCCGTGGTGCAGTGTATGGTCAGAGTGTTCACATAGGACATGTAGGCCTACATAAGTATAATTTATAAAGTTGATTTCTGCCTCATTTTTATCAGATTTTGCTGAAATAAATCTTGAAATAACAGGTTGTGCCACACGTTTAGATAGGTGTCATCAATTCAAGGTGGGTTAGTTTTTCAAAAATTTTGCTGTTCCTAACCGATTTTGGTGGGGGTAAGTAAAATATTAATGAACCTACCCGATTTTTCCCGTTTGAGGAATGCTCCCCCGGACTGCCTGTTTCTTGTCGGTTTGGCCTCAGCCGGCTGGCGCCGATGTACATGCAGCATTAGTAGCAATGGGTATGCTGGGACCTGTCATATGTCTGAACTGTCGATGCGTTTGTTGAAGGAGCAGCTCCGTCTTTTAGCTTGAACTTTGTCGGCAGCCCCAAATTCCGTTTCATTTTCACCGTGTCGTCGATGACATTATCGCCAAAGTGTGCCGAACAAATCCTCGACCACTCCGTCAACCTAAAATCCGAACGCGTGTTGTTCACGAAACGAATCCATTCCCTTCGAATCGCTGGCTTCTTCGGGAATGACAGCCAAAAAACCTCCGGGTTTTTGTCGAAGTTGCGTGTGCAACCACCAACCACACAAGACACTGGCATTCTAAATGCCACACAACCGCTGATTTTTCTGAAAATTTACGTGATTTCGGTAGTTCTCGATCGCAGAAGACGGAGAATTGGATTGTACATGTACACACATACACGTACACTATAGCACGTACACTATGACTTCCGGGGGACGCGCTCTTCGTGAACTCTAACGTATGACGTATTCGGGGTCATCGCATACATTATGACGTCACGACAGCTTTTGTTAGAAAGCTCCTCTGCGCGTACAAAAGAACCAGATTTCATCGTCTTTTTTCTCAGTTTTAGAAATATGACATTTGAGTTAGAGTATTATCATTGGAATCAGTAACTATTTTTCCTTCTAAAACTGAATTAATCTCGCCAAAACGCCTTTGGTTAGAGGCTAGCTTTACCACTACATTGCTCATTGATACAGTGTCAGTGTCAGGCCTTGAATTTGGTAATTTTTAGGGCAAGGCCACTTTAGCCTTGAATAAAGCAAAATTATGGAGGGCACCAAGGTCAGTAAGGAGAGCACCAAGGCCAGTAAGTAGGCCACCAAGGCCAAATTATATCTGCAGAAAGGGCACGGAGGTCGCGGCATTGTTGATTTTTCCCTTCAAAACGTATTTAACGAAGAGTAAGAGTAAGACTACGAGGCCAAAAACATACTGCTTCCGATCACATGGGTATTCAATTATATGTGAATTCAGCCTAAACTATTTCCGTTTACGCTACGAAAGCTATAAAAAGAATTTTGACAATAAATGATCAAAACTTGCCTTAATTAATGTCAAAAATATTTACGGTCGATAATTCTTTAAAATAATGGAGAATTTAGGTCGTACACATCACTATGCGCAACGCTAACCACAATGGGAAACTGGCCAACACTGTCCGTTTATCGTACGGTAGTAAGCGTGCGCGATGCACTTTGTGTGGCGGGCGATGAACCTTGTGTTGCGACAGGAAATGTCGGGGAAACATGCTGCGGTGTATGAGCGGTACAACCTCGAAATAAATTCATAAACACAGAAAATGCATACACAGACAAAAGAGATCAAGTTCTGTGAATTAACGTGCAGAAATCTTCTTTCTCTATCGATTTTGTTATTCATCGAAACTTTTGACAATCGGAACACCGCGATTGCGCCGCGCGTGTTGTGACCAAAGTTCACGAAGTTACTGTTTGTAGCGCGCTGAAGGCGTGCTTTATAGCGCTGCCTACAGGGCACGTTCCTCGTACACGAACATCAATGTGTATTGTGAGGCACGCACGTGCAAGTACTGAGAAAAAGAAAGTCAGTTGACTGCGCGTAAACGTTGCCGTACATGTACATACTCCTGCTGCTTTGTATATTGTACGAATACACACATTTAATCTTGCGTTGGGGTGTTGATGCTTGAAGTATCGGCATACTCCGAAACTGGACCAGATTCAGTTTGTGTGCATGTGCATATGCTGCACGTATTGTGCATGTGATTCTGTACGATCGCCAACGTGTTGTGCAGCGAGATTTTATTAAGGGCTGGCATGACATCGAAAAAAAAAAATATGAAGGATTGTAGTGGCTGTTTTTTTGCAAAAAAGGGCACGGCGGCCAAGGTAAATATGGGGAAAGGCAAAACCGGCTGTGAAGACGGAGATTTGGTACATAATATAACACAACAGAAACCTTTTTTTTTAATACACTTTTTTTTTGACTCGCCCGGCGGACTACAAAGGGTAGGGTTTTGACTCGCCCGCCGCTGTTTTCACTCGCATTTGTGACCCGCTCTGCAAAAAGGGCACATAAGTCGCTGTATGCTTTTACGAGTTATAGGCCGTTCAATGTGAAGAGGGTGAACAATTCTTCAAACAAGTGATTTTGAAGGAAGGGAATGTTTTGCATCTTTGATACCTATATTATTCTATTTCATAACCAAAATCTTTGATTTCAGTTAATAAAGTTGGAAAAAAATGTGTTTTTGTCGAGTGCTTCCATCTATTGCTTTGCTTTTTGTTTTTTTAAATGGCTTGTTTCTCCTTAAGTCATTTCAAGAAATTCCTGAAAACAAAGATGCAAATTTTCAAATATCTCGTGATTACAAAATGCTACAGACATCAGACATATATACCATATGAAAGCTTATAAAAAATGGCCTTTCCAGCTTTATATAAAACACTATTTTCAAATTTTGCAACATAAGTGCCCTTTTTGCAGAGCGGGTCACATTTGGCGACCGCTAAGGTCGAGCCCTGTATAGACAATCAACAACAAACTGTCTGTGTCGGTATACATCAACCTTGCTCTGTCTCCATATGTCTTTTTTAATGTATTGTAGTAAAAGTCTTGCATGAGAGTTTTTGATAAGTCCAAGATAGAAAACGCCACAATAGATGGGTTTGTATAAATTAACTTTAGTTATGTACGATTCTACAAATGATAAATTGCATTCTTTAAACGCGGTAGTAGACTTGTAGCTCGGTTTAGACGTTATTTCCTGGTATTCTTTGACTTGATTGTCTGGCAGTAGAATTCCATCTGTTCTACTTCTGACATTTTCCATCGTTTTGCCAAATACCGAGTTGTTTCATCAACTTAAAAAAATCCTTTTCAAAATCTGACTTTGCACATGTTCTTAGTTGAGTGTTTTTGTCGATGTATGATTTCATCCAAGGTGCTTGTTTAAATTGTAGAGCTCGATGTACTTTCGTTAGTTTTAGACCTAATTTAAGACATTGTTTCAAATTGATGTAGTGTAATACATATTTTTCTTTAGTAAATAGCGTTAGCGCTAGATCCTATCGAATTCATCAAGTTTAGTTGATACTCTGATAACCATTCTTCTGGTATGACTATATTATCTGGCGCTAGCGGACAATCATTATGGAGACCGTGTAAACAAGAGGGGTATTCAAGGGTCACCTCAAACATATACCCCCTGTTTTAGAAACGTCACTTAGCGACATGATACAATCGTGGGTAAATTTCTTGGGAGTGATCCATTTAAATCCTCTGTATGGTAAGTATTGACTCATAGCCCATCTGTATAAATTGTTGGCATCGAGATAAAGAATATAGGAGTCCGGTTTATCAGAGTTGTAATCTTTTAGATACTTATTATTAGCCTTGAAATATCTAGCGCTTCCAACACGCGATATTCCTCCTCTTTTCGCCTTTTCAAAAAATAAGTGTTTGTCTATATCAGTTAAAAGTTCTAATTTAATTTTCGTGTGTCTCAACAGCGCGTCCCAACTTAGACCGGGTGCTGAATAGTAGTTGGCTGGATCTAATTTGTAGTTTGTTCTACACATTTTCCTTAAATTCTCAAATACCCCAGCTAGTAATAGTGTCTGTAGTTACGTACAAGTCGTGATATTCATCCAAGTTTTTAATGTTAAATTTTTCCCATACTCGTTGCGCTCTTTCGTAGTCTTCGCTCGATATATGTTTGTTCTTTAGACCGCTATAAAAACACTCCTTGGGTGGTAAACTAGTCTCATAATTTTTTTTATGAGTGTCCATATACTCGTACGGATAAACACCCTTTTGTAATAAGATGTCTACATTCTCTTCACCAAAATGTTTTAAGAGTAAACTAAAAGATTCTCTCGGGCAAGACCTCACCAAATTGTCAAGAGCACTAGACATAAAATGAAACGAGTCGATAAATCTATATTGACCGACCGAAAATGAAATGTATTTTTCTGAATTTGTTGGTGTGCATCCGATGGCTTCTTGATACTTTGAAATTCCCCTGCATGATCAAGTGTGCGTCGTAATTCTCTAAATTGTGAAAGATGAGTGGTATTGGCATACTATAAGGCCGTATATATATGTAATATGTAATGCTCTTTCTTCTTTTATTTTCAAATTGGGTTTCTTTAGGCTTGTTGCACTGACAATTACACGAGTAATTTGGGTAAATTGGTTTTTCGCAAATCCAGCACTCATTAGAGTTTAGGTGAATTATTTTGTCTTGTAGGGTATATTCCATCGGTTTAGCTTTAGCGAATAAGGTGTTAATTTAAGGTTCTATTTTTTTCAACGAGGCTATAAAATGATCTACTGAGTCACTACCTCGATATGTTTTTGCTTCATTTTACGGCCATCGCATCTAACGACAACGTATGAATAACCACAGGCTCTGTGAATGTGATTTTTAGACTGGCTCAGTGTTTTTTCTGATATAGATTCAAAATCCGCATGTATGACGAAAGGTGCGTCTTGTAAATTTTTTAAGTTTTTGAACTTTAATATATTATTGTCCGGTTTTGGCAATACGACTCTGGATGTAGGTGAGTCTATTCCTTTGCACTCTATCTCGTGTAATTCCAACTTTTCTAATAAATTAAAATGCGATAAACATCTCAAGCAAAAATGTTTACGATGTTGACTCTTTGTAACGCTAGACAATAATCTAGGCAAGTTATTTATCCAGCAATAATGGCCGTCAAACAATAGCAAATATCGAGTCTTCGTATCCAAGCACGTTTATACGTAGATTATTTTGTCTTTCTACTCTCGGTATCTGATTTATGGGTGTGGGGAAGTCTACATCTTTAAAATTTAATCTGTCATCAGTTTTATAAATAGAAGTTCTATTTCCGTTAAATTTGTAATTTGGGTTTGTTTCTATTTTGTTTTTAACTTTATCTGTGTATATACCCAAAGCAGCTCTTACACCATCTTATAAATACACTCTTGATCTTCGTTTTTAATGTTGACGGTTGCGTGTTTACTATCGATAAATTTGGGTAGTTCTACGTAAGAAGAGCCTAACATAGGGTTAACTCTGTTTATGTTGATGTAAAACGCTAGTATTTTATCTATGGTCCAACCACTTCCTTCATTTGTGTATTTATCTATCTGCGATAGTATCGTTTCAAATTGTCGTCTGAGCGTTGTTTGTATTTCACTCTCGTTTAAAGACACGATTTTGATCACTAAAATGAGTTGCCGTCGATGTTTCAGTATTGTCTTCCGAATTAATTTTGTTATAAACAACTTTCATAGTAATCTGAAGTTTTTTTCTTTTTTTTTCTTCATTCAGCAGCAATTTTTCTTTTGATCATTGACACGTGGGTATTGTAACAATTTTCAAGATCATCGGTAAACAGATTTGGAACAAGTTCCCAATTTCTATAACTGTTTGCAAATCTTCTTGTTTCTTTTAAATCTTTTTATAGCCTCGACGTAATCTTTTTTCAACGTTTTACCATTTCTACCCGTAGAAATGACTTGGATATTTTTATCGCGCACGATTTGCTCGAGACTTTCTTTTTATTTGTTTTATTTTTTTTGTATAGCTTTAATGTAGTCTTGTCGATTATAGTTCAGTTGCTGCGGGATTGTGATATTGTTATGTAGCTCGTTAATTCTTCTCCTCGCAACGCGTCGAGTGTTCGTATAGCTTGAATGTAGTCGTGTTTAGTATACCTTGCTTGCTGAGGCAACGGTATATGGTACTCTTCTACTACACTACGTAGTCGTGGTAAATTCCAATTTAAATAACCTCGTAAAGCCTGCAGTTTATAGTTGGCTCGTTGCGGGGCTAAAATGTCTCGTTCTACAAATTGTCGTAGATTTTTTAAAGACCATCTAGTGTATCCATAGATTGAAGGTTGTGTTTCCATTTTTATTTTGGCAATATAATATTGAAACAAAAAAAATTAAAATGTTTTTTGGCATATAACAAATGAAATTTTTTGGACCCAAAATTTGGGGAGATTCCCCTTTTTTTGTCAATGATTTTGAAATTCTGTTGGACAACTATACGACACGAATGTAATGATAATTGTTTTGCAATTTTTGAAATTCTGTTGGGTAGGTATACGAATCGATTTAACGAAAATGGTTTTCTAAATTTCACTGGGAGAGGGAAGGGGAAGGGGAAGGGGAAGGGGAAGGGGAAGGGGAAGGGGAAGGGGAAGGGGAAGGGGAAGGGGAAGGGGAAGGGGAAGGGGAAGGGGAAGGGGAAGGGGAAGGGGAAGGGGAAGGGGAAGGGGAAGGGGAAGGGGAAGGGGAAGGGGAAGGGGAAGGGGAAGGGGAAGGGGAAGGGGAAGGGTTGTTGCTCCTCAATCGGTGTTTCCTATACTACAATTGATGGGCACATTACAACATGCATGAGTTATTTAAACCTATATGTGCATGTAAGAGAGGAATACTGTATCATACATGCACGTACATGTAGTACCATTACATACAATGTACTTCAGAATCATATGCCTTGTACACAAGATAAATGTAGTACACTGTTTCAGGAAACTGGCCTTATACAAATGTACATCCCTTTAGAGTGAGTATAAGCAATTTAAAGTTAATGACAGTCATGTTTGAATAACAGAAATTGTTTTTACAGTAAAAAAAATAACAGAAATTTAAAAAAATCAAAACGTGATTTTTATTAGTGATTTTTAAAAAATTTTCCCAGTGATTTAAATCATGATTTAAATCAATGATTTAAATCGAGTGATTTAAATCAAACAACAATGGTTTACTGACTGTCCGCACTGGACTTAATTTGCCTGTATATGACTGGGCCTACCTAGTTACGATGTCGCAACAGCATTTCGAAGGAGCCTTGATGGAGCCGCACGTGCACTGCACACAGGGAGCAAGTGTCGTGTGCTGATTGGACTCACTTAACTGCGTGATTGGTCTACTACGGCTTACATGTAATTCTTGGCCCATCTTCATGTGGACTTATTGGTTTTTCGGGGTGGGCCAGATGTCACAACGTTCGTAATAGCCTGTGATTGGGCGACTGCACGGAACGTGCCACTATCTTCTTGGTAAAGGGTAAAGCCTTTTCCAAAGTGATTTACTGGGGCGGTTCTATGAAGGGACGGCTCTGTCAAAAATATCTAGCACAAGAACAAAAAATAGGGGTTAGTAGTGTAACCGCCTTATAGACACGGTTACGATCTTGGCTTTGTGCTTATTACTGATTTCAATTATTTCAGGGACACTCGGACCTTTGAAGTTGAACATTAATTATGTTACATTTTATCTGTTACAAGACCTTCTCCATTAAAGAGCAACTCCAACGGTTTTGAAAAGTGTTAGAATTATATGTTATTGTGTTCAATATATAATAAGTTACTTGTTCATTACAAAATCATGTTTGTTTTGCATCTCAATGTTGTGTTATTTTGCGAGAAATTATTATCATTTTCTTTTAAATTTATGAAAAATTTCCATAAATTAGCCGTTGGTGACGCTGTTGAGAAATGAATCAAATATGATGTAGTACTGCAGAAAGCCGCATGCGAGTTATGTGCATGTATACGTGTCGCATTGTTGCATACGTTAGATGTAAATGAGCTTTGACGTCACGCTCGTTTTCACGAAACTGGGATTGACTCGTGGAAAGAAAGGCAACAAAAATGCATTTTTTTTACATAAAAACCGGCGTCAAAGATAAGGATCTTGACAAGTACATGTACATGTACAAATGTGTCTGTTTTATTTGAAATGGCTCATCTCAATTAAATCATCCACAGAGAGTACGAGTTGACCTGGGTACGAGTTGACCTGGGTACGAGTTGACCTGGGTACGAGTTGACCTGGGTACGAGTTGACCTGGGTACGAGTTGACCTGGGTACGAGTTGACCTGGGTACGAGTTGACCTGGGTACGAGTTGACCTGGGTACGAGTTGACCTGGGTACGAGTTGACCTGGGTACGAGTTGACCTGGGTACGAGTTGACCTGGGTACGAGTTGACCTGGGTACGAGTTGACCTGGGTACGAGTTGACCTGGATACGAGTTGACATGGGTACGAGTTGACAGGGCACATGGAGTCGGAAACCAAAATAATCACACACTATAAAACAAATTACTCCAAGCAAAGCCTTTTATTGTTTTTGTTTTAATGTATACCTGTACATTGTAGGCTTAACCCCTTGCGTATGGATGACACCATTGGCCGCCGTTTGTGCAGTTTCAATTCATTGTTGGATTATTGTTTATGTCATGCTTGACTGCACAAACACGTTGTAGCAGTTCCATTTGGCTGCCAGAACCGCTGCAACACCCCAACGTCTCCCGTAAATTACCATGCCCAAGGGGTTAATAACTCCCTAGGTTGTGTGGAAAATCATATTGAAATTGAAGGATTCAGGACTGTTAGGGTTAATACTGTTCGTCAAACAATCCACAAGGGAAACTGACTAGGTAAATTTGAATACATTTTCAAAGTGAACAAAGAAACTGGCAGGAGTGGGATTCGAACCTGCGACCCCTGGAATACTGTACTGGCGCTCTACCAACTGAGCTGTCTTGCCCTATGTTGGCGGTCTCCCAAATGTCAGTTTCTTTGTTCAGGTGGGCGCTAGTCAGAAGTCATAAACCCAGAATGCCGTATAACCATGGATCACACCCAATTTTTACGATACAACCTGGGAAGCGACATTGTGGAGATCACTCGGGGTTAATACTGAGTGCTTTTCCACTCCCGCTGCCCGAGTGTTTGAGCAACGTTCACTCTCTCAAGATCAATAACTCCCACCCGCTCTTTGATCATAACGCGGAGTTTGGTCACAGCGTAAACCGCAGTTCACATTCCATTGAAAGACTACATGTACATGTATACTGAGTAACAAGTTACATTGTACAAATGTAGCTATAGATAAAATACAAACAGCGTTGATACTCTCCATTCACTGCATTTTTGTTGACGCATTGTTTTAAAAACACCGCCAGACGGTTCAGGTCTTTCGTGTCGGAACAGAGTTGGAAATGGATCAAATTATCTCTATTTATTTTTTGGTCTGAAATCTTACATTAATTTTTTCACCGTAAGTTTTGGGTACCCGAACCAGAAAAATGGAACCGGATATTGATGCCGGCATTCGGGTACCCGGATACCCGGCACAGGCCTACTGCACATGTAGGACAGTGACAAATAATCTTGCAATTACAAATGTATGTGTGCTTGTTTGGAAGTAATGTATTAAAAGGTCAACATTTCAAAGTTACACCACTGATTGTGAAAATGGCTATATTTTATATTTTGCAGAAACAGATGCAGGATTGTAAAATGCAGTCACTACAAAGTTTCAGTGCATGGACATCCATACTTGCTGTTGGATATCTCATTTGCCTGCTGGCAAGCATTACATCGGTTGCTGGCATGAATTGTTCTGGTATTGAGCCATCTTACCGCTTTGACTGCTACCCGGGCAAGAAAGTAACTCAACAAACATGTCAAGAACGTGGCTGTTGCTGGTTACCAGCCAACAACCTGGACGAAGGTGTGCCTTACTGTTACTACCCAAGAGATTTTCCAACATATGAAATGGGTTCACCACAGAAGACTCCCTTTGGGTGGAGTGTGATTTTAAAACGCACAACCAAAAGTTACTATCCACATGATATCATGCAGCTTCAGATGGATCTCTACTTTGAAAGCAGCTTCAGATTACACTTCAAGGTAATTATTTACAAATGTATTTTCCATTGTGCAGATGTGCTTAGTTGGTCTGCTTTTTTGACAATAGAGCAATTTAGTTGGCGTCAAGGTCCGTTGTTGTATCGATATTAATTGATTATTCGATGTTACTTTGACATCGATATCACCGATAGCACTTTTTTAATCATCAAAATTTTGATGTTGGAAAATGATATCGAATCCTAAGTGTATCAGATAATCGTAAAAAAAATTCCCAAGCTGTTTGTGCTTTTACTTGGTTTTAAACATTTGCTGCAAATAAAATCTCCTCCGCGGGCAAAGTGTGCTTGTGACTGGCAAAAAAATTATATGGCAACGAAGAAACAATGCATGTTTAATGAAAAACACGGTAACATTTCGTCACTGCCGACACCACGAAGTAACACCCAAGTCCACTGCAGTGTTACATGTACTTTGTCAAAACCGCTCAATGAATAACTTTGGACAGTGAAGTGACGATTTTTGATTTCACAAAGTAACAAGCACATGTTGCGGAAATACAATTCGGTGAAAAATGCTTTGAATTAAGGTTTGACAGGAATTTCAAGTCAACTCTGGTGTTACTTCGTGGTGTTGGTGACGATTTAAACTTCGATCTGGGTACGAAATGGAGTAATCTTCAGACTAGCACTTTGCAACAAATACGAAAAATGCTAAGTTTTCACAGAAAAGGTGCAATTGGCAATGAGATCGTTCCTGGTCTACCACATCACTGGTGCTTCTAACCCGGTGACTGCTTTTAACTCGTTTGCTCATTCGAGCAAGACAAGGTAAGTAAAACAGTTGTGTCTGTCGAGCAGCATTATTTGAAGCATCTACATGTACATTGTACATTGACAATTTTCACGGTGGATTCCTCAACATAGTTCGCAATAGTATCGTGACTCCCATCTATTTACGTTTCGAGAGAATTTGGTCGCATTTGCAATGGTAATTTGCAGGGATGTCTGCATTCCATAAGCAGACTAATAACACACAAACTCCAAATTTCAACAGGAGAAAACATTAACCACATGCAAATAAAGTGGTTTAAAAGTGCTGATTTATAAAACAATGTAGAACTAATTTCAGGCACACTTTGTTCACTGATGTTTAGCTGTCCACCATGAAAAGGAAGTCAGTTGAGCTTAAGCCTGTTCGATATGACAATATTTCCCGATATTTCGATATTTTTTTCATATCGAAAATCGTATCGGCCCCTTTAAAAATAACCGGAATATCGGGGACTTCGATATACCGAAGAATATCGCGATATATGTTCCTTTTGGCCGCATTACGTGTGGATTTGTCCAGTTTACTTTGCTCGAAATTCCAGTTATTTCCAATTATTGGACGGTAGGAATAGTATATATTGTATCATGATGTACCATGGAGGAATAAAAAAATACATACATGCACTAAATGTGTCTTTCTTTGACCGTTTTCTAAACCCCGACATGACATCTCCGCTCCGCGCGATTTACCTTCCGAGCGATTTACCCTCCGCGCCGTACGTTGTCAAGTGCAAACAACGTCTTATTCCCAGTGTACAATGTACGTACCTACACGCTTGCGAACTCATCTTGAGATCGAGGGGTATGGCAATTGTTTGCAATAAGGTCAACCCCTGTAGCGCATCTGCGCGTGCGCGTTGCTTTGTTGCTAGCCTTGGTCAAGTGCAAGCAACCGCACTGAATGCCACCGTCTTTCCCCAGTGTACAAGGCACACGTAGTTAGGTGTAGTTACGTGTAGCGAACTGCGTCGCGTCTTGAGAAAAGATTAAAACACGTGCCGCGCATCCATTGTACATTGTGCAATGTACGTCATGTCGTCTTCACAAAATATACGACACAATCGTTTGTTGACAGCTCGCATGTGATCGTCCATGGTATTATCATCTGTGTTACTAATCAACAATGCTGAAATAGAAACAAACGCTAGTCTTTCTGGAGTGCCATAAAGTAGCCAACTGAAGGTAAATGTCGTAAAACTCCAAATACTCAACGAGCGAAGGGAAGCTTTGTCAAACTATGGTCAAACCGGCCCCCCGTTATTATCCTGCCGCTCAATCCCGGCGGGCCCGATCCCGGTGGCCCCGATCTCATGATGCCGTGGTGACTTCCGTCATGTATTTTGTTTTATTCCTCCGTTCTTCCGGTAATAAAAAAAGTGACGTCATCACGATAATATCGAATATCGCGATATTTTTCTGCCGATATTTCAGTATCAAAATAAATGGATATCGAACAGCCTTAGTTGAGCTTTGTTAGAACAATTGAACGCATCAATAACATGATCCATGTCGTTGATCCCAAGAGTCATCTTGATTCGGCTGCCAGTAACGGCCCACTTTGGTTCCACGTGACAGAGATAGTCACATCTGTTTTGCCACGATTCGTCATCCTGTTCGGCAAATCCGGACAGACATTGCCTTGGGTTGTCCCACTGAATAAGGCGGGACACCAAAAATATTACCATTTATGCTGACCAGATGCTTGCCAACCTTTCCTCTGGGCCTGTTTTGTAGGAATGCGTCTGGAATGGGTACTGTGAGCTCATGTGCGCATGGGGGAATTAATAAAACAAGGCATTCCAGACCCGTGAGAACGGTACAAACATTTTTGGTGTCCTACCTTAACCCCTTGAGTATGGATATTTACAGGAGGCGCCGGGGTGTCGCGCCGGCTCTGGCTGCCAAGCGAAACGGACACAATGTGCTTGGGCAGTCAAGCGTAACATACATGTACACAATAATCCAACAATGGATTGAAACTGCACAAATAGCGGCAAATGGCGTCATCCGGCCTGGTGCCACTGTTTTGTTGGTGCCATTTGGCATCCTCCGTACGCAAGGGGTTAATACATTGTATTTTGGCACTCGGTGACGTCATAATGACATTGTTTTGGGACACGAGTTTGCGGTAGGGTTTATGTTTGTGTTCATTTTAATTAAGATCTGACATTGTTTGATGACCAAAGTGACGTCTAGGGGTGTGCATTTACGGGTAGTAAAAGAACCGGGTACCCGATTGAAAAAAATACGGGTACCCGGGTACCCGTTAAAGAAACCCAATCCAAAACTTCCAATCCTGGAAGTTGTAATAATGTCTTTCTCTGAGATTGAAAAGTCTGATTTCAGACAAAAGTCTGAAAAATCTCATGCATGTCTATAGTAAACCTGATCACTACTCTGCCATTACATGTACATGTTCTGGCACGTGCATGTGCCGGCATATCACAAAAGACAGAAGCTTTATACAGTTGTATTTATAGTGGCATGAGGCATGCTATTACACATGTACATGTATGTCTCGTCAAGGCTCTTTATCCATACCCAGACTACAAAAACCACAACCGGTAAATTCCCTGTATTGTCAATATTCGTGAGCGTCATAAACATGAAATCTGTGCTGGTTTCCCATGTAGGCCTAGTCGTGTTTTACTTTTGAAAATTCCTGACAAATAACATTCGAAACCTTTCCTTTTTCATTTTCTGGGAAGTTACTATGCTATAATGTAAAGTTGTACGGGTATTCGATTCCATTATCTGGAACTGGTTCCTTACATGAACGGTCGGGTAATCGGGTACCCGGTTCTGATGCACACCGCTAGTGACGTCCAGAAAAATTGTGGAAATTCCATATGGCTTTTTGGTACATATGTAGAATAACATTTCTAAAATAGAAGCAATAGCCGTCATGTACATGTATGCAGAACTTTTAACAATTGCCATCCCGTGCTTTTCAACAGTACAACTGTCGATTAACTACAAAAACACCTTTATTAACATTTTAACATTTTGTTTCAGATTTACGACCCAAAGTCCAAACGGTATGAGGTTCCAATTCCAACACAGAAAGTAAACAAGGGAGCTCCATCAACGGACTACAAGGTGCAGTTCTCCAGGTCCCCAATGGGCTTAATTGTCACCCGTGCAGAAGATGGGACTGTTATGTGAGTGTTGAGTTTGACATGTACAGTGTTATACTATGTCCATATATTTGCCTTGTAAAGGTTTAAGACATGCGCATTGTACCATCCATGTCAATTTTTCACTGCTGAGTGGGCAAAATTTGGTATGCCCCATACAAAATGGTGTCTTGGGCTTTAAGGATGACTCACTGGCTCCAATGCATGTGTTGGAATATAGGTGGTGCCTGAGTGATACTGGTAGTTAACTTGGAGAGATGTTCTCTGTGTAGTGACTAAACTAAGACTGGTCTTCTGGACCCAAATAGTGCTTTATATAACCCTAGAGCCAGTGGTAATAATAATGAAAAGTATTTAACAGCTGGAATAAGATACAATAGACAGCTTGCACACAGACTGCCAAGTATGTTTACAATGTATTGAATCTGACTAAAGGAATGCAAACAGGTAAGTAGCTTAGCAGATAATAACCAAAGGAATGCAAGAAATCCCCTTTTAGAAATCCCCTTTTATTTCCAAGCTGTACCCCAGATAGACCAGTTGAGTGATGAGAGTGGCTATGAGGAGCAGGCTTGACGATGTTGCAGCCACAAAAGTGTAACAAGAACTTTGTGAATTGCTTTACTTTACAATGAGGTCATTCTGTGCCAAATCACCTAAATTTCTGAAAAGTTGTCAGTGGTCCGACTCGGATTTGGTGAAACTTTTTTCAAAAGTACATGCACCTCAACCCTAACTACCCAAATCCTTACAAACTTGATGGTTTCAGTACTGTAGGGCCTGGCACCATTACTTTACATGGAGTTATGATGCCCAATTTGTCAAAAGAATGTGCCATAGGTTTACTGCACAGTGTTAGATTTTGACAGGTTGAGGAAGCCTCCTAGTAAAAATGCCTAGTGGGGTTAGGGTTAACATGTATCATGAACACATGCACAATTTTAGTGTCCAACCCCAAGTGGTTTCTGAGATACATATATGGCCCCCTGAAATTTCCAACCTCGCTCTCTTTTTTCCCATTCATAGTTGCGCCAATGAAGTTTTTTGCATTTTTAGAGGTCCATGCATGTATCTCCAAATTTGTCACTTTTTGCCATCCCCCCCCCCCCCCCCCCCCGGTTCCCACAAGGATGGTCGGAGAGACTTCATATTTCATATGCATACACACTAGGTGCATATGTTTACTTATAATCAAGGATTAACCAATCACACCCTTTTGGGGGCATGGTCCACCGACAAAAGTGCCAAAATAACCCCCCTCTTCTGATGGGAAGTTCCCCTGATAGGCCACTACTCACCCAACTGAAACTTACGTATCTTAAAATACTGTATCCAGTCTACATGTACATGTACATGCATACATTTACATTACAATGTAGGTACAAAATTCAGGTTGGTATCTCTTAATTGATTTTTTTGATTTTTGAAAAAAGGTATATTTTGCATACATGTATGGGTCAACAAACTTTATGCTAGTGTTATGCTAATTTCTCCAAAGTTCGTTAACCCATGTGAAAAGTATGCCTTTTTTTACAAACGAAGGGAAAAGATACACGTACAAATGTACATGTACATGTACCAATCTGAATTTCATACCAAATGTAGATTGGATATAGTACTTTAGCACATGTACAAAAAATGTAAGTTTCAGTTGGATAGTGGCCTTTTGGTTGAACTGCCCATCAAAAGAGGGGGTTCATTTCGGCATTTTTTTCTGTGAACCCAAATTCAGATATAGCCACGTCTCCAAAAAGGGTGTGCTGGTTAGTCTTTGATAAAAAACAAACAAACCTACATGTACAGGTAGTGTTTATGCATATGAAGTCATTCTGACCATCTCTGTGGACACCAAGAGGGGGCCAAATACGGCAAAAAGTTACTTTTGTCATCTGAAATAGGGGTTTTGGGGGCCTATATCTTGTAAAGGAAGAATGATATATGCTACATGTACATTTGTACTTTTGATCACAGAATCCTGCACATTGGATGCCATTTAACTTGTGTAACACTTCATTGGTAAAAATCCCAATGCATTTTCCAGATATGGGTCTTCAAAAATGCAAAAAAACATTACCAGTGCAATTATGAATGGAAAAAGTGGGCAGGGTAGGAATTCTCAAGAGGTCATATATCTCAGAAACGACTTGGATACATGTACATGCTGAGGTACAAGTATTTTTAGAAGAAAGTTTCAACCAAACCTGAGCCCGGACCCCTGACAACCTCTTGGTGATTTGGCACAGAATGACCCACAGACAGTGTTTATATTGAAAGTTGTTCAATCCATAGTGTTCTATTGAGTGTTGTCGTCATGGGCAGTTCTGAATCAAAACTGCAAAAGTTAGGTCATGCTCATGAATATGTAATTTTTTGTGACCTTAGCAAAAAAAAAACGAGTGCATGTACAGAAAACCTAATGTCGCTTTAAGTGGTCCTAGAACAGCTGTGGGTCAGTCAATAGTGCACTTTAGGGGAAAGGGCTTGGGCATGTCAGCCTCCTCCCATACGACCTTTCACAAATTTAGAAAATGTTAGTGTATAAATTTCTCGCTTTCCATGAAGCAGACCAGTTTAGTGGTGTCAAATTAACAAAACGTACAACCCACAAATATTGTTGGCCAGCAGTATCCAAATTTGCCAAAATTGATCCCTGGTGAGAACTGAGGTCATGCATGTGTGTGCTGACAATGTACGTGTATGCTCGTTTTTGTTTGATTTCTTTTTTTTTACAAAAATTGCTTACAGTACATTGCCAAATGGTGTGCTGTCTGAAAGTGTGTAGTCTACAGCACTCATCTTACCCGTAGAGCCACTACTAATGCATATTCCCCTAGAGGGCTTAATACGTCCGCCAAGTGTTCACACAATAGCCTACCCACCATGCCCTGCGGCCCACCCGCCATATTAGCTTCCTCTTTTCTCTTGGAGACGGACGGTGATAGATGTTTTTTTTCCCGCAACTTAATCTGGGAATTTCTTCACCATCCTTAGTCCGCTTTGAGTTTTTCTTCATCAATAATAAAGTAGAGTGTTCTTCTTCTCTTGTGTCTTCATTTTGTCTTGCGTTTGTCGCCATAAGTACGTTTATTTCCGTACTATTTTGACTTCACGTGTGATGGATAAAAATGTGAAGCGTAGATCGGCTAGGGGCACGGCGGGCCCCGTGGACAGAGGTTCCACAGGACCGCCGGCTCCTTCAGGGGGCTAGTCTTGGGAAGTATTTCCCTCCCGCGGACTCTCCCTTGACCGGGAATCTGCCGGGGGCACCCCCCTTGTACGCAGATTTCACCCCGCCAACCGGGACCGGGTGCCGGTGCCCCTGTAGGCCGGAAGGTGCGCTATTGCCAGCCCACCCCGCCGGCCGCTAGTCATGGGGACAAACAGCCGATCAAGAAGCCTGCCGGTAAGAGCCACCAGCATCGAGCCACGGCAGTAAGCTTCAAGGGCAAGCGGGGCACCCCCCCCCCCCCCCCAGTCACTTGCCCTCTGTTGCCTCAGCACAAGCTCCGGTTTCAAGCTCTGTGTCTAAGGCCCCCGGCACGCCCAGCATGACCGGTCCTCCGGTGGTAGCCTTTGGGTCCCCAACGGGTCAAGACCATCAGGCTACCCCCACACTCCAGTCCGACACTGGCCCCGCCAGTGCCTGGCCCGTCGGTGGGGGATCTTCACCGGTCTGTGAAGTCGACCATACCGGTCCCCCCGGCAAGCCTGTCTTCAACTTCGGAATTCTTTCAATGTTCTGGAGTCCCCGCAGCCCCACCTTCATCCGAACCCACATCGGGAGAGCGCCGGGGCCGCCCAGCGAAAGACGGCTAAGTCCTCCCACCATAAGCGGCACTACCAGTCGTCCGACTCTGAGTCTTCTTCGGACCGATCCCAGCACCACACCAAGTGTTCGGGGTCGGTTTCGACGGCCGATTTTCTACAGGCCTTCCAAGCGTTTTCTGCCTCTCTCTCAGCCATGTCATCTTCGGGTTTTCCCGTGGGACAACTCGCCCCTGTTCGCGGGCCAGTTCGTTCCCCAGGCAGGTCATCTTGCCCCACAAGTTGGACATCCCATCCTGCAAGTCGGACACCCCACCTCGAGGATGGGTCAACTCGCCCCCCGGTGCCGTCCCATCAGTGCACGGCGCCCCTCAGGCCAGACAGTCCGCTCCGGGCATGGGACAACTCTCCCCCAGCGTTGCCCCTTCGGCTCTGCCTGACCCTGGATGGGTTCGTCGCGATCAGCAACATCTCCCTAAAGCTTTGGGACGTCCTCCTGCATCGCCCCCTGCTATCTCCATCCATCTTTCAGCACAATTTTCCAGCTCAGATGGGGGCTCGGGCCAGGGCTCCGAGGTGTTCTGCTCTCCTCCCGTCGCCCTGCTACTTGACCCCGGGTTCCCCGCAGATCGCACTGGAGCCTCGACAGTAGGAACCCCGCGGTCGGACCACAGTTCGGATAACGAGGGTGTTCAATTCATTCATATTTTATTTTATTAGTCATGTAAGTGTTGACGTCATCGACACGCGACACTTATCCCCCGCTGGAGACCCAATTCCGTCTGGTACAAAGTGATATGTTCCGCGTTTTGGGTCTGCCGGATTCGACTGCCACGGAGCCTGTTCTGGCCCCCCAACAGTCGTTCAAGCATCAAGCACATTCAGGGGATCGCTAATCGCAAGGATTGGAAGGCCTTCGACAGACGAACGAATGCGTACTTCCGCTTTCCTCAGAAGGATTTTATTGAGTTTCTAGCAGTACCATCGGTCCCTGATTCGGTCAATGACAAACTGACTGCAGGCGGGAGTGCTTCCAGTTCAGCCCGCGCCTAGTTTATGGATGCCACTAGAAATAAGATGGGAACCGTTCTCAAGAAAGCAGACTGGGCCTCTAGATTCGGCATGCGCGCCACATCCTTCATGTTTCTCTTATCCGAATACCTTGTTAGGGGCTCTACCATTCCATTCGACATGCTTTCAGCTGCTTTCCGCTGTCTGGACGATTCTCTCTGCCTAGCCTTGGAACAGTTTTCCAGTATTTCGACATTGACGACCTCCTATCGCCGTGGCAATATATTGGACGCCCTCTTCCTGCCGACATAGGGTGCTCGAAAGCATCTAGAGTCTCTTCCTCCTTACGGGGCCAGACCTGTTCGCCGGCAAGTTCCATGAGGCCATGGAGGCCGAGGCGAAGCGAATTGATGCAACTGACAAGATCAACCTTCGCAAATCGACCTCAAAGCCCGGTTTGGATCAGGCAAAGGCTAAGAAACCCCAGCCTTTCCAGCCCCCCTCGGGCCGCTCTGCGAGATCTTCTCGGGGCCGACCCTTTCGTGGCCGTTCTGCCGCTACGTCGAACCCACGAGCCACGACATGCCCGACGGACTAACGCCGAAGCCATCCCACATACAGACCAACACCCCCCCCCCCCCCCGATACTTCGGGGGCTGGCGGCATTGACTGTTGGCGAACCCCCCATAGTCGGACCCGTGGGGGGTGCGGGGGGGGGGGGGGGGGTGCCTTCAAGCTTCCATAGGGTCCTGGTCCTAGGTCATCTCCGACCGGTTGGTGCTCCGGACAATTCCGCTCGGTTATCTTTTAGAGTTCACGAGCACCCCCCTGTCGGACACCATCTTCCGTCAAACCGAGGTTCCAGCCAACCTGGCCAAACGCCTCGCCTTGCAATCAGAGATCGAGTCGTTACTGCTCAAGAACGCAATCCACTTATTAGCGCCACCAGGAGGAGAGTCAACCGGTTTCCTGTTAACCTTTTTCCTAACACCCAAACCTGGCGCCCAATCTTGAATTTGAAACCTTTGAACAAATTCATCCGTCCCAGACGTTTTCGTATGGACTCACTCTGGATAATCCTCGACTCGATCCCATTACCATCGTGGGTCACATCGCTCGACCTGAAAGATGCGTATCTGCATGTGCCCATGCACCCACATCATTATCAATTCCTGCGCTTCCAGTACAAAGGTGTAACCTACGAATTCACAGCGCTCCCTTCCGGTCTGTCGACCTCCTCACGGGTCTTCACCAGGATTGCGAAATCCATGGGTGCAGCTCTCCACAAGAACACCGTAAGGGTTCTCATGTACCTGGACGATTGGCTCATTTTTGGCCGCTCGGAGCTCGAAGCCAGCCGAGCCCTCCGCGAAACTCTAACTTTGACCACATGACTTGGGTTCGTTATCAACAACGAGAAATCAAACCCAATTCCTACTCAAACACCAACGTTCTTGGGCGCCGTTCTCAACCTCAGAACAAGCACAGCCTTTCCTACGGACACACGTGTTCAAAACCTCCTATAGTGCTTCCAACTTTTCCTCATGGCTGAAACTACTGGTGCTCATGGCAAGCATGGTGGACTTCATATGCGCCCACTCCAGCTCCACCTCTTAGGACACTTCCGTCCGAAGCTTCACTCCGCTTATCGCATGGTCCCAGTTGCTCCTTTTCTCTGCCCACACCTCCAGTGGTGGGCGATTCCACTTCACGTGGCGGGCGGACTGTGTTTTACAAAACCCCAACTGACGATTATTTCCATGGATGCATCACACCTTGGCTGGGGGGCCACTCTTCATCCGCTACAGACTGCAGGGAAGTGGGATTCGGGCCAGAGGGACCTACCTATCAATGTCCTCGAGATGTACACGGTCTTCAATGCTCTCCGACATTTTCACAAGTTCATCCAGAACCAGCATGTCCTCATCAAATGCGACAACACCACAGTAGTGGCATATATCAACCGCGAGGGAGGCACACGATCAGCCCTGCTCTGCCTCCTCACATGGGACATGCTTCACTGGTGCATAGCTTCCGGCAGAATGCTGTCAGCCACGCATGTCCCAGGCAAGGACAACATTGTGGCCGATGCCCTCTCCAGGGGAAGGATCCGGCCAACGGAATGGACCTTACAGCCCAGTGTCGTCGAACAAATCTTCCTGATGATCGATCGCCCACACATAGATCTGTTCGCGTCAAGAATCAACAACCAGCTTCCGGTGTTCTGCTCCATATGACCCGATCCACGGGCATGGCACACCGACGCTGTAGATTCCATGGAAGGGCATGCTCGCATTTGCCTTTCCCCAATCTCCCTGATCTCACGGGTTCTCACGAAGATAGAACGGGAACATTGCAGTATTCTCCTCATCGCCCCGTTCTGGCCTCGACAGCCATGTTTCCCGAGACTGATCGACCTGCTAGTCCACGAACCACTTGTCCTCCCACGTCATCCGGACATTCTTTTTCAGCCGGACTCGACCATCACTCACCCAGCTCCCGAGAATCTTCACCTGACATGCTGGGTATTTTCGAACAATCCTTCCGATCAGCGGGCCTTTCGGCGGATGATGCCACGTTTGCAGCACGTAGCCGCAGACCATCCACCCAGAAAGTCTACGACAGCCGACTTCGACATTACTATAAATGGTGCAGACGAAATGCTGTTGATCCAATCAATGCTACTCTAACCAAGGTCGGCGATTTTCTCCTCTATCTCTTTAACACGGGCCTTACGTTAGCCACTATAAAAAATTACCGATCGGCAATAGCGGCCATTCATGGAGGCTTCCCTGACGGCTCATCAATCTCCACCAATCATACCTTAGGCCACATCCTCCGTGGTATGTTCATCGAGAGACTTCCCACTCGCAAGCTCCTTCCCTCGTGGGATCTCCCTCAAGTCCTGCAAACACTTTCACGATCTCCTTTGAACCCATGGGACAGGCATCCTTGCTCAACTTATCTATCAAGTTTGCCTTCCTTTTGGCGGTGGCCACGTCAAGACGCCGAAGCGAACTTCAGGCTTTATCTCTTGACCCTGGCCATATTCGTTGAGAACCACATGGAGTCCAGGTAGTCCCACATACAACGTTCCCCACTAAGAATCGGAATCCTTTGTTTCTCATGACATCTTCATACCGGACATTCAGTCTTTCTCTTCCGTGTCCGAAGACAGGAAATGGTGCCCAGTTCGAGCCCTGAAATGGTATCTCAACAAAACCGAACTGGTACGGGGAAAAGTATCAAGTCTCTTCATCACATCTATTCCCCCACATCGTGCAGCCTCACGAGCTACTATTGCACACTGGATCGTCACAGCCATCCAGTCTGCTGAACGAAACTGGCCGACTGCATCAGAAGTGGACTCCAGGGTCAGAGCTCACGATGTCAGAGCAGTTGCAACTTCGTGGGCCTACTTCAGAGGAGTACCACTTAGTGACATTATTCAAGCAGCGTGTTGGAAGACTCCTAAACACGTTCATATCCTGCTACCTCCGGGACATTCTCCAGTCTGAGGAATGCGCAGGAAGATCAGCGCTGCTGACGGTGAGAGACCATGTTCCACGAGCCTCACAGGCCACCCTTCAGCAGCCGCAGTAGATGGTAATACTGTTCTGTCACACAGTAGCATCTCGCTACCCACCTCCTAACCTCGGTGCTAATCTGCGTTAGTAGTGGCTCTACGGGTAAGATGAGCGCTGTAGACTTCCCCCCCCCACAGCTGTGTAGGAGGGGTCTACTAGCGAATACTTACCTGTAGAGCATTCCTCCCTCCTCCTCACTGAGGGACTGGATGCAGACTTCACCTGCTATGGCGCTCGAGAAAAGAGGAAGCTAATATGGCGGGTGGGCCGCAGGGCATGGTGAGTAGGCTATTGTGTGAACTCTTGGCGGACGTATTGCGCCCTCTAGGGGTATATGCATTAGTAGTGGCTCTACGGGTAAGTATTCGCTAGTAGACCCCTCCCACATGGCTGTGGGGGGGGGGGGGGACCTAAAACATGTATACATGTTCATGTACATTGAAATATTCAAAAGGAATTGTTGATGTTAATAGCAGAATGTGTTTCTTTTTGTTAACTACAAATATGGTTGTATGATTTTTCTTTTCATTTTTTAAAACAGATTTGATAGCACCATTAGCACCCTAATTTTTGCTGATCAGTTTCTCCAAATATCAACCAGCCTTACCACACCATACATTTATGGTCTTGGAGAGCACAGAGGTCATTTTAGAGTGTCTTCAGATTGGAAGACATACCCAATGTGGGCACGAGATCATCCTCCACAGGTACAGTGAGTTATACACGCACCAGTGCAATCTTTAAAATTGATGTAACATTCACTATAAATGGTTCATTCCATACTAATGGTTACAACTGATAACTTACGGAGGTGAGACATCAGGTGGATTTCAAATCAGGTTTTTTGCTCATTTTTGTTTCCTGCATGACTCCTCCGACAAATATGCTACTTAGGAAATTATGTAGGAAATTGCCGAGTCATCTTTAAAATGAAATGAACGATATTCTTGTATATCAGGCCTCGACCTTAGCACTAGCCCGGCATACAATGTCTAGTAAAAACTGCTCCGGGCTAGTGAAAAGCACTCTTTAACTTGCCCGGCGGGCTAGTTAATAAAGTATACCTACCTGCTTAAAATGTTGCTTGATATGAATAAAACAAATGTTCTTGGTAAGTTTGAGTGAATCTTCTTGTTTCATTTAATGACCGAGTACAGCGCTGCGGCGTCGACGTCCCGCACAGTCAATAGTATGCCACGCCGCTGCGCGCGCTAGCGCTTTGCATGCTCGCTGTATTACTTCTTGTACAAAGTTACACAGCAGCTAGCTTGTGTCCTGATGGCACATGTCCGTACGTACACATGCCATTTATTGCACGTGTGATGCCATAAGCGCACATGGCTTGTACAAGTTCAGAATGTGTTGTGCACATGTTTTGCCAAATGCTGTACGCATGGGGACTGGTTGGATGTGGGGAAAAAAGCACCGTGAAAGTGCACAAAAAAAGACTATGGATCATTTCTCAATGCTCGGCTTCGATACGGCTGACACTGAAACATTTTTATTTTGTACATCATCAGTGTTAGAGAAAAATGATTCAGGACAGTCACATTTTTGGCCCATGTCAATTTGAATGAAAACGCCAACTAATATTGGCGGAATAATGTCTTAAATAAGACGCAGGGAAGCGTACGCGTACGCAGCACTATATGATCTTTGGTTTGTACTGAAGCCAGCTTTGATTAATGGCCCAACCGGGGAATTCCACGTGCATACTGAGCATGCGCATCGGCACTTGACCTCAGTGATGCGATGCAGCTTTGCTATGCAGTGTATGAAAGAACATTGTGCGAAGTTTTGTGTGTGGTCTGTACGTGTCAGCCGTGTACGTGGTTTGCGAGAAGTTTTATTCACTTGGGTTTCACATTTTCCGTCATGTGGCGATAACTAAATGTATCAAATCCGTCCAAAAAAGGAAGCAAAAGAGAATATGATGCAAACTACAGCAAAAATAATCTACAGACAAGACTGGGAACGGGACTTTGGCTGGCTTACCTACATGTATGATGGAAATACGATGTTTTGCCGTGTGTGCCACGAAATGAAAATGACCGGAGGGAGTGGAAGGAAACAGAACCTTATCATTCAGTAATTTCTTTTCTATTTTATAGTTTGAAAATCACTTATACATGTAACTACTGAATCTTCAGATATTTCCGACACCGTAGGGCGTAGGAAGTTATGGTTGATGAGATATGTTACAATGTGTCCATTAAATGTGGGCTAGTAAAAATATCTGCGGGCTAGTAAAAACCCCAGTTAACTTGCCCGGTGGACAAGTTAATAGAAAGCTTAAGGTCGAGGCCTGTATATGGAGGTATATTCTGTTTCATTTACCTGTACATGTACATTGTATATTACTTAATTGCTAATAGTAGAATTGTTATTTAGTATTTTTAAAATTATGATTGGACAGATATTTTGTGACAAGTGTCTGTCCCTCTTACGAAGATAAAGTCTTGAAGGTGTACACCCTGTATTTTAAAAAATACCTGTACAGTACATTGCAGTTGTATGTTAACCTCAAAATGGGAAAATCTTTTTATACTTTTTCTCATCACAGGGAATTCATTTTCATTTCACAAAATGTGAAAATATTTTCACACTCTTTTCACAAAATAGGAAAATATTTTCACACTCTTCACAAAAGTGTGAATACATTTTCACACTATTTTCACAAACAATTTTCCCCACTTGAATTAGCCCCTCCCCTTTTCTCACTTTTGTGAAAATAATTTTCCCACTTGAATTAGCCCCTCCCCTTTTCTCACTTCACATCTTTGTGAAATGGGAAAATAACGTGTACATGTACATGTACATGTGCATGTATGTAAATGTACAATTTGTTCTCGATGCTTTCATCTCTCAATATGGAAAGCAGAGGATCGTAAATCTCAAACAGGAGTATAATCTTTCATTATTTGCTGATTTGAAGGAGAGTGCTAACGTTAGAGGAAGACGGCTTAGAATTTTAAAGGCAGTCCATTTGAACACGAACTCATTTTGTTTACTATACCTCATCGTCATGTACATATTCACAAACAATTTTGTCCCTTTCAAGATCGCATTAGCATCAAGATTTTCTTCGGCTAAACGTTGGACCTGTAGTGTAGCGCTGTGTGGCCCCATCTTATTGCGTGCGGACGGTGCATCAGGCCCCAGGGCCCGGCTATGACGATCGTCGCAATCGTGGTGGCATAGTACGGGCGGTACACGGTCACCGCGACCGCGCCGGACGTCGTGGCCCTATCTTTACGGACGGTTTATCAGGCCCCAGGCCCGGCGGTGACGATCGTCCCGATCGCGGTGACATAGTACGGGCGGTACACGGTCACAGTCACCGCATGTCGATTCAACACGCCATTGCTAAACCATGTACAAAATTTAATGGATTTATAAAGATAGGTTTTTTATAAATGAAAAAAATTCTATTGCAAAAATAGATTTGAATCATTTAAAAATAGGTATAATTTATATTTAATAAATATGATTTTTCTTGTTATAGCCCAATAAGGAAAATTACTGAATTTGATGGTGTCGTACGTGCAGATGTATGTTGGTTACATGATAACCTAACCTAGAGTATATTGCAAACTCATATTAATATTAGAGGATTTGAGACTGTTAAAATGGAGTTCCAAATTGTAATAATGCCTGAGTTGACTCGGGTACGAGTTGACCCATTACTGACAAATCCTATCGCCCGATGTGGGACACATGGATACATGCACGTACACTAGGATACATGCACGTACACGATTGGGCCTGGCCGGCAGCGCGGCATGCCCAGCATGACGTATAAAGAATTTGTCAAGAAGTACAACGATTCGATTTACACATTGCGCAGGGCACTGTGGAAGCAGCGTATTTGTTAAAGTCTACATAATGCAGTGGGCCACCGGCCAACTAAATTATCACTACGTACGTTCCATAGATATGTTCTAGTCCGTGATGAACTAGTGTATTTTTTTGTGTGTGGACTGGTGCTTGAATCGAATATGTAGAACGAAATATGGTAAATTAAAGACTAATTGTGAAGTCTATTGGCAAACAGTTGTTTACGTATTCGGCAAGAACAAACACGTGCTGTAATACATGTATTCCTGTCAAAATGGATGGAGATTTCATCGGTAAGAAATAGATTTTTGTAGTTGAAATTTTCTCCCCAAAATCACGGGAGCTGCACGGTAGTGATTTTTCCAACAATGTTGAAAAATTATCGTAATTTTTTTCGAGACCCATTTTGGAGCCTTCTAGAGCGGAATTTCACTGACTTGGTGTTCTATCTGAGCTGCATCCGGACGGCCGGCTAAAACAGCAAGGCACACTGCTCGGACAAGTTCGCACATTTCTTCTTACCGTTTTCGCAAGTTTTATGCACCGTTTAGCAAGTTTTTCGCACCGTTTTCGCAAGTTGTTCGCACCGTTTTCGCAAGTTGTTCGCACCGTTTTCGCAAGTTGTTCGCACCGTTTTCGCAAGTTGTTCGCACCGTTTTCGCAAGTTGTTCGCACCGTTTTCGCAAATTTTCCGCACCATTTTCGCAAATTGATTTTCACACCATGTCCGCAAAATGTTCGCATCGCGTTCGCAAAATTTTTGCAACATTTCCGCACAGTTTTCGCAACATTTCCGCACAGTTTTCGCAACATTTCCGCACAGTTTTCGCAACATTTTGGTTAATTCTTTTCCCCAAATTTTCCCAGTCCAATTCGCAGAGTTAAGTTTTAATTGCAACGTACTGTACCTGGTAGGGCTGTTCATTTTCGAATAATTTAGTATTCGATTATTCAAAACCGTGTTTGACCGAATATTCGATACTCGTCAATCAGGTTTTTCACGCGTCAGCTGTAACTGCATGCCGCGTCAGAGAAAAGTTGCATGCAAAATACGCCCGTGTTTTACGTGCGGAGATCGATATTATAAACCGCTCGATCGGCATTCTTTTGCATACATGTGCATGCTGTATCAATTATCATTACGGTTACATTCTGATAACAAGAATCCAAACTCTAGCCTGCGTTTTTGCAGTAATTATTTTATATGCGTCAAGAGATTTACGGATGGGAATAATAAACCTCCGTCCAAAAAAGTTAGTTGACAAAAATGCGCCATTTGACACTGCTAAGCACTGTAACTTTTCTATTAAAATAGCATCAGAGTCGTATCTGTACGTGCATATACTTTTTCAAATATTTGAACCGGCAAAAAGGTAGGTTGGCCAGACGTAGCATCCCTCAATGGATAGCTTTGCATTAGGAACAAAATTTAATGTAATTTATTTCATTACTACTTTCAAACCCTCTTTTTTATGGGCATTGCCCCAGTGTTGTAACCAAGTCATTTTTTTCTCAAGTCAAGTCGAGTCACAAGTCAAATATTCACAAGTCAAGTCAAGTCCCAATTGAATTTTTTTTCAAGACAAGTCAAGTCCCAAGTCAATTTTGTTCAAGTCTAGTACATGTACCAAGTCTCAAGTCAATTGTTGCACAATGTAGTAAATTCAAATTCCAATGACAAATGACTACACATAGGCTGGCACGCATGCACTGTACAAAATCAACCTGGCATGTCGTCTTGACGATTCTCCATGCAATCGTCCAGTGCTGCAGCCCTGCATACGTAGATGTACTGGACACTCAGCTCGCTATGCGCCGTAGGCTTGGCATTTTTTTCAACTGACATGTGCGTACGCCCCAGTGTTGTAGGTCTCGAGACCGGTCTCGGGACCAGTTTTTCCTGGTCTCGGTCTCGGTCTCGGTCTCGGTACCCTGTGGTCTCGGTCTCGGTCTCGGTCTCGGTACCCCGTGGTCTCGGTATTTTGCTGGTCTCGGTATCGAGACCACCAATATTGTATACAAACAGCACATGTGCAGAATCGATTACAGCACGCTCGACTCGAGTCGACTCGAGATGTATAATTGTGCAGTATATGACAACAGAATCGATTACAGTACGCTCTAATCGACTAAAGATTTATAAACGTGCAGTACATGACATGATGACAACCTCGTTTCTTTGCCGTGTACGCGTGCCCAAACGTACATGTAGCGCATTAGCTTCATGTATGGGAAGTTGGGAACGACATGCTCAAATACACGAACTACGTGTACGTGTGGTATTACGATCAGCGGCGTGTACTCCATACCGCTTAAAGCCATCGCGGTCGTTTCTAGTACAGCTGGACATTGTTTTTTCGAGTCAAGATGTCGATATACATGTAATGTAAACATGTAACCGGATAAATGGTCAGTTAACCGTGTAACCGCAGCCTTATTCTTGATGTCAATAAATACGGTTTACTTGTACATGTACATGTATACTCCTTTGCATAGGCTAATGCATATGGAAATTTGTGATCTTTTTGCATTCTTTTATTATGTAAATGACATACAAGGTCTCGAGGTCTCGGTCTCGGTCTCGGGCCATTAGGTCTCGGTCTCGGTCTCGGTCTTCTCGGTCTCGGTCTCGGTCTCGGTCTCGGACCATCAGGTCTCGGTCTTGGTCTCGGTCTCGGACTTCGGGGTCTCGACTACAACACTGGTACGCCCAAAAGTTGTGTTTTAACAAAAGTGTTAATGTCAGCAAGTCAAATTTATTCAAGTCGAGTCACAAGTCATGTTCTTTCAAGTCAAGTCAAGTCCCAAGTCATTTTTTATCCCAAGTCAAGTCAAGTCTCAAGTAAAAAAAAATCGCGACTCGAGTCGGACTCGAGTCCGAGTCAGCAAGTCAAGTCAACAAGACAAGTCAACAAGACTGCATTGTCCAACATAGGGCCAAAAGGCCACTCAAGGTGTGGGCTAAAAAAGACAAGAAGACAGAAATCACATTGATAGAAGATATCTATTCACATTACTTTTGAATTGTGAAGGATTATATGTGGAAGGAAAGCATGTTACAGGTAAGGAGTTCCAAGGTACGAGGGGAAAAACTTGGAGTATCGCAAAGGACTTTATGACGAAACATCCGTCTATGTTACGAATGTTAAGTCTTGATGATCCCCTGTAGTCTACTGCGCTCTACTTACCCGTAGAGCCACTACTAATGCATATTTCCCTAGAGGGTGCAATTCATTCGCTAAGAGTTCACAAAATAGCCCATACCCACCATGCCCTGCGGTGTATCCACCATGTTCTTCCTCTTTTCTCTTAGCGGCGTTCGAAGGCTGACGTGATGTTTTTCAGTGCGATCTCCCAGTAAATATGCAAGCCATATTTCATTTGTCTTAAGAGTTTTTGTAATTCAGAATAAAGTAGAGTATCTTCAGTCGTCTTGTGTTTGTTTCAACCTAACATGTCTTCAGAAGACAACGCAACCTTAGGCGATAAGAAAGATCGTCTCGGGAGTTCAGTGTCCCGTAACGTGGAACCCACCCTCTCCATGGGGCCACCAGCTCCCTCTCCCTGTGAGTCCAGGGAGATATTATCCTCACAAGGACTTTATCCTTCCGGTGAACCTGCTGGGGAAGTTCTCCCCCGAAACGCAGGATCCACCCCAACTACTGAACCCGGCGTTTGCGTGCCTATTAGCCTGGCGGTGGGCCAGAGTCAGCCCGCATTACCGCCCGGAGCGACTAGGGCCAATCACCCCTCGGACAACACAAAGCGAGCCTTGGAGCAAACTTCAGACGTGCCCAAGGCCCAGTTATCTGCGTCGGTAGCCAATATCGACGACACGGAGACGGGAACATTTTCCACCGATCCCCGCGGGGCGATAGACAACTATTTCCTCGGTACAACGATGACTGATTCACAGTCGGAGTTATTCCATTGTTCCGGCATTCCGGCTGTCCCCCAGCATGAAACGCTATTCCGAATGAGGGTCATCTTACGACAGTTCATATCGCCGCAATAAAATACCATGACATAACCGATCAAAATCTGTTTCTGCTGCCGACTTTGTGCAAGCCTTTCATAATATCTCTGCAACATTGTCTTCCATAGCAAGCAAGGGCCACTTGGCCCCATCACCGGCTCCGGTTGCCCCGGGCCAATTCGCCCCAGTTGCGGGCCAACTCGGCCCATGCGCGGGCCAACTCACCCTACATGCAGACCAGCTTGGCCCTAATAGTGCTCCATGTGCAGGGCCAGGTCACATGCAGTCCACTCTATCCAATAACCCGGGCTGGGTTCGGCACGACCAACGAGATATTCCACATACATGTACATTAAGTCGCCCTCAAGCCTCACCGCCAACTATTTTCATCCACCCATCTGTAAACTTTTCGGATTCAGATGGAGACTTGGAAGCAGGAGATGTGATGTCCACATCGCCTTCATGTGACAGCAGAAATTCCGGGGGTACATGTGAGGCACGTTTCATCTGGTTCGTCTGATGAAGATATCGATATACGTCACCTCTCCCCCTTGGAAACACAATTGCGTCTGGTCCAACGAGATATGGTTCGTGTTCTTGACCTACCAGACACGGACAAGAACTAGCTGGATGAACCTCCACCTCGGCAATCCTTCAAATGCAGGACGGCATCCGGGCCACCAACTGGACATAGTACATGTACACCCTTTCCAACCTTGGCCTTGGATTAATGTTGTATTCAACACATCCAATCTGTGGCCCAGGCTAAGAAATGGAAATCTTTTGACAAGCAGGCAAGTTCATACTTTCGTTTTCCTGCGAAAGACTTTGAAAACTACTCGTCTGTCCCTGCCGTTCCTGACTCGGCTAAAGATAAGCTGGCTGCAGATGGGGCAGGGTCCAAATCTTCTAAGGGGCTATTTACCGACCGAACCAGAAATAAATTGGAGGACACCTTAAAGAAAGTGGATTGGGCCTCTTGGTTCGGATTACGCACATCGTCCTTCCTCATGCTTCTTTTGGAATACCTTGTCATTGGAAGTGAGGATGGCACCACTGTTCCATTAGACTTGTTGTCAGGAGCCTTCCACTGTTTGGACGAAACCTTACACATGTCTATGGAACAGTTTGCTCGGATCTCGGTACTAGTTAAGTACTGCCCGCAGAAGCAACAAACTTGATGCACTGTTTTTCCCTTCTGACTGGGTAAAAAAACGCATGAAATCACTCCCTCTTCTGGCTTCATCATACTTATTTGCAGGGAAATTCCAAGAATCAATGGAGGAGGAAGCTAAACGCATTGAGGCAACAGCTACACAATAGAGTTCACGAGCACCCCCAATCGGGTACAATGGTTCACGAAACAAGGATTCTAACAGAACCAGCCAAACGCATTGCTCTGGAGAAGGAGATCAAATCTTTCAACAAACGCAGTCCGAATGGAGTTTTCAAGGGAATAATCAATATGTTTCCAATCAGCTTTCTTCCTTACACCAAAGAGAACATCACACATTTGGCGGCCAATCCTAAATCTAAAGCCCTTCGGCTGAAAAGATTCCGCATGGATTCCATTCGAGTAGTTCTCAACTCGATTCCAACACCAGCATGGGCCACATCCTTGGACCTCAAAGA
The DNA here is from genome assembly GCA_037893225.1 of Hippasteria phrygiana. NCBI lineage: Eukaryota > Metazoa > Echinodermata > Asteroidea > Valvatida > Goniasteridae > Hippasteria > Hippasteria phrygiana. The sequence goes on from JAZGUH010000939.1 coordinate 160,698, forward strand.
TGCTTACTTGCACGTCCCAATTCATCCTCGTCACTATCATTATCTGCGATTCCGCTACAAAGCAGTGACATACGAGTTGACACTAGAATTGTGAAAGCCTTTGGGGCTGCCCTTCACAAACGGAATATCATGGTGTTCATGTATCTGGACGATTGGCTGGTGGTCGGTGGTCGGTCACAACAGGAAGTAAACAATGTGACCCTGGCGACTCGACTTGGATTCCTCATCAACGAAGCAAAGTCGCACCCAACTCCCACGCAGACCCCAACTTCTTGGGAGCAGTTTGCATCAGCGGAAAATTACCAACTTCCGGTATTTTGCACAAGATAGCCCACTCCACAAGCATGGCAAACCGACGCCCTGTCGGTGTCATGGTAAGGGATGCAGGCCTACGTTTTCCCTCCAATATCCCTGATCCCTCGGGTGCTGACAAAAACAGAACAGGAGAAATGCAAAATCCTTCTTATTGCCCCATTCTGGCCTCGGCAACCATGGTTCCCCCCAGACTGGTCAACCTGCTGGTCCATGTGCCACTAATTCTTCCAGTTCGACCGGACATACTGTTTCAACCACGCTCGAACTTCATTCAACCAGCACCAGAAAGTCTTCACCTGACGTGCTGGACATTATCCAACGATCCTATAGAGCAGCAGGTCTTTCGGAGGACGCTGCAATGCTCGCAGCATGCAGTCGACGGCCGTCCACCAGGACGATCTACAAAAGTCGACTTCAACATTTTTATAAATGGTGTCATTAGAAATCTCTGGATCTGACCAGTGCAACTGCAGCCAACATCAGCGATTTCCTTGTCCACCTTCGTGGGCCTGTTTTAAGGGAGTATCACGCGATGATGTTGTCCAGGCAGTGTGTTGCAGATCTCCCAACACTTTCACAACCTGCTACCTCCGAGTCGTCCTCCAAGCAGAAGGACGGACAGGGAGGATGGTATTACTGGCAGCTAGAACTTCTACTACACAGGAATCTACCGCCCAGCATACCCATTAGATGGGACTAGCGTTACAGATAAGTTCTACCCTTGGTATTTGGTTAACGCATATCTTAACTGTTCATTATGTTTGCTTCTCACATTCCAATGACCAGTTAACCTTTTCGTTCCATCTTCAGGCATGCAACCTTTCCTCAGATCAGCTGATTTCCTCGTTTTTCACTTCACACTTACATGTATGCCATTGAAAATTGGAAGTTGAAAAAAACTGGAAGGTCTTGTAAATATTGGAATTTCCTTTTTTTTCTCTTTTTTTTCTTTTCAAATTCCAAGTTGCATGCCTGTATCTTGTATACACACAGTAGCATCTCGCAACCTGACCCCTGGTAACAGTACTAGTCTGCATCAGTAGTGGCTCTACAGGTAAGTAGAGCGCAGTAGACTTAACCCCCATAGCAGTGTGGAGGGAGTCTACTAGCAATTACTTTATACCCATAGAGCATCCCTCCCTCCTCCCCACAGAGGGCTCACTGCAGATCCTGTCTGGCCGCCTCTCAAGAAAAGAGGAAGAACATGGCGCGGATACACCGCAGGGCAATGTGGGTATGGGCTATTGTGTGAACTCTGAGTGAATGAATTGCGCCCTCTAGGGAAATATGCATTAGTAGTGGCTCTAAGGGTAAGTATTCGCTAGTAGACTCCCTCCACACTGCTGTGGGGGTTAAATTTCATGAATACTAAGAAGTTATTAAACTTTTTGGCAGGCAGCATTCTTACAAGGGTATGAGATGTTGATAACATGGCAAACTACTTGATGTATCAGTTCCTGTCCTTAGTTCCCTCTAAATGTAGTGTGGAAAGACCCCAGTACACAGATTAAGTTGAACTTCTGCCAAAACTGGACTACGAGTTGTATCCATTACTAACATGGCCTCTATTTGTGTTGTGTGCCAGTAAACCTTTATAAATGGAATGGGGTGTAGACCTCTAAAATGGAATCCACAAAACAAGGGTAACTGCCCAAAAGTTTGGCTTTTTCGTGAAGTTTTATGGCATTGGACTCCTAAACGCCAACATTTTCTTCAAAGCCACTCTTTAAAAGTTACTGTTACTGGTATTTTGCCAGATAATTTTGTTTTGCTGTACAGCTGAAAGGCTAGTCTGAGCCACACTTCAAGGGAGGCATCATTTGTGGCAGAATTCTTTTGTTTTAGTTCCTTGTAGCCAGATACATGTACAAGATATTAGGGCTGTTCATTTTCGAATAATTAGTATTCGATGCTCGCCGATCAAGTCTTTCAGGCGTCTGCTGCGTCTGCCGCGCCGGTGAAAAAGTTGCACGCAAAGCACGCCGGTATTTCACCTGCGGCGATCGATATTATAGACCAGCCGATGGACATTCTTTGCACGTATAACGTTCAGAAAACAAGAAACCAAACTCCAGCTCGAGTTTTTTTTTTATAATTAATTTAGAAGTGTCAAGGGTTTTACGGTTGGGAAGTCCACAAAAATGCGGCATTTAAAACTGCTAAGCGCCGTAACTTTTCTATTAAAATAGCATTAGTCTTATTATCTGTATGTGCATATACAGTAAAATCTCGATAAGTCGAACCTCAGGGGAATGGGCTCCAATTTCGAGTTAAGCAGAGTTTTGAGTTACCCAAGGTCCCCATTTTTCCCAAAGATTACGTACGTGAATACCAAGCGAATATCCAATGTAACGGTTGTGAAATAGAGCACAAAATCATGGCATTTTTAGGCGCTCTTTGCTTCGCTCTCCGCCGTTGCAGGTCTCCCCCTTTTATAGTGAGAGGGAATGGTCCAACAAGAGACAATAAAAACAGGCCCGTTTCATCTGCGTTAAAGATGTCTCTTCCGCCAAAACCTTGGGCAGTCCATTGCGTAGCCATTCATCTGTCATATCCGTAGTCACGACGTTTGTGTGTGTTTGTGCGTGTGCATGCAAGCAATCGGGTTGGGACATAACATGAGATTGAGAAGCACTTGACATTAACTTTCTCTTTAATATCTGGGTTGGCCTTGGGGTCCTCCACAACCCTATTGCTTTTGCACCCCATGGTTTAAAGGCAGGGTCATTATGCCTAAAAGAATAGAAATGGTTGGGACATGGTAACTCTAGGACTTGACATATCAACTTCCTATTTGGTATGTGGGTTGGCCTTGCGATCCTCTAGAACCTTATTGATTTTAAACCCCACAGGCATAGGCTGCTGAAATGGCCCCCCCCACTATTGGCAGTTACGCACAAGAAAAACATAGAAAAGGGCAGCAGCCGGCTGGCACCGGCGCTGCTTTGGCCCCCTCAATTTCAAAAGTGTTCTGCCACACCTGCCCCTTGTAGGTGAAAGGTCAAGGTCATTATATTTAAAACAATAGAAATGGTTGAGACATGATAACTTGTTTTAATCTGAAATATGTCGTATTTCTGTTGCAGATACAGTAAGCAGACCCATAACCTCTGATGCTAGCCATTTGCACTTTGCTTTGATGCATTTTTGTTGTATTGACACATTTTTCTTTAAAAATAGTCTTTTAAAAAGTGTTATTTAATTTGCCGTCGCATTTGTGTTTGTCGACACATCATTCTTGTCTTTGTTTTTTAGGTTTTTTTTTTTTATATTTTTGTTTAGGGTTGGGTGTTAATATGTTAGTTTTGGAATCCTTGTAGATGAAAGTTCATTTTTTTCACGTTTTAGAATCTAACTCCAAACTGGACTCAACTACATCACTGAGGTTAAGCAGCCACAGTGTGAAACACATTAGTGTACGTGTACCTTTTCGTTGGAATGTTCAAAATGGTATTTGGTGGTTTTTCTCACAATCTAGGTTGGAGGGAATTTGTATGGAGTACATCCATTCTACTTGAACCTTGAGGGCAATTCTGGTAAATCTCACGGTGTGTTTCTTCTGAACAGCAATGCCATGGGTAAGAAAAGGTTTTTGTTGGATGCATAAGATAATTTATTACAGAGGCACGTCTTTTAAAACAACCCGTTAGGGAACATTTCATATTATCCAGGTGCGGCATCAATTATGGTACTGCGGTTTTTCTTTGCGGCGCTGCATTGTGTATCTCAAAAATAGCTGATGCAGGGCATACTTTTCCTGGTATCGCATCGCAGTTTGCGACGCATTAACGCACCGTTTGCGATGCATTTTCCAAAATGGATCGCATTAAACTGTGATACATCAAACTTGCTTTAATGAAGTAGTCAGATCTTAAAATGTAGCCCAAAACAACAACAATGTTCTGTTGAAAAAATGTGCAGTTTCGGCGTGGGAAACTGATGCCTGCAATTACCGGTACGATATTAGGCCGAGTAAAAAAACAAAACATGTTTCACGTCCTGGTTTTCCAAAAAACGGAGGAAGAGGGGCTTTTTATTTTTTATTTTCAAAATGGCCGTCAATAAATATAAATTCTGGCAACCCGTGTTTCCCTGTTCAAAGACGCATTAAAAATGAAAGAGACATGTTGGAAAATAGAACTGAACATATTTAAAGTGTTTTTTAGTATGTTTGTAGCACCATATCAGCAAAAAAAAAAAAAAAAACTTCCGACTCGCAAGTATTTATTTTCTGTTTGACTGGTTGACATTTTTGGTTTTTTTATACAAAATTTTTCTGTGGTAAATTTTTTTTTTAATTTTGCCTTAGCAGTAGTCCTATGCTGCGTGTTTGAAAGGCTACATTGAGGGTTTAAAGTTACGTACACAGCCAACAACGAGAATCCAAACCAAAGATGCCCGCTACAACCAGTAACCTTGGCCCCATTTTCCTGGATTGCATCACTTGTTGTTTCCATGCATGCGGGGTATGGTTTACACTTGAGCGAGAGTGAGCATGAGCATGCTTTAACCGGGTACTGCAAAAGGAACCTTAACAACAGAGGGCGCTGTGAATTAGTCATAATTCGAACTTATTTACGCTGAAAAAAATGTCAAGAACTCCACACCAGTTAGAAGAAAAGAATTCCACAAACACCAATTTTATAGCCCCAAAAAATAGAAATTGCTAAAGAAATGTTTTTTCCTTTTTAAATAATCATGCATGTGATCGACTAGAATTGCCATGCGCGCCTTGAATAAAGGCTAGTCATACGGTGAACAGCGCCCTCTCTTGAAAGCTTTAAACCAGTAAACGGCTGTGAGACAAAATTTTGTTTCTCTATTAAGCACATGTGCAACTCCGGACAAAACTGCTACGCATGTATAGCAAACTGCTATGCAATATTAATATTGCATAGCAATAACTGCTACGCAAATTTTCTTGTCAAAATTATGCCCTGTGATGATTGGGTAGTCTTGGTTCCAAGACGTCCTTAGCGGTGCGACGTATAGCATGGCCGGCCGACAGTGCCCTCTGGCTATATACACACACACGCCAAGGCCAAATTGCTAACGTCTTAGATATTTCACATGGGAGCACGCGCGACCTGCTTATGCATAATTTAACAGGCGGGTCAAACGAATAATTGCGCTTGCGCACTGGAGGAAACTCATGTTTTAGTAATAACTTACTACATTTTACTACATGTAGCAGAGTGATTCTAGACTGGCAAACAGGATTGAGAAATCTTCGGATTGTTCCAAAATGTGATCTGGAATATCAGACGTTATCTCTGCCGACATCAGTCCCAGATGTTCAGCACGATGTCACTGATCAACAGCCAGGGCTTTCAATGGCACGACGACAATAACCAGCGCTTTCTCCTGTTTGCATTTGGTTTCTTCTTTTCGTTCAAGCATAGCTATGGTTCAAGAAATGGAGCAGCTTGAAAAATTACACTCTTGCCAAATCCCGTTGGTAAATTAACAGATCATGGCCACGTACAAATTAATGAATGACACTGATCTGATGACTTTTTAGCTTTCCAAAGCCCATTTGTTTGCTGTAAAATCCATCGCTTTGTCCACGCGGTCAGACATTTTTTCCAACAAATTACGAATAGCTTGATACTGCATACATGTATATACATGTACACATGTACGGATACCCCTAGAAATATGGGGCTCCTACCATGTACCAGAGCCCCATAGAAAGAATCCCAATTTTCCCATAGGCTACTACAGCAAGTTTACACTGTGCACACAAAATGTGCTGCAAAGTTTACCCAAAAAATCTGTCTGTTGCTTACTTTACATCCTCACCTTGTGTGCACCAAGCAAAGGATCGGTCAAATCTGTCCCAGTTTTAGAAAAAAAAGTGAACAAATCCCTGTTCCAAACTGAAGCATTTTGAATCTCAAGAAGCAATATGACCCAGTACAAAAATTGGGCTTCTTTCTATCGGGCTCTGGTAGGAGCCCCATAGTTCTAGGGGTAACGTACGGATGCGTACACCCGACGTGAGTACAGAAACTAGACTAGTGAGTGTTTGCGATTTACATGCGATAATGCAGCTATGTCACACGCGCATATGAGTTTGTATATGCCGGCAATCGTGGACCTAGGACAAAAGAATTCGGGCGTAGACAAAGGGGTCCACGTTTGACCTAAAGTCCACGATTGAAAATCGTGTACAAAACTAATGGGAGGCCTTCCGAAAAAGTTAGAGTATAAACAAAAGAGGAACAATGGGAGGTCCACGATTGCACCCGTTTACATGACTGGGTGTGTGTGTGTGTGTGTGTAGCCAGAAGGCGCTGTCGGCCGGCCTTGCGCGCTATACGTCGCACTCGCCAAGGACGTCTTGGAACCAAGACTAATGATTGGGAAGCCAGGTGTCTTGAATAACTGAATAATCATGAGGTCAAGCCCAGTTAGCTCGTCAAAGATTTTTATTTTGCACTTATTGATCAACGAGTACACTGTAGGTCTCATGACAAGAATGCGGAGACAAAGGTTTGAAGGTAGTTTCTATACTACTGAAGGGTACTGAACAAAATGAGCCGGGGTGACCCTTTAAAAAGAATTGGTATTTTTGGCTGACCCTCTCAAAAATGTTGGAATTTTTGGCTGACCCTCTCAAAAATGTTGGTATTTTTGTGCCAAGTCCAATATAGCCGCAGCCAAAAGGGAAGTCATGAATTTGCAGTCAGAAGGGAAGTTTTGAATTTCATGAAGATTGCTGACAAGATCACTACATGTAGATCTGGCGAAAAGTGGCTAAATCAAATGTAAACGATGAAGTGGACAACTCCAATAATATCCTGTGTATTGAATAGTACATGTAGCTATAACAATATTCCCTGCCCACCAAGCTAAAAAATTAGAACGTGGACAACACTGGCAATAATATTCCTGTTATTAGTGTTATTTTTTTCAACAAAACTAGACAATTCAGGACAGATGAGATACTGAAGATCTGCACAAATATACATGTACAATTCAACCCTGCCATGTCAATATGACATAACAAACTCATTATGATCTTTCATTATGATGTTTTCACTACATGTACAACAGAAATTGCACTTCCAAAACTGTTCACTGTGAGCTAGTAGCTGATATACAGGTTAAAAGAACACAGCTCAAATGACAAAGCTCACAAAATACGGATCTCTTAAGCCTGTTTCACATGAGCGGCAGTAACACACATTGGTAATGAGTGGCACCTGGGTGTGTGTCAGCCAAGACACCTGCGATTTCACAACGAACTTTCACACATCCCTTGTCTTGGAAAACTTTTTGCCTTGATAATTTTCTTTTGGAATATAAAACCCAGCATAAACTCTTGTGGGCTATACTTCCTAAACGGCTAGTGAAAAAAGAGAGCGACCTAGCTACCATACAAAACCCTGATAAAATTGATTGATCTAAAAGGTACCATTTATTATATGGCGAAAGTAACTGATGATCGTGCATGCTACATGTATTTCATAGTCTTATTAAAAATGTCGTCCATAAAACATTTACACGCATACCCATCTGCCAGGCACGTGAATATAGTGTACGGTATAAAGACTGGTCAGGAAAAATCCCACATCTCCTGAAAGAAATGCATATACCGATAAGTCAATAGAAAAATATGTTATGCACAACATATGGCACAGCAAACAATAAATAGGCATTGTATAATTTGTTCAACGTACAGCACAACTTTTGTATTCATAGTAATTTAGCTCGGAAGTTTAGAATCATCTGCACAATCAAATGTTTGTAAACCGACTTCAGTGGCAAATAGCAAAAAGGTAGCCTTTACAAAGATTTTGTTCACGAATTATACCGTGTAGGCCTAAGAAATGTATTTGTTTTCTTCCGACCGAATAACAACCTAATTTCTGGACTTTCTTTGACTTTACAACTGTCAAATGCACGACCAATAAGCTGACATTTTGCAGGAACCCATACACCACCTACATGTACATGTAATCTGCATGCCAAGTGACATGCATCGGTGCAAAAACCCCCGCCAACGTCACACAGATCCATATACACAACCAATCTCGGTGATTGTCGCATGGATGTCGCATTGATGCGATATGTTGGAGGAGGTCCCGATCCCTGTCACAAACTGCACAGGACCCATTTGGTGACGGAGATACTTTCAGTTTCACACGACAATGTATCTGTGCATTTATGACAGACGTGATTTCATTGCATGGGACCCATATGTTTCCAGCCCTCATGTGAAACAGGCTTTACCACCTCATTACACGACACACATGATAACCTACAGAGGAATCCAAAATAGGGTCCAAACTTAAGGAAATAATTATGAGGTTTGGAGTAAAATTCCATGCCCTGAGGAACATAATCACTGAGAAACAAGTGAAACACCATTTTCAGGGAGCAGACAAAGGTACATGGCATCTCAAAATGTAAAGGAAATGTAACATACCCATGAACTGTCCCCCCCCCCCCCCCCCCCCCCCCACCCAAACCTGTCATGCCCTGCCTTATCTTGGGATGCTGGGATTAAAAATGATGCTTGTTAAGATTCAAAGTACATGTACATGTAGGTTGGACTATGGAGGAATAAGAATAACCTCCATGTTTTGAAAGCAAATTGGGGAAAATTTCAACTCCTGTATGAATTTGCTAATGTATAAACCCATCATGCCAAGAGACACAATAATTCTTTTCTGTTTTCTGACTTGGTGAGTAGAACACTAGATGTACATGTACACGTGTATGATGAAAGTTGGAACTTATTTTGAGTTGGTCAAACAATCCACAAGGGAAACTGACTAGGTAAATTTGAATACATTTTCAAAGTGAACAAAGAAACTGGCAGGAGTGGGATTCGAACCTGCGACCTCTGGAATACCGTACCGGCGCTCTACCAACTGAGCTATCTTGCCCTAATGTATGTTGGCGGTCTCCCCAAATTGTCAGTATCTAGGTCATTCCACCAAGTTTGGACACAGTATGTGATATGACCATATAACTAAAACCATCATTACATTTATTTCAGTCATTTCATGTGACATCCATCTTTGGGTGTGAGGTTCTTTGAGAAGGTTTTTAATCATGTAAGTTATATTTTAACAAAAATATGATAAAAATATGACACTGTGTCCAACATTTTAATTTTTGTGTTTTTTCAACACTTTAATAAATTAATATGGGAAATTCACTATGTACACTAATTTTTTATAATATTTTTGGTAAAATTAAATTTACATGATTTAAAACTTTCGGAAATATTGCCCACCCAAAGACTGATGAAATAACTGAATCAAATGTAATAGTACTTTTAAAGATATGGATAAATGTTACACATCGTGACCCAACCTTGTGGAATGACCCATCTTTGTTCGGGTAGGCGGGCGCTAGTCAGAAGTCATACTAAACCCAGAATGCCGTATAGCCAGGGATCACACCAAAATGTTACGATACAACCTGAGTTGGTTAGAAAATAATTTGATATAAATATATCAGGTAAATCTTATGTTTAAACAAATTTCAAAGACCACAAAGAGTGGTGTTGGTCTTGTACTGGCAGGTCTCACAATGCGTTTACACTGAATCCGGCAAAGGGGGGATTGGGTCCTGTGGGCTAATAAAAACACAGGGAAGCGTTTACACTCTTAACCGATCCTGCTTTAATCCACCATTTACAGCGGAAGGAAGGTCCTCGCATGTGTGCAGTAGCAAATCTTGTGCCCATTTTTCGCACGTTATTTATTCAGTGTAAAACGTATGGTAACGTACATGTACGTAGATGTACAAGCATGTCGTTTGTTACGATTTTGTTGCATCATTTGTCATTGCAGAATATTGAGATGGATACTTTCATTACTGCATTAATCATGTCGGATATCAAATCACGAGGAATACCCTGAACTTAACCCCTTGAAGCTGGCTGATGTCTACTTACATCTACATGTATAGAAAATTACCACCTTCCCGGATAACGGTTATACACGCATTCTCTGCATTTTCAATGCATTTTGTAGTTATTGTGTGTGTTATGCTTGGCTGCACAAACCGGCTTGGCACCCCGGCGCCCCATTATAACACTCATACTCAAGTGGTTAGGGTAGAGTCTACAATGTACATGTATACAAAGAAATGAATCATAAACGATACAAAAATGTAATTTGTAAAATGGTGGTATGATATTTGAAAATTCAGAACTGCCGAGATGACAATGTCCTGCACGTGAAAAGAAAGAGAATGACACGGTGCCGGCGAAGTACCAACCATGCATTTGCAAGGTACATTTGTACATTTGTACATGAAACACGTGGGGCCAGGGCACTGTAGGCATCTCCTCAAAAAACACTTTTCGCAAACATAATCAACAGCGTTATGCACACCGGATGTGGTTGTGTCAAATTGCGGGGTCTGATCCACCAATTGCATTTTACACTCGAGCATTGCGAGATGAGATCTGGATTGAATCTCTCCCGAAAGGGGTATCGAGAAAGGTGGATCAGTTTTGGATGAGACCCTGATCTACCTTGCATTTACACTCCCCATCGATCCCCCTTCGATCCTCCTTGTGGGATTGAATCCCCTTCAGTCTCTCTTGCCGAATCCAGTGTTAAACCAAGGGTGTAAGAGTTAAGCTTTTATAAGCTGATTTCAGCTTTTTTGTTTTGAGTTTCAGCTCTTTTTATACACTTGCTGTGTACAAAAGTATAGGAGCTTTCCAAAATGTTCAGCTCTTTTTATATGTAGTCACTTACACCCCTGGTAAACGCGGTGTCAGTCTCAGTCTGTGACTCTTGGGTCTCGACTACAACGCTTCCATTTTGGGTACCTCCAATAGGTAAGCCAACTTGTGTTCATTCACATACTGATTTCAGTCACATTATTGTCCAACCAGACATAGTGCTACAGCCAGCCCCTGCCCTGACTTACCGATCCATCGGTGGTATTCTGGACTTCTATATCTTTATGGGTCCTGGATCTGATGAAGTTGTCCAGCAGTACACAGAGGTCATAGGTCGACCTATCATGCCACCATATTGGGGACTTGGATTTCATCTCTGCCGTTGGGGATATGGATCTTCAAATAGAACCCTTGAGATTGTCAAACGGATGAAAGCTGCTTTAATCCCACAGGTACATGTATACATAATATTTTGAAGTTAATTTATATTATAAAATTCATTTAGCTTCTATACGTGTAAGCTTTCCATTTTGTTTTTCCTGCAACATCTGAGTTGCATTTCGTTGCCTTTTCAAGTTTGTAAAATACTAGTTATACATGTAACTATCCAGAGCATCTAAAATAGGTAATATAAACATACTGGGCTGTTACAAATGTACATTATGTTTAAGTTTAATATGAACTTCACTCTAAATATGGTTGCATCATAAGTGGTGGTACACATACCTCAGCATTAATACCTTCTGGTATTCTGTTGATTTCAAAACAATGGCTAAAACAATTTTTTTTTCCCAGGTTGATCTGATTCCCAACCAATGCTTTGTACACATTCTGGCACAAACACCTAAACTGTAAATCTCACACCCTGCAATTATTTCTTCTGAAACATTAAGTCTACAATGTACTTCACTCATTTTCCCAAATAGCCACTACTTTAATATGCATATTAATCCAGCCGGCAGGCTTAATTGGCTAAAGGTTTAATTAACCGTCGGGCGCCCTCTTCGGGCCTACCTATTATGCTATGCAGTGACTCTGCTATCTTAAATCCTTTTTTTTTGCGACGTTTGCGTACAGACGTATTTTTGATACTCTCTCATTCTTTGAACGTGTCTGTACGATTTTCGCTGTCTTAAAGGTGTTATAGTTCTAATCAACCATTCATTTCTTCTAGAGATTTATTCTTATCAAAAAATGAGCTGGCGTAATGTTTCAAACTTAAGCAAGTTCTTTCTCAAGGCAAATTACAGAGTACAAGAAACAAACATGTAGGTAACACACATGCAAGAGGTGGTGGGTGGAGAACCACAAAAGAGGTTTATTCTTGTTAGTTTGAAGTTTCTAATTCTTCGTTTGGATTATTTTTGGAGGCTTTTCAGACCTTCGTCAATAGCACCAGGTAGGACCCGTGGACTGGTTTCATTTCTTAATTTCTGGGATTGAGCGTTATCCCTTATTAAGAAGTATTTTGCTTAAATACTGAGTCATTTGTTAGCCTCCTGTTTTTTCTTTACTGTTTTCATAGACGGTACCCTTTCCCGGGGAAGGAACAGGTCTCCTTTCCCCGGCAGTTTGGGTTTAACTTGCCTCAAGACAGGTACGTCTTCCGAGTTTTTCGTTTCATTACTGTCTTCCCTACTCCCGGCCGTCTCAGCTTGCTTGGGGAGCTAGTAAGCTAGAGCAGGGCGTGTTGTGTGTTTAACCCCTCGGAGTTCAATAAGCTAGTTGCTCAACTTGTGGAGCCCCTGTCCGGGAGTCGGCCTCCCAGCCGTTTATGGGACTAGCGAAACGTATTGCGGGGAATAGCAGCTGTCGGCCGTTCCCTTCTCCCGGTCATTTCCTGTTGCTCACGGTGAGCTTGAGATCTAGTGAGGCGTATCGAGGTTATTATCGGCCGTAGGCCATTCTCTACCGCCGGGCCATCTCAGCTAACCCAGGGAGCTAGTAAGCTAGAGCAGGTCATGTTGTGCGTTATAACTCCTCGGAGTTTGATCAGCTAGTCGCTTCACTGGTGGAGCCCCTGTCCGGAAGTCAACCTCCCGGCCGTTCTGGGGACTAGCGAAACGTATCATGGGGGAATAGCGGCCGTCAGCCGTTCCCTTCTCCTGGTCGCTTCCTCTTGCTCGTGGTGAGCTTGAGATCTAGTGAGGTGTATTGCGGGGTATATCGGCCGTCGGTTGTTCCCTATCCCCGGCCGTCTCAGCTAGCCCAGGGAGCTAGTAAGCTAGAGCAGGGACGTACCGTGGGTTATAATGGCCGTTGACCGTTCCCTTTTCCTGAACGCCCTGAGGTATCTCGGTGAAAAGTCTGTAGCAGCCTCCCCGTGGTCCCCGGTCAGCTTTCTTTCGGATGTACAGCACGGTATGGAACATCGACTCGGCTCCAGGGATAAACCTCCCTGTGGGCCAGTGGTTCCCTCTGCATTTAGTCGCAAGGGCTCCGCGGTAAAAAAGGGCTCGACGAGGGGTACGAACGGTCCCAAGGGTAAGCCCCAGCAGGGGGAAGCGAGTCACTGGAAATCGCCTTTTCTGCCTAGACCTCCGACTTCACCCAGTCAGCTGACATCAGTCTCCCTCAGGTCTTCCTCAGGTCTCCCGAGTTTTCCATGCCGCGGCCCTCGGCCTTTTAGCTCCGGCTGTATCTGGGGGTGATCTTGCATGGGGCAGGACTAGGGCTCAGTCCTCTCCGGCCCGGTCGGTACGATCTTCAAGCACCGGGCCTCCTGTACCCATGCAGGTGGGTCCGGCGGTCCTCCTGGTCGGTGACTCGCCTCCCCCGCCATCCTGATCGGGGAGTCGCAGTTGATCTCTGTATTTGATCAATGCTCCAGGGTTTCGAAATTGACTTTTTCTTTGGTTCTTTCCCAACAGATCGTGTCTAGCCATTCCGCGGGCAAGAAATGCAAACAGAAACATCGTGTGTCCTCTTTAGGGGATTCCTCCTGTGAGTTGACAACTCAAAAGAAGAAGGAAAGCCTGTCCTCCGCTGATTTTATGAAGACTTTTCATTCTATCAGCTCTTCATTGTCTGCCCTCTCTCAACAGCAGTTGAGGCCGGCAACAGCTCCAGTAGTGAAGCCCCCAGCGTTTACCTTTCCTGATCCGGACCCAGACCTAGTTCTTCCGGGACCAAGTGGGGTTCCGCCAATTGTCGTCGGGCCTCCGGTTCCTCCGGACGCTACGGATGCCAGCTCTGATGTACCCTATTACTCCAGGTCGTGGTCGCCCCCCTCGTGGCGACCGATTCTCAATCTGCAACCACTCAACCAGTTTGTCAAACCCAAGCGTTTCCAAATGGAAACACTCGGGGTTACTCTGGATTGTCTGCCAACACCAGCGTGGGCAGCATCTCTGGCTGTCACGGATGAGTATCTCCTCCACATTCGCAGTCGCAGGCTAGTCGTCAGCAGATCAGAGGACGAGCCTGCACGGAGCATGAAGCATACCTATGCACCGACAACTGCTCTAGGGTTCGTTATCAATGAGAGGAAGTCTCAGAGACCAACTTCTCTGGGCACGGATATCGATCTTTACAGGGGCGTAGCCGTTCCTACAGGGGAATGCATCCCCAATCTGCGTCAGTGTATCGGCCTCTTCCTGTCAGTTCAAGCCACTCTGGCATGAGCTTGGCTGCGGCTTCTGGGATTTGTGACCTGTCTAGTTGACCTCATCCCTTGGTGCCATTTGAGGATGCGTCCTCTACAGATGCACCTTTTGGCGCACTACTGGCCAAAGAAAGATTCAATTTTTCAGGCTGTAGTCAATGCCCTACACCATTTCCAAACAAAATGTAGGACCAATCCTGGGTCATCCCCACATCGATCTGTTCGCATCAGCAATCAACTCTCAGCTCCCGGTATTTTGCACAAGGTTCCACCATCCTCAGGCCTTGGGCACGGATGCTCTTTCAACAGAGTGGGCAAACATGTTCGTCTCTGCCCTTTTTTCCCGATCTCCTTTGCAAGATCTGTCTGATTGCCCCCTTTTTGCTCGCGTCAGCCTTGGGTCCCGAGATTAGAGAGACTCCAGGTGGGAACTCCTCTAATCATTCTGGCTCGTTTCGACCTGTTGTCTCAGCCAAGGTCCCAATTCCATCGCCTGGTTCTAGGAGATATGCACCTGGCATGCTGGCCACTGTCAAGTGTGCCTTTTGCTCAGCGGGCCTTTCTGAAGACGCTGCAGCATTGGCCGCAAAGGGACGTGGCCCAGCCACAAGACGAGTCTACGACAGTAGGTTACAACATTATAATAGGTGGTCCGACGAACAAGTGATAGATCCGCTCTCTGCATCTCTACCTGTTGTTTCGGACTTCCTGTTATCCCTGTTCAATGCTAATCTGGCGATATGAATAGTGAAAAATTACAGGTCAGCCATCGCAGCGGTCCACAATGGCTTGTCAGATGGGACCTCCATCTCCTCGAACAAGGCGATTACACATCTCTTTCGAGGGATGTTTAATGAGAGACCGCTGGTCCGTAAGCTAATCCCATCCTGGAATCTGGGTCAAGTTCTCGACGTCCTGGCCGGAGTGCCATATGAGCCGTCGAGTCGGGCATCTCTTCTTCGTCTGTCTGTTAAGCTAGCCTTTCTATTCATGGCAGCCAGGGCGAGACGAAGTAGCGAGAGTCATTGCGGTCACACTAGAAGTGGTTCACATACGCTGGGAACCAGGCGGGGTCCGCCTGATCCCTAAGACTACATTCTTGATGGATCATCAGACTTCAAGTTTCACGCCCCCTGATATTTTCATTCCAGAAATTGGATCGATCTCCTCAGTTCCCTCAGACATAGTATGGTGCCCGGTGTGATCCCTTAAGTGGTATCTGGCACGCACTAAACTGCTGTGGGGGACATGCACTCAGTTATTCATTACTGTGGCACCCCCACATCGTCAGGCCACGAGGTACACCGTTGCGCGCCGGATAGTTTCGGCTTAAAGTTTGCAAATCCAAGGACTTTTCCGGGTGCATGATGTTCGCACCATGGCAACGTCATGGGCATTTTTTAGAGTCAATATCTCAGAAATCTCACAGTCGTACGTGACATACTCAAGAGTAGAGGCAGAACAGGGACAGCAGAGTGGTTCTTCCCGGCGTCTCCAGGAGCCCATTTAGGGTGGGTAGAGAATTGTTCTGTATAGTTAGGCGTCTTGCCTACCTAGCAACCAATTTACAGTGCTATTCTATGCATAAGTAGTGGCTATTTGGGTAAGTGAGTGAAGTAGACCCCTCCCTCCAGTAGTGTGGGAGGGGTCCATCCTCCCCACTCTCTGCTCGCGTTACGGGTTCTACCTCTGGGCACAAGAAAAAGAGGATTTAACCCCTTGAGTATGGTTATTTATAATAAGGTGCCAGTGCGGCCTGTGCAGCCAAGCCAAACGGACACAAGAGGCTTCTGCAACCAAGCGTAACATACACAATAATCTAACTGCAATAGATTGAAACTGCAGAGATTGCATTGTATATACGTCATCCGTCTTTTTGGAGAACATTTTTTTAAAATCACACCAAAACTTCCCACAAAACCACCCCCGGCCCGAGTTAGCTGTCGTTGCGACCTTGCCAAGCTGTGGGTGTTGCAATGCATCACTCGATCGTATCCAGGAGAGACAAGCCCCGCTTCAATGCCGACCACGAGGCCCATCGATTGGCTTGGGATTGGGCTGAATGTTTTTTCGTCAATTTCGCATTACACGGGAGTCACCATTTTGGATTACAGGGCGCACATGTTTTGGTTTTTTTCTCCACTCGCCGCCCGACCCGGAGACAAAAAATCTGTAATTCAAGTTATTAAATAGAAATGGCCTAATGGGTAGGCTCCCAAAGGGCGCCTGTCGGCTGGATAAATATGCATAATTAGTAGCTATTTGGGTATGTATTGCTCGTAGACTTGTCCCACACTACTGTGGGGGGGGGGGGGGGGGGGGATAATTACACTGTTTTCAAGTCCTTGTGATGTTGCTGAGTGCATGAATTAACTATCTAGCAGTGGTGAGACTAGCCATTCAAGACATGCACTTTCAATGTGCTGTAAAATGCATTGGCATAGGTTTGGCATTATGGGCCACTTGAAATAAGATGGTTTTTAGCTGTTGTTTTTAAATCTGTAGTGCTTAATAGGTATCCGTGAATACTACAATGCCATTACATGCCCCGTAGAGTTAAAAACCTCAAGCTCTAGTGACATTTTGATGAAGTGTATTAATAAATACTTTTTTAATAAAGAAGTTTTACATGTACATGTATATCTTTCAATTTAATATTATAAATTGTTGTGTCCTCCCTTACAATTGTGCACGCCATGACAACAGTCAGCTGCTCATATAAGGCTTCCAACCAGTACTACATGTACATGTACATGTAGGTGTCTGTGGGTGAATGTTTTTTATCCCTCAGTAATAAAATGAATTATGCAAGCATCCCTGCACAAAAGTTCGTATTGTGTATGCATACAATGTTACAATAATAGTAATAAAAATAATAATATAAGTTATCCCACGAGCGCCGAGTGGAACACGGAATAGTGTAGGGCGTCCGTGTCCCATATTCCACGAGGCCGAAGGCCGAGTGGAATATGAGACACAGACGCACTACATTTTCCGTGTTCCACGAGCGCGAGTGGGATAACGAATTTATCTTCAAGCAAACTTGACGCGCAGTAAAGATGGAACATGCACGGCGCTGTGCGCGAAACCTGTACCACGTACACGCACACATCATTAACAGCCAGCACTATCCTAGCCTGTAGGAGAAACGGGAGCTATCTGGAAAACGTAACAAGTGTGCGCCGAAGACGTGACGATCTACATGGGACGCAAACGCGCAGCTTTTGAATTACCAATGGATTGTGCAGCACTGCGTTTTGCGTATCACGCAATTCGCAGAATTAGAACAGCGCAATTCGGAGTGTGTATATGGGCCATGTGATATGGGTTTTTATCACACTTTCAGCTGCCACGGATCGACCAATCAGGATCGAGGATTCAAGTTTGCTTGAAGATAATAATAATTTGTACTACTGCTATAAACGGGCGACAGTGATAATAATTACTACAATAGGGCGACACCGGTGTCACCCTATTATAAGCACTTTCCGGACTTGCCCTACTAAAAAGTACTCCATTGGGGCGACTTTTGATTGGGGGCGACACCAATTTTGTCGCCCTAACCGACAAAGTTGCCCTAACGCACTCAAAAGTAGCAATTTCTGTCGCCCTAACCTACAAATGGAAAAGTATACAGCCATGTTGTATTTAAGATGTTTTTAATGGGCTTATTTTCAGTTCTATTTTGTTTGTCTTTTGCTTGGGGACCAGAGGCATTGGGAAAACCCCTACACTTTCACGAAGGGTGCTGTGGGTTATTTTACATGCACTGATCCTATAGAGCACACAGGACCTCCAGCATGAAGTCTCATCGGAAGGGCGTGACCCTCATGAGATGTTAAGGACCTGTTATGCCCCAAACCATTGCACTAATTATTGCCAGGTACGCGCGTTAATGCAAACACTACATGGGGTGGTTTCCCATCCAAGTAATGAATGCAGTTAGTATTGCTGAACTTCAGTTGTGTGCCATTTGCTCTTCCACTGCATGCACTGAGCCAACGGGAGGATTGTACAAGTAATGATCATATTGTCTTTATAGCACATGACTTCAGGGTCAAAGTGATTCATGTTCAGGGAGATTAGTTGTACATGTACAAAAGTATGCTGGTTAAACCATTTATCAAATTCTAATATTCAGCTAACTTTAATTGATGGCTTTAAAGCCTGCTAAGTATCAGTAGAATAGACCAGTTACATTACATGTATCTTCACGCTTACAGGATGTACAGTGGAATGATATAGACTATATGCAAAATCATCTAGACTTCACAGTGCAAAAGAACACTTTCCACGGACTTCCAGATGTTGTGAAGTATTTGCACGACCATCAGCAGCACTACATCGTGATCACTGTAGGTAACATCTTTAATGTTCTAATTTATAATTGGCTTGATACACACATTTGTTGAATGGCATTGACTATGTTTTCATCTATATAACACATTTGAAGGGATACAGTAGAACTTTGGCCAAGTTTGTGTAATCTCGACCAATGACATTGCTCCTTTCAGCATTGAAAGAAGTAGACACAGGCTGTGCACAATGTACACCCGTGTATATGTACATGCACGTGTGCTAATATTAAATATCTTGTAAGAGAGTCATTTGAATGATTAGGTAGTTTTATCTTTGTCATTCAATTTTCTACTTTCAGGAATTGTTTGGTTTAGTTTAGTTTAACCAACAGGTACAAACATGTATGTATGCATACATGCATTCTGTCAATTATTTATAAAAGTGCAAAGCCACAATCATGGGTACACCTTTTTTTGGTGTCCATGTTATGAGCAACATTTTGAAAAACAATGATGTAATCATTATTTGAGATTACACAGGAATCGGTCATCCAGCTTTATGCCAGCTTGGAATAAAAAGTGCTCTAAGTGTGGCAAATCCTAATTTTTGAAAGAGCTATTCAGCATTGCTCTGTTGTTCATAATGGTGTCTTTGTAACAAAAAGTGTACCCATGATTGTGGCTGTGCACAAAAACAAAGTTTGGGATGGAATGTGGAGTACTTCTGGAACTACATGTATGCATCTTTTCTCAACCATTTCCTTTTTCTGTAACTTTGTGGTTTGTTATTAGAATGTTGTACATCTGGATGTCTCTTAAAGGAGTGTCCATTCAATGTTTGTATGTACATGTACTGGTACATGTAGTTTAGTTTAGCTTAATTTATTTAAATCCAGACATCTCAATGAAGCTTGAACTAATAATGAAGCAGTACATGTATATTCTTTAAATTTTTAAGTGAAGGGATATTGAACATTAACTTAAATTGTACCAGTCCATGAGAGAGGGGAGATGTACTTGGAAAAAGTCATAGCTCAGGATCATTAGTAAAAAAGCAGGCTCAAATATAATTTATTTAAAGGTATGATATAGATTTGGCAGAGCTGACGACACAGTTGCAAGCAGTATGTAGGAATTCAACATATACATGAAAACAAACCTGTGAAAGTTTGAGAAAATAGTGAAAAAAATTCAGTTTCAACAATGATTTTGTGTACACTCATGTGGGCATATTTTGATTGTTGAAATTGAAATAAGTATTCATACATTGTATTTCAAACGGAAATATTTCTCAGAATTGGTATTGGTACAATCTTTATAAACAGTAAGCTTTCAGATTTGAAACTAATCGGTTTGGTTTTTGATCATTACCAAAGCTATATCATACTTTTTAAGAAACCCAAATTTGAATTCTATTAATACTGAGTTGGGTCATTCCACCAGGTTGGGACACAGTGTGTATATGACCATATCATTAAAACCATCATTACATTTAATTCAGTTATTTCATGTGACATCCGTCTTTGGGTGTGAGATTATTTGAGAAAGTTTCAATCATGTAAGTTATATTTTTACAAAAATATGATAAAAAGTGTGTTTTTTTGTATGTAAAATAGACGTAACATGGACACCGTGTCCAACATTTAAATTTTTGTGGTTTTTTAACACTTTAATAAATAAATATGGAAAATTTATTATGTACAATAATTAAAAGACACACTATGCAACAATGAAACACCTTTTCAAGGCAGTCAGTGTCCAAACATAGCACAAATAGCAAGAATTTGAAGAATCGGTGCAGACGTAACATGGACACCATGTTAGACATGACCATACATATATTTCTGCTGTTGTGCTGCATTTGGATATTGAATATCATAACAATTGTTTTTTGTGTTGCAGTTTGTGTTTTGTAATTAGTACACAGAGTGAGTTTGCATAATTATTTATATAAATGTTGAAAATGTTACAAAATGGAAATGTGCATTTTCATGTCACACCATGTTAGTACTAAATGTTACGTCCAGACTGCCTTAATTTTTCGTCCTTAAATAAATAATTATGTAACTTACTATATGTACTAACTAAAAGACACCCAATGCTACCAGAAAACACTTTTTGTTATGGTTGCCAGTGTCCAAATAGCTCAGAAACAGCAAGAACAATAGAAACATGCATGTGTGGACGTAACAGTGGACACAGTGTCCATGTTACGTCCACTCTCGCGTCTGTTTTTGCTGTCTCTGCTATATTTGGACACTGACTACCATAAAGAAAGTGTTCTTGTGTTGCATAGTATATCTTTTAATTAGTACACATGGTGAATTTCCCATATTTATATTTAAAGTGTTGAAAAAACACAAAAATAGAAATATGGACGTGTCCTGTTACGTCAAACTGGTTATGTCAAACTGAAGCATGTTTTTAATCATATTTTTTGTAAAATATAATTTACATGATTTAAAACTTTCAAAAATATTTCCCACCCAAAGACTCATGTTACATAAAATAACTGAATCAAATGTAATAGTACTTTTAAAGATATGGATAAATGTCACACACTGTGTCCCAACCTGGTGGAATGACCCAGTTATGAGTTGATATTTCATTCACCGTATACATTTACATGTTTACAAAATGGCATGCAAAACATCCTTAAAACTGGAGGAATCATTTGGGATTTTGTTTTAACTCACCTTGCAAATGCCCCAACACATATTGCAAACTTCAGTGTATTGAATGATTTTTTTGTTTTGATGTGTGTCAGGATCCAGCCATAAGTAGCACCCAACCTGCCGGTACCTATCCACCCTATGATACTGGCATTGCACAGGATGTATTCATTAAAAACAGTGCTGGAGAACCATTAGAGGGAAAGGTAAGAAAATGGACAATGCTTTATGTTTCCTATTGTTCCTTTAATATAACCCTACCCTATAGACTAAGCACATATTTTTTTACCAGAGTTGATAAAAATCATTATATATTTTTTTTAATAAAAAAAGAAAAAACAGATTTGTTTGATTTAAATCAGATTTTTTAAAAATTTAAATCAATTTTTTTTTTTCATTTTTATACAATTGTACCATTTGCTTAAAACATTTTGTTAAAATAAGTCAATTTAAATGACCGTGACGGCAGGGGTTTCAAAATAAGCCGGCAACCAGCGAATTTGACCGGCTATTTGAACTTTTGCGCCGGCTACTTTTGTTTCAATCCTGAAAAAAAAACACCCTTCCCTGAGCTACTGCTTTGGGGGAATAGATCCTTGTTTTTAGTAGAAATTATATTTTGTTTGTTCACCCAAACAAATACATCCTGGTCCATCAATTGTAATTTACGGGGGCTAGCATAGCATGCAGTATACACGGCTCACTACACCGCATAACGCACATGTCTCTACGTTACGCAGCCCAATATCGCGATATTATTGCTTTTCGCATGTTTAAGATTATCTAAGATTTGCATTAAAGTGTGGATTAGTCCAGATTACCTTGCTCGAAATTCCAGTTATTTCCAATAAATTTGATGGTAGAATAGTACGTGTAACGTATGATGTACATTGTACCATAGAGGGAAAAAAAATACATTATGTACTAAATGTGTTGTTTCTTTGATCGTTTTCTAAACCCGGCCCGACAAAACGTCTCCGCAGTCCGCGCCGTTCATTTATAGCGCACATAGTGCATAATCCAAGGTGGGTGCAGTTGTAGTCTTGGTCAAGTGCAAACAACCGCACTGAATGCTACCGTATTATTCCCAGTGTACAATGTACGTACACGAAGCTAACGTGGGGGGTTAGAGCAATTGCTGCAATAAGGCCGTGTCCGAATTACTTGGCTGTGGCTTGAAATTACACACAAGTCTATGTGACGTGGCTGCAGCCACAACCTTAAACTTGTGTGTAATTTCAAGCCGCAGCAAAGTAATTCGGACACGGCCTAACTCCAACCCCCTAAAGGCCGGTTTATAGTCGGTTGCGCGATAAAAATTGCACGACGCTGATGGTCACTGGACGCTAGGCATTTTTTGTGCAGTTTATAGTCGTCACGCGACGTTTGTAAACACACGCGCAGCATACGCGCAGCGTGTCTGGAATTCGAATGCGACATGTGACGATCATTTTTATACATGGAGGTGATCGCCACTGCTGAACGTAAAATTATTTTAGCTGCGACCATCGCGCGACCGACTATGCCGAAATAGAAACAAACAGCTACGGGTGATTGTTGCACAATCGCTGAATTTTTGATGTAAAATAGTTTACACGCAATTTTGTCACCAAAGAAGCGTGACCCTGAATCTCCTTTGTTAGTAGCACAGCTTGTGCGACTGAAGGGGTTGAATAGAATATAATTTCACGCTTGACTAAAACAGTCATAAACAAGTTTGACATAATGCGAACGAAATTTTGTTTTGGAATCTGGCTACGTACTGCTAGCTACTCTGTTGGAATATAATGACTAAAAACCAGCGTGTTTATCCCGAATAGATTATATGATTCGGGATTTCTGAGATTATGTGATTTGGGGTTTTGATTATATGACTCGAGATTGCTGAGATAGATTATATGTTTCGGGATTTCTGAGATTTGAATTTATAATTCGTAATTTTCGAATTTTGAATTTGAATTTGAATTTAATATTTTAGAATTTGCAATTTTGGATTTTATATTTTTTCTGGGCGTGATTTTAGAGGGCAAATTTTAGAGAGAAATATTTCATTTTTTGGGGTGGACCAGTTTTGGCCTTTACCTACTACTTCTTCTTGTTGCATTTCAGAACATTTAACTCTGTTAATGAGGTATGCGGTGTAACTTACATTTCTATTATAACTGTAAAATAATAGGTTAATTAGGTTAAACCCTAACCCTGCCAGACGCAGCACAGTGCATCTGTGGTGACAGCTTGACCTTGCTGCACTCACGGTCCGCCAATTTGTATTTCGCGCGTACAAACTGAACTCGTCTGTGCAAATCAACAGAGGGCGCCCTTTTATTTGTTGTTTACATGTACCGACTCGGATTTCCAAAAACACATAACGAAATTCATGAATGGATTTCTCCTCACGGGGAACACCCTACATCCAGGAAATTTATGTAATGAATATGCATAAGTTCCGAACTCTACCTTTTAAAAATGGTGAAAATCGGCCTTCAGATAATTGAATTATAAGTTAAGAAAATTACTTATTAAAAATTAATTATTGGGCCTACAAAAAATCGCCTTTTTTCACCAAAACTACCGAAATAGCTCAATACTCAACTTTCCCTCTCTTGTACGTGACCTTTCAACCTTCGTCTATCGCACGATCATGACGTAAACAGCTGGCGCTCCCGGCCACTAGAAGACAAAAATCTGAACAAAAATTGCCTCTGCTGACTGTCTTTTTGCTAAGTGATGACGTCATCGATATTTATCCCTCCCCAAAATGTTTTAGATAGACAAGATCCAAGGATTTTTGGGGCCAAAATCTATTTTTTGTGTGGAGGAACTCTTTGTCAACAACCCCGAAGTGATTCGGCTATAATACTCCGCGTCCCCTGGTCACACGACTCCATTGTGTATGCCAAGGTCAAATATGCATGACTCATACCCGTGGAATTTCCCGAGACAGAGAACAGCTGTCGTGCAACAAAAATTGTTTTCTCGACGAATGGCTTCAATACTCACTTCAATTATACCTGTAAGACTTAGCTGAACATCTAAAATCTGCATAAAAACATTGGCTTAGTCCATTTGCCCCTGGCCAATATTTTTAAAAGGAGCATTTTTCCACTGAATCCTTGTGATTTATGTGCGTCTTCGCACGTGCTGACGTTCAATGGGTATTTAAAAATGGCTGACGTGGCAACATTGTGCGTGCGGGAAATGCAGCGTTGATTCTGTGGGTGTTTTGGACGTGGAAAATGAATGTATTAACAGATTGGTCGTGTTTGTGGTCAAAAGGACGGGAAGTAGATTTATTCCAGCGTTCATCAACATGCTGATGGGTGTTACAATCAGCATAATTTTGACATTGTAAGTAGGCTTGGTGGTGGCAAGATAAGACTAGAGCATGTACAATATAACGTAGTGAGCATGCATAGCGAATGTACATGTAGGCCTACTCAATGCACGATGAATTCTACACGTATTTTGTATAAACACTAAACGGAAAGATTTTACTTCAGTATACATCCTACCAAAATCGGTCAGGAAAAGCAAATTCTGGAAAAGAATCATCCGTCTGTTTTCAGAATTGTATAAACACTTGGCACAACCTTTGGGGAATGTGAGAACTTAGTTGGGAAATGTTTGTGCAATCATGGAGGAAGAATGTGTTTTCTTCCTCCATGGTGCAATATAGGGGAAGAAAGTTTGTGCTATTTGTGCTACATGCAGATGTTTTTCAAGTTGGCACATGTTGATTTCTGCCTCATTTTTACAGATTTTGCTGACATAAATCTTGAAATAACAGGCTGAGCCACATATTTTGATAGTTTTTATCAAGGAGAGTTAATTTTTTTCCAAGATTTTGCTGTGGGGTTATTAAAGTAAAATCTTTCTATTTAAATATCACTGGGGCAGGTCCAGCATTATTGGGGGGGGGGGGGGGGGGGGTAAGCTCTCTGTGCTCATGGGAGAGGGCATGCAGGGGGCAGACATGCTATTTCTGCATAAACTACCTATTTCCCTTACAAAAATGTCCTGTGGTATTCCTGTGGTATTCCTGTGGTATTGCTAATTACCACACGAATTACCACAAGATTTTTTAAAAAGGTCTTGGTATGACAGGAATACCACACGATTTCCTGTGGTAAATTACCACAGGAAACTAATTTCTTGTGGTATTCTTGTGGTATTGCTAATTACCACACGAATTACCACAAGATTTTTTAAAAAGGTCTTGGTATTACAGGAATACCACACGATTTCCTGTGGTAAATTACCACAGGAAACTAATTTCCTGTGGTATTCCTGTAGTACTGCTAATTACAACATGAAGTACCACAAGATGTTGTAAAAGGTCTCAGTATGACAGGAATACCACACGATTTCTTGTGGTATTCCTGTGGTACTGCTAATTACCACATGAAGTACCACAAGTGGTACTTACTGGATACCACAGGACAGACAATTACAGACTTGAAACAAGTCTAATTATCGTAAAAAATATTTAAAAATTAATTAATGCTAAAAGTCTTGTAAAAAAATAGAATTACAAAGTATAATTGCATTTAAATTGTCAGTGTTAATGTGAGATAAGTATAAATGTGGCCGCACACACTGAAAACAATTACAAAAGTGCAAATTAACCATTCAGTCTTCACAAGAAAATTCCTGCAGACTTGAAACAAGTCTAATAGCAGACTTGAGTTCAATCGTGATTGCATCATAGGGGGTTTTCGAAACGCTGGCTTCGGCTTGGCTTCGGCTTCGTCTCCGACTTCTAAATAACTGAGAAGCAAACCAAATGAAAATATTCTAAATTTTGGTACATGTTCTGCTTCAGGAACATTCATTCGGTTGATTATGAAAGTACAAATTAGAATACTTACATTTTGTTTGCTTCTCAGATATTCAGAAATCGGAGACGGAGCCGAAGCCAAGCCGAAGCCAGCGTTTCGAAAACCCCCATAAATGACTCAGCAGTGCAGTCTAGCTATAGTCTACACAGGACTGCACGTACAGTGTGCATGTACATGTACGTACATTGTGCTCATGCATCACACATCACACACTGCATATTCACTGTACATGTACTGTTGCAATCCAAGCCACCATTAGCGCGTAGGAAAAGGTGTGTAAAGCTGCACAAACTAGTCCCTCACCTAGTGCAGAATTTGGACATTCATACAATGAAGAGTGATAAAAATGCTATATTGATGTTTAGAATGAAAAAGATTACTTTGATGATAAATGCTTTACCCAAATCACGGGATAATGGAGGCAGTTGTGCATTTCATGCGTAGGAATATCGATATGTTAAGCGGTCAGTACAAAAGGTGGCAGAATTGAACAACAAGATTCAAGACAAGATTAAGACAAGGCTACAATTATTTGTCGTATCTGAGCCAAAATCTCAACATCTGCTGGAACATATTAGATCCTGAGTGACATGAGAGAGTTTACTGCATCTACTGGTGAGTTTAAATGGTTATAATTAAAGTTATTTTCGTGAAATTTGAAGGATTTATTTTTGGCCTACGCACGCATGCAGTGCCCCCATTTTTGCACTGTCATGACTGTGCACATGTGTACGTACAATACATGTAGGGCCTACTCCCCTTTCCTTCCTCCATGATGTAGGCTACGTGT
This sequence comes from Hippasteria phrygiana, assembly GCA_037893225.1. Classification (NCBI taxonomy): domain Eukaryota; kingdom Metazoa; phylum Echinodermata; class Asteroidea; order Valvatida; family Goniasteridae; genus Hippasteria; species Hippasteria phrygiana. The sequence continues at coordinate 187,872 of JAZGUH010000939.1, forward strand.
ATGGGCATATGGAATGGGTATAGCCTTAGTTTAAAGTTAAGCAGTGTTGAACTCTCTCCCTGATCATGCTGATGAGCTATTCCTCCATGATTCTTGAAATTTAATGTCAAAATGGCGATGCCGGAAATTGGGCACAAAATCAAACATGGCACTTCGAGGGCCGGTTGTTTTTTGTTTAGGCTATTTTGCCTTATTTTTCTGGCAGCTTTAAAAAGGTTAACGGCATACATGTACGCCAAAATAGGAAAATCATGTCAGAAAGTTTACTTGTATCTGACAGTGAAACGGGTTAGTTAATGCAAGATTTTATGACCAGACACCCCATCTTAAAAAAATGTCCCCGTGAAAACGTGAACGGAGACATTATTCCGGCCGTGTTATTAAACCGAGACCCATTTTGTCCGCTTATCGGGGGATTTCAGGGCAATAAGGGGCATTCCGCTGGTTCGTGTACAATGTATGTGTGTGACTGTACTGCTAAATGCACCTAAAAAACAAAAACTAATAGTTTTAAACACGATGCAAAATGTACCTTTTTTTAACACTAAAAGTCTCAAATCCTCAAATTTTAATATGATTTTGCATGCACCCTAGCCTAGGGGTACTTTTAGACTTGTTAAAGTAAATCTGAACTGTACCAAAAGTTATAAAATTGTTTTTTTTACATCACAGATAGATGTTCCTGTACAGAAACTAATTGTTCGTATTTTGTGTTTTTTCCTTACAATTACAGGGGTGTACTTCGAGGACCAGTTACAGCTGATTATCTACAAGGGGATGCCGTGATTGGAACTAACTACATGTACCTACCGAGCTTCGTTGATGGGCAGATCAATAAGAGTCCTTCATAAAGTTTCAAAGAGGAGTTGAATTGCATTGTTTGTCAAAACTGTATTAAATTCTGTACCAGTATATTTCATTGGAATATTACCGCAGGATAAATAAATTTTACCACAGGAATGTTACCACAAGAATGTTATTACACAAATATTACCACAGAAATAGTACCACAGAAATAGTACCACAGAAATAGTACCACAGAAATAGTACCACAGAAATAGTACCACAGGAATAGTACCACAGGAATAGTACCACAGGAATAGTACCACAGGAATAGTACCACAGGAATAGTACCACAGGAATAGTACCACAGGAATAGTACCACAGGAATAGTACCACAGGAATATTACCACAGGAATTACCACAGCCTTCCTGTGGTAAAAATGTCCCAAAAAACCACAGGAATTTCTTGTGGTAAATTTCATGTGGTATTTTTGTGGTAATACCACAGGACATTTTTGTAAGGGTTGATGTACTCAAAGGAAGCAGGTTTAATATTATGCAGACAAAAGCGGTGCATACCTATTATTGTTAACATCCCCCCCCCCCCCCCCCCCCGAGTTTTCACTCCTTTTCAGCTAAAACTAGACCCACCCCTGGATTAATCCCTTCGCCCTGCCATAGATCCAGATTGCCCAAGTTTCCACAATACATTGTAAATGCATTGTACCTGAAATCCAAATAAGAAGATTATTTGTTATTCTTTTTTTTTCTTTAAATAACTAAACAAGGAACCCCAATTCTGAATTCTTTACTATTCGTGTTCGCTGCGGGAAACAAATTAAGCAGACTCTACAGGTTGCCATCACAGGGAAGTAGTACTCTCTTCTGATTAAACAGTGGTGATCACCATCAAAGAGTGCTAAAGTAATTAAAGTCTTCCAGTCCTAAGTCATCTGGTTACTTGATTTTTTCTCTCCAAAGTACCACATGGATGACCGCCATCAGGGGATGCTTAAGAAAGACGCCCAGTCATACATCGTCTGATTACTTCATAAAGAATTGCATAAATTAGTAGCACTGAACAAAATATTTGCGGAGGATGTTCAAAGTACAATACATGCTTCATACAGTGACCTACATGTAACTATGGGCGTGCATGGGGGACACGTGCCGCCTCCTCTCCCCCATTTAAAATCTTCAAGAAAAACGATTATATTGTTGCCTTTAGTTCCCCCCCCCCCCAAAAAAAAATGTATTCACTCAGGTGTTGTCAACCCCACCCCCCCAGTTCAACCCAAGTTATGCCACTGTTTTCATGTTGCATGGACTTGCATCGGATATCGATCTCTTGTTAGTTGCTATCATGGGTCCTCTTATCACACCCATGTCTTGTTTAAACATGGCAAATGACTCAAAGATCTGACTCACCAAAGAGAAGAGATCCTCGTGAATTATCATATATCCACTTGACCAGACTACAATTGACTAGACTTGACCATTGACTTTCATGACTCAATTACCAAAGTAGCCTATCACATCAGTTTTTAAGACCTCTTTGTGTAAAATGGAAAATTTTAAGGTTTTGTGAAAAACCCTTAATTTTTCCAGAAAGGTACAATTTAAGTTAACTTTACAATTTCAAGTAAATTGTATGATTTGCAACCAAATTAAAACTTGACTCAAATTCTAAAAAAAGTTCATTGTGTGTTAAATATTGTTTTCCTCGGACAGAATGGTTTTTATATGAATGAAAAATGTAAAAGTAAATAACTTAAGAGGGAAAAATTATTTAACTTTCACAAAGCCTACACAAATGTTCTCTGATTTTTTGATGAACCTTGAATTTTTGGGAGCTGCAACTTTGAGATGCCCTAGTGATCTCCAGAAGTTCCTCAAAAACGGGGTTGAATGCTGCATCAATGTTTATCCCATCATCTTTCCCACCTTCGAATATTCCCAACAAGTTGAGTGATTTACAGAGTGACTGTCCTTGACATTCATCATTAAGGTGAAATTTTGTACTTTTACCACTTTGAAATATGCAGTCATAATGTATCACTAAAGCTTTTCACCATTATGTTTGTTGCAACCGATTCTGTGATGTGTTTTATCATATTTTCTAACATCCATAACTCGGCTGAAGTAAGCAGTGGGGGCCCCCCCCCCCGAAAAAAAAAAAAAATTTCCTGGAAAGAACCAAACTCATACTAGTAATGAACTTCTGTTGAAGATCTCATTGCTCGTCGTTTTCCCAACAACTTTTGCCTTGCTTCTTTTTCTAGGGTTTTAAAGAAAAAACCCACAAAGTCTCTAGCATGAGGCCAGGCAATCCTGTTTCCCTTGAGAACTGAGTGCAAACTTTCAAGCCTGCTGCTTGGGATGCTGTTGCATGCTCTTGTTTTTTTCTTCTTATATTCCAAGCGCGCTGCGCAGCAACATCATACAAAGCTGCTGGGGTTGAGGGACGTGTTCCTGCCGCTGACGGAGTAGTCCTACCCGAGCGAGCTTGGCTGCGCTGGAAGTTGAAGGAAACTGCCAGATATGATTTTTTTTTCTACCTTTTCAATCATCTGGCTCCTTTTACAACGACTTTATTTCGTACAAGCAGAACTTCTAAAACAAGTTCATTGTTTGTTAAATATTTGTGTACAGATCACCTTCAGTCACGTTCATCTTGAAGCAAAAGCCAAGGTTTGATATCGTTCTTATATACACTAGATGCAAAAAAAATATACAACTTACTCCTGTTATGCAAATACAACAGTGTTTTCTAACTTCACGAGGCATTCTTAATCGAGCAATATACGTAACTTTTCACTAAAAACTGTGATATCCTTCGAGCTCAATAGTACGATATCGCTACGTGTGAGCAGCTATGCAACAAGGCGAGACGCGTCCCCCGAATCGCCAGAGTTGTAATAAACATGTTTATTTGTAAACAGGGCACCATGCTATTTACTGTCCCTGGGGATCCGACAGAGTGCGCCCTTTGAAATCGCTCATCGGCGGATCGTGCACTCTGCACACAAGTCAATGTGACAAAGTATGCAATATGATGCGTCTGGCAGGGTTTCTAGCCAAAATACCCTGGAGGGTTAGGGTTGGCTGTTTTTCCCACATTTTCGGTAGATATGAATTACTCGGTAGATATGAATTACTCGGTAGATATGAATTACTCGGTAGATATGAATTACTCGGTAGATATGAATTACTCTTGCTAAATAGGCCTATATACACAATGTTTACATGTACATTTACAATCAACTGGGAATCCTCTTATCCATTTTTTTAGAAAAAACAATTCTATGAAAATTAATTTTCTTCCAGCAGTCAGATAAATGGGTTAACCACCTGCAGGGAAACCCCTGGCCATTTTGTTTTCAATTTTATAAATGAATGCAACTTTATGTACAGTACTGTACAGTAGGATCTTTGAAAACCTAGTCTCAGATGCCAGGAAATGCCTAGATTGCACCAGAGAGCATCTACAATCCGAAAACTTCCGGGGCCCTCAGTGGGCCCCGGACCCCACGCCATTTGGGGCAAGGACTCACTGCCGCTTACTTCTATCCATCTGCCTGCTATTCTAAAACATTTTGAAACCCCTGCCGTGATTAAAAGTCAAGTATAACTATAATGCACACAATTGGTCATGAAATCAGTAGTTGTCAAATCCCTTTTAAATAATTTTCAAAGTGAACAAAGAAACTGGCAGGAGCGGAATTCGAACCTGCGACCTCTGGGTTACTGTACCGGCGCTCTACCAACTGAGTGCCGGTATTATATATGTTTGACAAATTATAAGTTAAAAATTTGTATCGTCATTGAGTGATCCCCACAATGTCGCTTCCCAGGTTGTATCGTAAGATTGGGTGTGATCCCTGGCTATACGGCATTCTGGGTTTATGACTAGCGCCAACCCGAACAAGGACACTGACAATTTGGGAGACCGCCGGTAACCCGGAGGTCGCAGGTTCGAATCCCGCTCCTGCCAGTTTCTTTGTTCACTTTGAAAATGTATTCAAATTTACCTAGTCAGTTTCCCTTGTGGATTGTTTGACGAAAAATACTTGTAGTTAGTTTAACAAACATATTATCTGAAGGAGTATTAAAGGAAAGTGTACTGCAGGATTATCCACACTATTCTTATTCAGACATTTAACAATGAGCAAAATGTTGTGAGTTACGCATATGAGTCTATCTATATATTTGGGCTCCAAAAGTGTGACATGTTTTGTGTCCATGTTACACTTAACCTGTGTAATTTCCCATCAAGTATCATTAAAATGTTTTACTTGTTTGTCAGGTACTTTGCTTTAAATATAATCAGCCTTGGAGATAGAAGGCATTAAATATGTGTCCTGAATTACAAAATCCTGTCCTAAAAAAAGTCACTAATAATTCAAAGTTAAAGCATTTTTTCAAATCCCATTTTGTGTAGTGGTAGCAGAATTTATGATGGGACCCAATTTTAGGCTCTGTTCAAGTCTCATTTGGGCTTCCAGGGAAGAAAGTATTCTGTTTTTGTGGATGCATTTTCAACCCAATGCGGAATTTTACTCTTGAAGTTAATACTATAGCAACTGTTATTTTTGCTATGTAAATTGAATTGAATAGTAGAGTTGAATTCAAAAGTTTATCCTCAACAAAAGTTGCAACTGCTGCCTGTATGAAGACAATTGTACAAGGTGTGATCACAATCAAACAAGGCAACACAATATTTAAAAATGGCATTTGTCCCAACTGTTATACTGTGATTTCATGAGAAGCAGCATTGGAGCAGTTGCTATACAGGTACATGTATGTCTATGTTTTTCCTTTGGTTTTTGCACTCCAAAAGATAAAAGCAAAAATTTTTAATTTGCTAATTTTCTAGTATAACCAAAGATATGAGCCCAAAAGATACAATTTAAAATTGAATTGCTCAGTCTACAGCGTGCATCTTACCCGTAGAGCCACTACTAATGCATATTTCCCTAGAGGGCGCAATACACTCGCTAAGATTTTCACACAATAGCCTTCCCACCATGCCCCGCAGCATGCCCACCATGTTAGCTTCCCCTTTTCTTTGAGCGTGAAATTTTCAGTGGCGTTTTTATCATGCAGTTTACATCTACGTCTGCTCCGCAGCCTTTCGCTGCCTCGACGAGACCCTTCGCCTGACTTTGGAGCAGTTCGCTCGTATTTCGGTGATGACAACATCCGCCCGCCGGGCCAATATCCTTGACTCCCTGTACCTCCCCTCGGAAGTGGCGCTTAAGCGGATGGAGGCTTTACTGTTGTTTGGCCCGGATCTATTCACCAATAACTTCCAGGACTCCATGGAAGCTGAAGCGAAGCGGATAGACGCTACCAATATCTTCGCAAACCACAGAAATCGATGGAACAGTCCAAAGCAAAGGCCAAGATGACCCCCCAGGCCCCAGCAGGGCGCTCCGGGATTCCAAAGGGCAGAACTCGCGGTCGTTTTCCCGCCAGGTCAACTGCTCGATCTTAGGCACGCCCTACATATACAGGTCCACGCCGCAGCCAATCCTCCAGACCGCGTGGCCAGACCTTTAAGCCGTTGGCACCCCGGTTTTCCGGTGGGTGGCGCAGGTGATGCGCCCACACCCTGGTGCCCCCACCCCCCCCCCCCCCCCCCCCCCCACAGTCGCGCCAGTGGGTGGCCGCCTCCAAGCTTTCATAGGGCCCTGGTCCTGGGTCGTCTCCGACCGGTGGGTGCTCAAGACAGTCAAGCACGGGTACGCATTGGAATTCACGAGCACCCCCCGTCGGACACAGTAATTCGTCAAACAGAAACTCCATCCGACCCCGCCAAACGCCTGGCACTAGAGTCGGAAATCGAGTATCTCCTCTTGAAAAAAGCGATACGCTTGGTTCCGCAGACGGAGCAGTCACCTGGTTTCCTATCGTCCGTTTTCCTCACGCCGAAAGCGGACACGGGAACATGGCAGCCTATTCTAAACCTGAAACAGCTGTATCCGCCCCAAACGGTTCCGTATGGATACGCTCCGGGTGATCCTCAGTTCGATTCCGGCCCAAGCATGGGCTGCTACACTCGACCTGCAGGACGCGTATCTTCATGTCCCCCATCCTTCTGCATCACTATCGGTTCCTACGATTTCGTTACCAAAACGTGACTTACGAATTTACGGCTCTCCCATTCGGACTGTCAACATCTCCTCGGGTTTTCACAAGGATTGTTAAGTCAGTGGGAGCAGCCCTCCACGCCAACGACATTTCAATCTTCATGTATTTGGACGACTGGCTGATCGTTGGCCGCTCAGAGCAGGAAACCAGCCAAGTGCTCGCCTCAACCCTTACATTGGCCACGCGTCTCCGAAATACCACCTCATCCATCTCATGGTTACGGTTCCGGTATTTCTACATCCACACCTGCGGTGGTGGTCCGGTCCGTCCAACCTTATGTGCGGAACACCCTTTCCGCAGCCACAGCCGACGGTAACCATAACAACGGACGCTTCGGGCTTGGGTTGGGGAGCTACGCTTTACCCTTGCCAAGCCGCGGGAGAGTGGAATCCGAATCAGCGGTCCCTACATATCAATGTACTAGAGATGGAATAGCGGTGTTCAATGCCCTAAGACATTTTCAACCGTACGTTCGGGATCGGTCCGTATTCATCAAATGCGACATCACAGTCGTGGCATACTTCAACCACGAGGGAGGCACACGGTCATCCCAGCTCTGCCTCCTGACGTGGGAAATGCTCCATTGGTGCTTAAAGTCCAACAACATTGTCGGCCTTGCACGTCCCGGGATCCGAGTGGACAACCCGATAGCCGACGCCCTCTCTTTGTGAAAATCTTAGCGAGTGTATTGCGCCCTCTAGGGAAATATGCATTAGTAGTGGCTCTACGGGTAAGTATTCGCTAGTAGACCCCTCCCACATGACTGTGGGGGGGGGGGGGGTTGATTTTCCGGTATAACCAAAGTTACGAGCTTTCTAATGGGTTATTAATTTTCAACTTTTGAATTAGAAGCATCCCACTCCTCATTTAGCTGGATGGTACAATAATTAAATATGTATGCTTGCGATTTTCATGTCCTATCTATTAGAATCTTAAAAACCAGCCAGAGCAAGCTGACGAATATTGTTGCATAGCTGTAACATCTTCCTTTCCAATCTACAAAATTGTTAAAAGATCATTGGCAGAAGAACATAAATACATGTATTTATCAGAAAAGAAACTTTCTCTTCCCAAGAGATAGAAAATGGCATTTTAAATACTGGGGTGTCCGTAATTTCAATTTGTTGTTCAGTATGCTTATTGAACAGTTGAACTGGCCTTTCCTTTTAAAGGCTGCAGTAGTCACCAGACTGGCAGAAACAGTTGCCTGATTTGCGTCTTATATAATAAACTTAAATTTGATCATGTAGTAGTCTAGTATTCAGTCTGGTAGCGGCTCTGGAAGTGCTACTTTTGAAGAACTGAAGATATTCCAGAGTGTAATGCATTTATTTGTTTATTAAAAACTTGTTTTTAATTATAGGTTAGCAGAAACAAATAGTTTTCCTAGTGAGGATAGACATACACGTAGCAACTTTAACCCTAACAGTCCTGAATCCTCCAATTTCAATACGATTTTTCACACCACCTAGGGAGCAGGAAGTCGTGGGTTCGAATCCCGCCCAAGTAAGCCTGTGATTTTTTTCAAACAGGCTTTCAGAAAGCACTGAGTATACAGTGCTTCATATATTACGTCGGGACAGGGCAAAAGAGAAAACATCTCTGTTCTAATTTACATCATCCCCCGATGCAAACATTCCATCTTCTGACCACCTAGGGAGTTAGGGTTAAGTGACTGTGTTCAAGTGACAATCGTGTTCAAGTGACAATCGTGTTCATATATGCACATTATACAGTAACCTATGAAAATTTCACCTTTATGTTCCAGGTATGGCCAGGTCAGACTGTCTTTCCAGACTTCTTCAACAACAGGACAAAGAGCTGGTGGTTTAATCAGATTAAAAGTTTCCACGACAAAATACCCTTTGATGGACTGTGGATAGTAAGTAGTTAATTTCTACAAATTTTATCTTAATTTCTGGCAGTACATGTATATTGCAAATGTACATGTAGAGTTAAATTGTATGTTCATGTAGGTTGCCTTAACAAGGCAACCTACATGAACATGTGTAACAAGGCATTTATTTGCACAATACAAGGCATTTATTTGCATAAACGGGCAGACTTGGATCTGGTTTTGTCGTCAAACAAACAAAACCATGTTATTTACAAATATGCCTTTTGTGTTAAATTAGTTTGTTCAGGAGGATATAAGGAATAGGCTGGGGAAGTAACCAGTAAACTTTTTAAAAATAATTTCATAAATCACGTACATGTATTCCATTATTTTGATCCCCACAATGTGATCCCTGGCTATACAGCATTATGACTAGCACCCCCTCCACTCCTGCCAGTTTTCTAACTTTCTTTTTGTTTTCGTCAAACAATCCACAAGGGAAACTGACTAGGTAAATTTGAATACATTTTCAAAGTGAACAAAGAAAACTGGCAGGAGTGGGATTCGAACCTGCGACCTCTGGAATACCGTACCGGCTCTCTACCAACTGAGTTATCTTGCCCTATGTTGGCTTTTTTTTTTTATCATAAAACTGTCTTCTTCAGTGAGCAAGATCAGTTGCTCGTTCACGAGCTCAATTCACCAACTGTTGAGGATGCTTTGTGTCCACAGGCATCGCTAAAGGGTGATGCGGGAGGGGGTGACATCCCCCTTCAGTTGATTTTTGTCTTCAAATTCATGTTGCTGTCAGCAAAATGGTGCCATGGTCCTTTCTCAGTCCCACCCAGTTCTTTGTACACAAGATATGAGTTCATCAGGCAGACATCCAACAAATAAAAGAAGAATTGTTTGTACCACTTGAGCGGTGGGACGAGGCTAATTGATCTGAAATGTCTGTCTTTCATGCCTTTGTAGTCGATCACGCAGTGAGGTTTTGTGATGGATTGCCCTCCCGGTCACACTTGCCGCAGTCCCCCATTGCAGCGGTGTGCACTGTAGATAGCATGCTAACATCTTTCTTGTCTTTCCAAGGCAAGTAGGCCGTCATCAGTAGAGCAGAAGTCCTTGGGCATGTCCTTGCGATGTCTAACTGTCCCGATGACGTAACTTAGTTCTTTGGTTGTGGAGTTCCTGGTAAAAAGATGGGCAGGTGAACCAATTGTCCAGAAAAATGGTGTACCCCTTGTTGAGAAGATCCACGATCAAGTCCAGTACAATCTTCGTACTTTTGAAAGTCTTTTGAAAGATGTAATCTGAGACTGTCCACATTAAACATCTACATGTACATGTACAACAGTCACCTTGGACATTGTTGCAAGTGGTGTAGACAGAAGGCTTCTGATCTAGTCAGTTTGTCAAAACACATTTGAGATTTCTCTGTGTGTCTATTCAACCCTGGCCTTGCAGTAGCCACGATCAGCAATAGTGTCCGTCCATGAAGGCTTTACAGACAGATCATCTGCCTCATCTGACAACCATGCCTTGGGCCATATTCATACAAGGATTTTCATAGAGAGACTACTTACAAACTTCTTCCATCCTGAGATCTCTTTTAAGTGCTGGAGGCAGTTTCGCATCCCTATTATTAACTGAAGGCACAGGCAACGTTGTTCAACTTATCAGTCAAATTCACCTTTCTTCTGGCAGTCCCCAGTATCTACATCATAATGATCTTCACGCCCTATCAGTCGAGCCTGCCCATATCTTGTGTGAACCGAGTGGAGTTCAACTTGTTCCATTACTCACTACGTTTGACTTCATTACTCACAAAGAACAATCTGAGCTGCCCAATCTTTGTCCCCAAACATCTTCGTTCTGGACATACAATCATAATCATAATCAAAGTGTTTCAACAGAAATGAGCTGGCCCATGGGAAAGTGATTTGTCACATTTTTCCAATATCATCAAGCTTTACATGCCATCATGTGCTGGGTCATGACTGCTATCCGGTAAGCTGTGACGAACTGTATTTGGTGACAACGTGAAGAGGAGATCAGTTAGGGGCACGGCAGGCCCCGTGTGCAGAAGTTCCGCCTGTTCCTTCAAGGGGTGAGTCTTTCCTCCCTAGAACCCGCCCTCGACCATGAATCTGCTAGGGCACCCACCCCAGGCAGACTTCACTCCACCGCCTAGAACCAGGTGGTGCCCCATTGCAAGCAAGATTGATGTCCACAGCTGTCTTCATGCAGGCTTTTCAAGCAATCTGTGCAGTACCGTATCCAACATTTTGTGCCAGAGAGGGCAAACAACGTCTGAACCGTCTTAAAACTGTTTTAAAACCATTTTTTATGATGCCTCAAATGTCACCGGGGGGAGGTGTGGGGGAGGGGTGGGGTGAAGGGTGGGGGGGGGGGCGAAGGGTGGGGGGGGGGGGGCTGGGGGAGGGCAAGGGCAAGTTTTACACCCGCTGGATACGCCACAGGTCGAGCACAGGTTTCACCATAGGACAACTCGCCCCACACACTATTTCATCCCCAAGCAGGTCAAGTCGCCCCACATGTAGGGTCCGTCTATCAGAATATCAATATCAATATCAATAATCAATAATCAGAGATCCAACATCGACAGAGATCCAACATCGATTATATTCGATATATCGATTATACCCATGTACAACTTAACCCTAACCCTGCCAGACACAGCACAGTGCATATGTGCTGACAGCTCCACTTTGCTGCACTCTGCACACAAGTCAATGTGACAAAGTATGCAATCTGATGTGTCTGGCAGGGTTTCAGCAACAATGCCCTGGAGGGTTAGGGTTAAAGACTGAAGATGGCGATTGATTGACCGGTTTAGGGTTTTGATCTACCACAGTTGTTGCTTATCCAAAAAAATTACATAGATGTGCCGGGCACCGGCCGGGTATGGGGCATACATTTAAGACCATTTCCGATACTCGGCGCGAAAGCTAATGCGAATGCAAATTTGTGATGCCAGGGAAGTTTCACAACAGTTTCACCAAAATTTAACAAAAGTTCAACTTATGCTGCAAAATATTACTGATTCAGAGACATACATGTAAGTACAACTTGTTGGACGAATTTAGTAACGATCACCTGTGTATGCGCAGGGTACAGCGTTGAAGTGTTCCAGATTTTGCCAAATTCTCACTACATTCGTGGTTGCTTCATTATATGCGTTCCAAAAATGTAACCCGTTGCGCGATGTATGCGCTGACAACTAACATGCATGATGCATATCGCACACACGTGGCACATGTAGTCGTACTTCCCCAATACGTAGGACAATGCTTTGTGTTTCCTATTGTTCCTTTAATATAACCAACCCCCATAGACTATGCACGTATCCTTACGTTCGAGGACCGATTTTAACAAAAGACTCTACGTTCGAGGACTGAAGGTTTTTTTTGTGTTTCCTTTCTTCTCTTGTCCTCGGAGATATATACAGTGCACGTACATCAAGTCTTGAGTACATGTCAGGGTTGATAAAAATCATGATTTCAAAAAAATAAATAAAAAATCAGATTTATTATATTTAACCCCTGCGTACGGATGACGCCATATGGTGTCAAAAATGTCACGATAATGATGACGAAAACTAAAATGATGCAATTAAACGCTCTCTATTGGTTGGTTGAACGCGCGCGTATTACACGCGCGACAATTTCACCAATCAATGGCGTTCATTCTCACCGTTATCATCGTCGTTATCGTGGCCAGTGTGACCGGTCCTTTAGGGTTTAGACATCATGTACATGGTATCAGTGTAAGAATAATGGCAGTTGGTTATGTGCCAAAAGGAAGAAGTGAACAGGCAAGAGATGAATACTGTATCATACATGTAGGTAGTACATGTACATTGCTTCAGAATACTGTATCATTGTAGTACATAATAAATGTAGTACCTTTTTTTCAGGAAATTGGCCTCATAGATTGCGTAAACTACTACTACTACTACTGTGCATCGTTGTACGATAGATCTACATGTACATTCGCTTTGGAAACATTCCCGTTGGAAAAATAAATCGAGCACTTCATAAAAATAAAGCAGAAGGTGGTGTCCAGAAATTGGGCAAAGTTTATTGTACATATGCACATACGCATGTGTGTACATGTAATTGTAGCGTGGCCCAGATTCCGGACAAGCAATTTTTTCCGGCCCTGCAGCCAAGACCAACTGGTATCCCTGCTATATTCAACTGGACTGAAATGCACACCGTAATGCGATAGACGTCGTGGGGACCAAAATTGTAATAGGGGGGACAGACAAAATGTACCGATAACTCGATCCAATTCTACTGCGCTTGTCTTACCCATAGAGCTCACTGCATATGCATTATTCCGTAGAGAGCACTAGCCATTCGCGAAGATTTATTCCCCACTGTACCCTGCAGCCGGCCTGCCATTGTACTTCCTCTTTACTCTTGGCGCACAGTTATCTAATTAGCCGGCAAAAAATAAATAGTACAAAGACAGCCAATCATGTCTCCCACTGGTCCCCCACCCACCTAAAAAGAAATCTTCGGCGACTCCTAAGTCAAGGAACTCCTCAAAGATTTAAACATGGACTGCCCGCGGGGACACCTTTGGCCTTCCGACCACGACCGCCGCACCTCTACCGGCCTTGCCAGCCACCTCTTTTTCCCCCCGACCCCTAGTGATCCGGGTGCCACGGCCCCCTGCCTCAGCCAGTAATTCAGTTTTCCTCTCTGAGCGGTTCTCGTATTTCAGAGTTCCCACCTGCTTCTTGGGGCCCCTCCACCTTCTCGGGAACATTCTACCCCCAAGAAGAGGGAGAAAAAATGCAAGATGTTCGTTTTATCTACGGACAGCTCTACAGTCAGCTGTAAATGCCATAATCACAGGACAAGGCATTGCTGCAGGCAATTCAGTGCTTGTCTGAAACCCTGTCAGCCTTCTCCAAGCAAGCCACCCCGGCTGCCCGGACCACCTCCCATTTATTTAAAAATCATCCAGAAAGAAAAATTAATTCAGAACAAGTAAAACACACAAAAATGACTCGAGTGAATCAGTAGCTATAACACGGTGTACCCTAGTGTTATTTTTGCTACCCCGAAACATATTTTTCAACATATCCCTTGTAATTTATCGACAGTTAACCTTATAAAAATATGTATGGTTCCATTTTGTGTTCAGTTATTAGTATGCAGAAGGTTTGTATAATAAATCCTGCAACCCGACAGAAAGATGTAAAAGAGACATGGTCCTTGTTACATCTGAGACCTAATTTTTTTCCTGAAATGTCAACTTTCTCAGAAAACTAATGTTTGAATGGTACAAAACTTACCTAAATCTGTCCAACATACATTGTACATGTACAAAACAAATATCAGGAATAAATATATATTTTTAGATTGCATATGTAACTGTAAATGTCACTATCAAAATGTCACACTGGTGTTTTGTGTCCTTTTAATATGTTGTATGTTGCTTCCAAAGCTGAATTCTGTTTCAAGAAAATAAGTCTGTTGATTCCATCCAAAAGTCATTGTTTTGACCTTGATTTTAAGGGACAAGGTTGTCTTTATTGAATAACCAAATTGACTGTATACATGTAGTTCTGATTTTTCCTTTGTTTGCTTTGTATTCAGGACATGAATGAACCTTCCAACTTCGTAGATGGCTCTGTCAATGGCTGCCCCAAGAGTTCATATAACAACCCACCATATACACCATGTATGTATAATTCATGTACAAAAGGGAAAGAATAAAGTTTCAAGAATTTCAACTATTCCACATGCATGTACATGGAATTTATTTACACATTTATGCATTTTACTCATGTATTCCTTTTCAGAATAAATATTGAACAAAAATGAAGCATTTTAGCTGTTCAGACAAATTAAGTCACTTTATTGCATATATGTTCTAGCACAGACAAGGGCCCGGAAACTTGAGCAGCGCATTAACAATTTATGGATGCACGCACATTTTTTCTCCATTTCAGTCATTATATTCACTGTTGTAATGGTATAAATCTCAAGAATAAATAGTTGTTTAAGTACCTACCAGAATAATAATTTATAATTTTTTTGTTTTTTTCTTAGCTTTTCCGCAATTTTTCCAGAAAAAGTATTGTTTTTGTTCTGATTTTATTTGTTAGCCTTTAAAAGGTATTGTTTTTGTTCTGATATTTATTTTCTTCCTTTTTTTTCTTCTTCTCCCTTGTTTTTCTTCTCCCCCAAATCCTATAGACTTTGTACACGTTTTTGCTGTGCGGGTCTTTGGTCTCTTCTAAAGCTCATATCTTCATCATAATTTGCCAAAACAAAGATACCATACTAAAGGTGTGCATCAAAACGTGACGTGATGACGTCACTTGACGTCATCTTAAAGGAGCATTTTTTAAGGACCCATATCTAGAGGACCGTAAGTCCGATTAAGTTCAAAGTTGCTATGTAGGTAGGCCAGCATGTGTTATAGACGAAAATTGACGTGACGGCATGATGTCGTCATACGATTTTATATCAATTTTTAAGTTTTTGAACCTTTAAACCATATCTCATCAACAGAACATACTAATTTCAAAATTATTTTTGTAATAGGTTTGTTAGGTCATAGATACCTACGTATAATTGTAAAAACATTCAAAACAGTCAAGGGAAAGTGATCAGGAATTGCCTCATTGCACCACAGAGCATCTAGAATCCAACATTTTTCGGACCCCTTAAGCAAACCATGGACCCCACGCTGTAAGGGCTTCTCGCTCCGAGCTCACATTGTCCATCCATTGCCCCGTATGCTTTAATTTCACCTTCGTCAAACAATCCACAAGGGAAACTGGCAGGAGCGGGATTCGAACCTGCGACCTCCAGGTTACCGTACCGGTGCTCTACCAACTCAGTGAGCTATCTTGCCCTATGTTGGCGGTCTCCCAAATTGTCAGTATCTTACATACATACATGAAACTAATTTTTCAAATTTTGCAACATAATATACCTTTTTCCAGAGCGGGTCACATATGTTCAGGAAAGGACAATGCAGTTTAGCGACAATGTCATGACAGCAAGCAGGGTTCGAGTCTGAATCTTTTTATAGTCTGTTAAATCTAGTAAGTCTACCCCTAGGTACATTTTGTACATGTTTATGTCCAACAAGATTTATCTCTGACTTCCTGTAAAAAAGGGGGGCCATGTTCAGGAAAGGACATTTTTAACGTACTTTTGCGTGGCATATGCGACTACTGCTTTTGCGAATTTACTTGTGATTTCCCAATTCCAATCTTTTTATACTTGATTACTGGAGTATGTAGCGTCATTTTGAAAGGCAAAAAGTTGTGTTTCCTTTCTTTTAATTCTGGAAAAAGATACCACGTTCAGGAAAGGACATTTTGAAAAAACATTTCACGGCTAATAAAATCTGGTGTACAGAATGTTGGTACATACTTCAATGTCTTTGCAAGTCTGGGTGGTTCCCCCGACATTTATTTTTATTTCTCATCAATTGCAGTTTCTAGAAAGTGTGAATGAGACTCCAAATCTTGTGCTTTGGCACCCATGTGAGCTTACAATTTGTGAACCGTAATGCTTTTTTTGGAGCCTGTTACAACATAAAGGTCCTTGTGAGACAAAAACCAGCAAATTCCAACAATGTCTTCCTATGAAATAAAGCATCGATTACCTATTTTTCATTTTGCAACCTATGACAAAACAGCTAAGATACCATTGAATTTTTCTCTACCTAATTCCAAATTTTTATGATCGTGGCTCACTCAAGTTTGAAATAACAGCCATTTCGATATTTAGATCAAAAACAATATAAAAGAAAAGAATTCTGGGAAAAGCAGAAAACAGTGGATGTCATGTGGCACGTTGTGAATTTATTCCACACTTGAACGTACAGTTATGTGTGGCCTGGCGGGGTGCGATACGAAGTGCTAAATGCAGTGCTATACAGTGCATACTGCTGCAGCATGTACCAATGGTGTTTGGTGGCTCAGAAGGGACATCACAAATTGTGCATATTGATGTCAATATTTCCGTACTAAAAATCACTTAAAAATGATATTGACAAGATTTTTAACTCTCATGAAGCCGAACTCTAAATTCGCTGCCAGTTTATGGAGACAGAGAAACAATAGAGGACAAAAGGATGAACAGGTCTCCACAAGGAAATTCTAAATAGGATGATGTCTCAATGTTCCATAACATTAAAGGTGCATATTTGTGAAGAGGTCATCAAAAATGTGCTATTTTTTTTTAAAGCCTAGGTTCGATCGGCATGAAAATTTGTGGGTAGGTAAATATTGTCATTAGTATGTAAAATTCAAAATG
The DNA here is from genome assembly GCA_037893225.1 of Hippasteria phrygiana. Lineage (NCBI taxonomy): Eukaryota > Metazoa > Echinodermata > Asteroidea > Valvatida > Goniasteridae > Hippasteria > Hippasteria phrygiana. The sequence continues at coordinate 204,963 of JAZGUH010000939.1, forward strand.
ACGTTATAATAATAATGAGGAAAAGCCTGTGTTCAGTTTAAAAACAAAGTTCTAGTCTAGACTTCTTCTTTTAGTTCTATCCCAAATCCCGTAGACTTTGTACACAAAGTCTACCTCACTCACTTACCCAAATAGCTACTACTTATGGATATTTATCCAGCCGAAAAGGTTTAATCAACCGTCAGGCCGCCCTTTCGGGACCAACCCATCATGCTATGCAGTGACTGTGGCATCTTAAATCCTCTTTATTTCTAGTGACGGTTGCGTACAGATGTGTTTTTCATACACTCTCGTTCTTTGAACATGTCTGTACGATTTTCGCAGTTATAATGGTGTTATAGTTTTAATCAACCTTTCATTTCTTGTAGAAATTTATTCTTGTTTGAAGTTTCTAATTCTACATTTGAAGTATTTTGGAGGCTTTTCAGACCTTCATCAACGGCGCCAGGTAGGCCCCATGAACTGGTTTAATTTCATATTTTTTGGGATCGTATTTTGATTATTTGTTAGCCTCCTGTATTTTCTTTGCTGTTACGACAGACAGGAGACCTGTTCCTTCCCCGGCTGTTTGGGTTTAACTCGCCTCGAGACAGGCCCGTCTCCCGAGTTTTTCGTTTTGACTTATTTTTTTGTTGGAGAGAAGTGTGGTTCTATCTCCTTCGCAGGGTATAGCGGCCGTGGGTCATTCCCTACCCCCGGCCGTCTCACCTAGCCCAGGGTGCTAGTAAGCTCACAAAGGGCATGGTGTGCGTTATAACTCCTCGGAGTTCGATCAGCTAGTCGCCCCACCCGTGGGGCCCCTGTCTGGGAATCAGCCTCCTGGCCGTTCACGGGACTAGCAAGACGTATCGCGAGGTATAACGGCCGTCAGTCGTTCCCTTCCCCCGGCCATCTCAACTAGTTTGAGAGCTAGTGAGCTAGTCACTCCACTTGTGGGGCCCCTGTCCGGGAGTAGGACTCCTGGCCTTTCAGGGGACTAGCGAAACGTATCACGGAGAATAGCGGCCGTCGGCCGTTCCCTTCTTCCAGTCCTTTCCTCTTGCTCGTGGTGAGCTTGAGATTTAGTAAAGTGTATAGCGGCTGTCGGTCGTTCCCTACCCCCAGCCATCGCGGCTAGCCCAGGGCGCTAGTGAGCTTAAGCGGGTCATGTTTATTATTATTGCTCCTCGGGGCTCAATCAGCTAGTCGCCCCTCTGGTGGGGTCCCTGCCTGGGAGTCAGCCTCCCGAGCGAAACGTATCTCACGGGAATAGCGGCCGTTGGCCGTTCCCTTCTCCCGGTCGTTTCCTCTTGCTCAGGGCGAGCTTGAGACCTAGCGAGACTTTTCGCAGGGTATATCGGCCGTCGGTCATTCCCTTCCCCGGCCGTCTCATCAAGCTCGGGGAGCTGGTACCCTAGAACAGGACGTATTGTCGGCCTTTTAGCTCCAGCTATGTCTGGGGGTGATCGTACACTGGGCAGTCCTCTCCGGCCCGGTCAGTACGATCTTCACACACCGGGCCTCCTGTGCCCACACACGTGTGCCCGGCGGCCCTCTTGGTCGGTGACTTGCCTCCCCCTCCGGTCTGGACCGTGGAGTCGCAGTCAACCTCCGTATTTGATCAATGCTGCGGGGTTCCGAGATCGATTCTTTCTTTAGATTTTTCCCAACGGAGTGGGTCGAGCCATTCCTCGGGCAAGATACGCAAAAAGAAGCATCGGGTGTCCTCAGGTGATTCCCCCATGAGTTGACAACTCGGAGAAAGAAGGAAAGTGTCTCCCCACTGATTTTATGAAAGCTTTTCAATCGATCAGCTCTTTGTTGTCTGCCCTCTCGCAACAACAGTGGAGGCCGGCAGTGGCTCGTGTGGCGGGGCCTCCAGCATCCACCTTTCCTGATCCGGACCCCAACCTGGTTCTTCTGGGACCAAGCAGGATGGTGCCGAGCGTCGTCGGGCCTGCGGTTCCTCCAGATGCCTCAGACACCGGCTCTGATGTACCTCCTACTCCGGGCCGTGGTCACCCCCTCTGGGGTCACCACCAGACATCTCTCTTCAACCCTTGATGCATCTCGGGGCTTCTCCCCATGACGATCCCGATGCAGATGGGTTTGGTATTCGTGATTCTCTTTCTCCTTCGCATGATACGTGCTCCGGAGATGAGATCACAGATCCAGGCGGACTATCCCCGTTTGGCTGCTGCCAAACTGAGCTTGAGGAAGCCACCAGCTTCCGCCAAGATGAAGCCTACAGGGAAAAAGGCATCTGGAAGTGCACCCTTTTTCTGCCCCGCTCTTCAGAAACCCTTGAAGCCCTTTCGTCAACGGACAGCCAGGGCTTCACTCAGGGCTCCACGTCCCTACCCCCTACTCCAAACCTTTCGAACCAGGTACTCCGGCAGGTGGCGCCGGTGACACTTCCCCCCTCGATGTCGGCCCCACTATGGAACCCGTCGGGGGGCCACCTCAAATTGTTTGTGTGGTCCTGGGAAGAGATCACCTCGGATGCATAGATGCTTTCTACAGTCAACCACGGTTACCAGTTAGAATTCAAAAGCACCCCTCCGTCAGATACCCACGTTCGCGAAACGCCGGTTCCGGTCAATCTACAGACAAATGTCTGGCTCTGGAAAAGGAGATCTCCCTTGTCGGGAAGAGAGCTGTCCAACCTGTTTCTCTGGCAGATCAGTTCAACGGGTTCCTTTCTTCCTTCTTTCTACCTCCAAAGAAAGAAACGGGTGAGTGGCGGCCGATTCTCAACCTGAAACCACTCAACCAGTTTATTAAACCCAGGCGGTTCCGAATCTAAACTCTCAGGGTTACTCTGGATTTTATTCCAACGCCAGCGTGGGCCGCGTCTCTGGATCTCACAGACGCGTATCCACATCCCGTCCATCCAACGCACTCCCGTTACCTGCGCTTCCGATACCAGGGCCGCACTTTCGAGTCAACCTCACTGAGGGTATTTACAAGGGTTACGACAGTGGCTGCATTCCTCCGACGTCAGAACGTCATGATTTTCATGTATCTGGATGACTGGCTAGTTTTCGGCAGATCGGAGGCCGAGACTGCTCGGCGGATGAGGGACACTTACACACTGACAACGGCTGTAGAGTTCGTTGTAAACGTGGGGAAGTCCCGTTTCATTCCATCCCAGACACCAACCTTTCTTGGAGCCGATATCGATTTGTACAAGGGCATCGCGGTTCCCACAGCGGAACGCATTGCCAATCTCCGGCAGTGTATCGGCCTCTTCCTGTCAGCTCCTGTCAGTGGATGCCCATCATCGTTGACTGTGGAATTCGAAAGACTGAACACAAGTAAAGTTAGAACGAAAACCCCTAATATTGGAAAAGGCAATATCAAGAGGCTTAGAAAGACGCGCAGAAGGCGGCGGCGGCGGTGGGTTTGCGCGTGCAGGTAAGGTATCAGAATTGGTCAAATGTGAAGTCATGTTGGTGGTTAATCGAAAAAGTAAAATATTTCACAGTTAACCGGGGGATTGAAACTAGCCCAAAACAATCAGAAGAATCGAAGGAACCCAGCGAATGTTCATTGTTTGTAACAATGCCATTCCGATGGCCTCAGGAATGCAACCGAAAGTGGCTGCATGGACCACCATCCATCCATGCATGTCCATGGCAGTACAACCACTATGGCATTTTACACCCAGTGGCGGATCTACGGGGGGGGGGGGGGGGTTTGGGGGTTTAACCCCCCCCCCCCCCCCTCCCTTGGGCTGTACGGGTTTAATGCCCCGGACCCCCCCTAGCAAAGCGTGCCTTTGGCACGCTGAGGTGTGTAGGCCAATCACCTCAGGTAAACCCCCCCCCCCCCCCCCCTTAGTTAACAACTAGATCCGTCCCTGACACCTGTTGATAGATCAGCCTTTTAGAGCATTACCAATGAGTTTGGGATCCTATACTACCAGGCGGCCATGACCTGCAACATTTCCGATACCCTTCGAAAAGGCTAAGTTCAGAAGATCCAAAGAAGGCCAAGGGCAAGTACAAAATAGTTATAAGAACAGAATAACTGTGAAAAGGAAAGAACAATGAGAGAAAAAGAAAGAAAGGAAGGAAGGAACTGGCAGGACTTTGCGTAGTTCTGAAACAAGATAAAACCTCTTCACAGAACCACTGCAAAGGTGGGGTAACTACGCCAGACGGAAAGGCAGAAAACAAATTGTCCACAAGGTTCCACCATGCTCTCAATAAAGTGGACAAACATGTTCGCCTTTCACCCGATCTCCCTTCTCCAAAGGGTCATCAGGAAAATAGAGAGGGAACGTTGCAAGATTCTTCTGATCGCCCCCTTTTTGCCGCATCAGCCTTGGTTCCCGAGATTAGTGAGACTCCTGGTAGGAACTTCTCTAATCCTTCCGTCTCGTCTTAACCTGTCGTCTGAATAACAGCACCCAGCACCAGGGGATCTCCACCTGGCGTGTTGGCCACTGTCAAGCATGCCTTCCTCTCAGCAGGCCTTTCTGAAGGCGCTGCAGCATTGGCAGCAAAGGGACGTCGCCTGTCAACAAGACATCTACAACATTAGGTTACAACATTATAGTAGGTGGTGCGACGAACAAGTGGTGGATCCGCTTACAGCGTCTCTAATGGCTTTTTCGGATTTCCTATTATCCCTGTTCCACGCTTATTTGGCGATAGGAACAGTGAAAATTACAGATCAGCCATTGCAGTGGTCCACAAATGCTTCTCTGATGGAACCTCCCTCTCGTCTAACATAGGGATTACACATCTCCTTCGGGGGTTGTTCAATGAAAGACTGCCAGTCCGTAACCTAGTTCTATCCTGGAATTTGGTTTAAGTCCTCAAAGTTCTGGCCAGAGTGCCATATGAGCCATCGAGTCGGGCGTCCCTCCTTCATCTGTCTGCAAAGCTAGCCTTTCTACTTGCGGCAGCTACGGCCAGACGGAGTAGCGATATTTATGCGCTCACATTAGAAGCGGGTCACATACGCCTGGTCCCTTAGGCAACCTTCTTGATGAAAAATCAGACCTCAGGTTTCACCCCACCTGATATTTTTGTTCCAGAAATTCAATAGATCTCCTCAGTTCCCTCAGACAGACTATAGTGCCCGGTGCAATCCCTTAAAGAGTGGCTGCAATGGAATTTTTATTGTGTACATCGATCAAATAAAGTTTTTGAAACACAATTGTGTGTTGTTTGTATTTTTGTATTTCGCGTAAGCATTTTAAAATATTTTTCTTAATTCGGGAGTTTCCGTGTTCCCTAAAATGACGTCACGCAGTTAGGGGCGCGGAAACAATAGAGAAAGGGGGGACTTTATTCTGGGAAAAATAAACACCAAAAATGGGTAGAAACACGGAAACACATTTTAATCACATTTCTTATATTGTAAAAGAGTTATACAACACAAAATTAAATTTGTGGTACAATTTTATTGCAGCCACCCTTTTAGTGGTATCTGGCACGCACTAAACCGCTGAGGCGGGCTTGCACTCAGTTATTCATTACTTCGGCACCCCAACTTCGTCCGGCCTCTCGGGAAACAATTGCACGCTGGATAGTTTCGGCTGTCAAGTTCGCAAATCCGGACTGGCCATCCAAAGTGGATGCTTCCGTCTAAGGACTCACCTGGGCGCATGATGTTCACCCTCGACTTTCACCTCTTGCTACCTGCGTGACGTGCTCCTGAGTAGAGGCAGAACGGGGAAGGCAGTTCTTACACCTACCCAGTCTTCCTCCAGGAGCTCTACCCAGCTGACTGGTTCTTCCCGGCATCGCCAGGAGCCCATTTAAGGTGGGTAGAGAACTTTTTTGTTCAGTTAGGAGTCTCGCCTACCCAGAAGTAGTGACCTTGGGTAAGTGAGTGAAGTAGACTCCTGATCCCCATATAGTGTGGGACGAGTCTACGAGCGATACTTACCCAAATAGCCACTACTTTTGGATATTTATCCAGCCCACAGGCTCAATTCGCTAAAGGTTTACTCAACCGTCAGGTGCCCTCTCGGGGCCTACCCATCATGCTATGCGGTGACTCCGCCATCTTAAATCCTCCTTTTTTCTTGTGCCCCAGAGGGTAGAACTCGTAACGCGAGCCGAGAGTGGGGAGGAGGGTGGGATGCTATTTGGGTAAGTACTGTGGGGGAGGATTTTGTAGGTGGCACTTTGGTCACTAAACAACCTCAAATCTTAATCAAAATTAACATAAACATAGACCCTAATCTTAAATTGTGTGCCGATGAGTGATGTCATCTTAAAGGTGCATTTTTGAAGGGCCATATCTAGAGAACCGTAGGTCCGATTGCCTTCAAACCTGGTTCGTGGGTATACGTAGGCCTGCATGAAACTTGAGGTGACGTCATGACAACGTCATCATACGATTTTATAGCAATGTTTAAATTCTTGAACGTTTAAGCCGTATCTCAACAGAATATTCTAAGTTCGAAATTCTTTTTGTAATAGGTTTGTTAGGTCATAGATATAAATGTGAAAAATGTGTGACATCATGATGACGTCATTAAAAATGTGCTTTTTTTTAAGACATAAGGGTACATCCGATCGTCATGAAAATTGGTGGGTAGGTAGATATTGTCACTAGAATGCAAAATCAGAAGTGACTTCAATGATGACGTCATCTGCTGATTTTCTTGGAATTTTGAAATCTTGCAAATTTCATTCTACTCTCAAAATTTAACACTACATTGATCAGATTGACTCCATTCTTGACACAGGCCAAGGCCATGTTGCAAATGCTTGCTTCGAGAAATGTTGTGATGACGTCATCACGGATCATGTGACTTCATCTTAAAGGTGCACACTTTAAGTTCCTGTATCTATGGAACCGGACATGTACATGTACATCCACATCCGATTGGGTGCAGTCTTGGTATGCTGATATGCCAGGATTTGATAGATGGAAATCAGATTTATAAGGATTTTAAAAATATTAAAACAAATTCAGCATTTTAAGCAATCTTTCCACTTTATTCAGCAAACTAAACATGGTAAATTAAAAATTATGTTTGTAACTTGTTTGGGAGGTCATGTTCATGTACAAAAATTTGTGAAAATTGTGGCGTAATTTTTTTATGCAATAAAAATTGAATTTTCAGTACAATGAGACTTATTGTCATGAAACTTTGTATATGACATTGATCATTTATCTGACTGCACATGAACTGAAATGGCTTAAACCCATAAAAACAAACATATCTCGGAAAAGCTCTATGTTCTGTTCCTGTAACAGACATAGATCTGTAGTTTTACTTTTTGTTCTTCTTTCTTTTTTGGGTGGGTGGTTTAGTACCACTCAATTAACCTGTTCAACCCAGTTTCACATATGTCAGCTCCACTAAATTTCCTCTTTCACACTTTGGTTTGTGTTCACCAGCCACCCACTTGTGCATTGGCATCAGTTCCACATAATCAGGTCCTTTTTCAACAAAGATCATTTTGGCTAAAGCTTGTTTTTAGAGATTTCTCAAGACTATTTTTGATATCTTTTGGAATCAAACTATTACAAAAGAGTTGAGTGTCAATCATGTATATTAACCAAGATCATCAAGATAAATGCGGAGGCATGGAATTGCTACCCATTCTTATTAGTATGCAATGTGCATTTTAATCAGTACATGCACAGTACTAAAATGAACATTTCCTTATGTGGTTTAATCCCACCTTTTCCCTTCACCTTGCACCGTACCCCACCCTTACATGTATACATCTACCTCTGTGTGCCCATCCACACTGCCAAAAATGATTCTTGCATTTCTTAACATAAGAAAATATTTCTATTTCAAGAAAAATGTTCGTCTCACTCTCTAGAAAATTGTTCTAGGGAGTGAGACAAGAAAACTGTTCTTGAAATAAGACAATTTTCTCATTTAACCCTAACCCTGCCAGACGCAGCACCGTCCATCTGTGCTGAGAGCTCCACTTTGCTTGACTCTCCACACAAGTCAATGTGACAAAGGATGCAATCTGATGCCTCTGGCAGGGTTCTAGCAAACGTGCCCTGGAGGGTTAGGGTTAAAGAAAACCATTTTTGGCAGTGTCCTAGCCCAACACCACATCCCCATTCTAAATTCTTCCACTCCACTCCACTTCCACTCACTACCCCAACTCTAGCAACATAATATCCCAATCCCATGAACTTAAAACCCATTTTATCCACGCATGTATGTAAATCCCCACTCGTATGTAAATCCCCACTCATTTTAAATCTGAATCAGTGTACCCCACCCCACCCCACAAAACCCCACCCCACAAAACCCCCTTACTCACTCAAATCCTCATGAAACACTTTCAACCAGATGTTCCATTTATCTAAAGGTACACAACTACATCTGCCTCAAAACCAGTGTACGTGCTTGCATGCATAACATTTGTCGTGGAATAGGTCTGTAGATAATCATTTATATTTGCTGTCTATTTCAGCGATATTCGGCAGTAATCTTTCTGCAAAAACTCTGTGTCCTTCAGCTACCCAGGCCATTGGTAGGCATTATGATCTACACAGTCTTTATGGATATTCAGAGGCTGTTGCCACCAATGAGTAAGTTTGTACAATAAAATTAAAGAGGTTGAGATTTTGTAACTTGTACATGTATACGTACAACTTTATTAAAGCATACATGTACTTTACCATACACAAAGGAAAAAAGACTCGGTTGAGATTTTAAACTTACATGTACATGTACATGTACATGTATGTATTTTGAAACATGAAAATGAATTCTAGTACCTGCTGCATGCTTTGCCAAAACTCAATCCTTAGTGTCCCCAACCCCCAAACCCTCCTCCTTTGCGTGCCTTTGCGTGCACGGTAAAACGAGGGAGATTTTGGCACGCATTTGCACGCATCGGCACTCGTGGGCACGGACTTGCACGCAGTGGCCTTTAGTGGCATGCAAACGGACTGATTTGCAACCAGCCTGAGTGTACAATAGAGATCGTCTCTGGGGGCACCTTTTATGTCCCAGATAATCCGCTAATCCGGATTAGTGTGCAACTGCTAGAATTAATCTTTCTTTCTGCAAGTTGGGGCTTAAGCGATTTCTTATAACTATTAATTTAAGGGTTTTCTGTAGAATTTGCGATACAGTTTCTCGGACTTGTTTCCCTAAAAAAATCCAAACCACAAATCTGAGACAAAAGATATGAGAATTTGAAAAGGTCCTCCATGAAAATTCTTGACTCTTCAAACGCAATGAATGGCAAGGTGAACATGTACATGTAAGTCCTTATATCTTCATAATGTAAAAGTTGTTTCAGTTGGCTCCGCCATCTTGAATTTCTCCACAGTTTCATAATTCGTAAGCGCCATGTTAGAGTTTTTTAAATTATCTCACAATCAAGAAATTGTTTTTGTGTATTTTCTCAATATTGGGGGAACACCAATATTATTCTTCCCGTTCCCACGCGTGCGGACGGGAAGGAACGCCCCATTGTTCTTAATCTCCCCGTTCCCCCGCGTGCGCACGGGCCCCGTTCTGCACGCGTTCCTGATTTACATCAATACAATAGCGCGGTCACGGTGCATGAGCTGCCATTGTGTGAACACCTTGGCCCCCTGATGAACAGCGGTTTGTGCCAAGAAGTATCCGTTGTACATAGAAGTATGTTTATAATTGAGGCCGACAGTGTAGAGAAATGTTGCTAAAGAAGAATTCGTTGTACAGTTTAATACAACACGATCGTCTTAAACATGTTTTCATTTCTTTTGCAGGTACATCAAGGTGAAGAGGCATCTGTATTAAGCTTGGAAATTAATTTCATTTTTAATTTTTTTTGCCGGGGGATTTTTAAACATGTGGGTGGCAGAAACATATTCGAGTCGGCATGTGAACTCGGCACAAATGTGAATTCCAGAGGAAAATCCCGCTGCATCGTTGATTATTTCCCCATAATTATTTGTTTGTGTGCCGATGGCCCCGGAACTGTCGTCGAATATAAACGCATAATTCATATCAAAAAGTGTTGTTTTATGGTGTAGAGAACAAGACTAGAACAAAAACTGCCCATGCCAAAAATGGCTGAGGAATTTCAGCGATATTTCCTGTAAACATCGAAAAAAAAATATTTCTTTCTGATTGGCGGGAAATTTTTAATGGTTTTTTTTTTTTTTTTTTTTACGACTAAAAAACTAATGAGGATTTCGGGTAAAATAAGAATTTGAAGGGATTTTTTGCACAACGCTGATTGCCGCCCAGGGTCGTTATATACAGCCCATTGCCCCCCCCCCCCCCCCCCCCCCCCCCCAAATTTTAGTTTTGTTTTGTTTTGTTTTTTATTTGCGAGAGGATGACAATTTCTTTTCGATCCTGCATTTTATAAAGTTTTCGTCAAAACAACGCGGGTTTTTCCTTCTTAGGTGGGGGTTTAGGGTAGGCCTATACACTGCTCGGATGTAGGCCTGTTTTCAAATGCTTCTATTGCAACTTGCAACACTCGTGGAAAAGTACCAGGTGTGTACCGCGGCTGTTTAAGTCGCGGGTCAAGTTGGTATAGGGTGCAAGCTGATTCAAGATTTCATCGTGGCTTTTGCTGTTATGTGACGCATTAAATAGCCGTGACAACCAGGTACTCATTGATATCACGCACCGAAGGCGTGCACGTCTTTGTACACGTATACCCCACTGATATGCCCATAATGCAGCGGCCGCTGCATGCTGGGGGCTGGTAGTCGGTACGGTCATACGCTCCGCCGATCCCCAGGCGCTTCTCTGGCCCTTCGCGGTGCCGTGCGGGACGGTGTGTTGGAGCTATACATCTGGTGCCACGGACCGATCTCCATATGTATGTCTTCTGGTACGATATTTTTGGGGCCCTTTCAGTTTAGGCTGATTTTGAGCTACATTTGTAGACTTGTTGCAAATGATGCTATACCAGACCCTGCTGCATGATGAAGACCAATTTGACTTGTGACAAGCTAAGAACGCCATGACAAAGCTTGCCTGGGAAGAGCGCAGTGTTGCAGCCACAGTTGGCCTCTGCACAGTTACTAATTTATTGGACACGGATATTCTCGCTCTTGACAATAGATTTATGATGACACTTCCAATTATTTTACTCTAGTCTAATCACGTCAATTTGCTGAACGGTATTTACTTTATTAAAGAACCAAATGTCTTTGTTGATTTTTAAACTCATCGAATCAATTTGTTTCGTTTATAAAGATTTTATGAAGATGCGTCGACATTTCCATAAAAATCCAGGCTGATGTCTGATAATAAATAGTAGCCTATCTGATAATAATGAAAACACTGATTGTTAATAATCAGGCAATTTTGTAATGTAATAAAGTTTGAGTACATTCGGTAGTTTTTTTTCTATTTTGCCCTATTTTGCAGAATTTCAAAGGCGTATAGCAATTTAAAATGTGTCATTCTTCAGTCTATAAGTTGTGCACAATGCACATACAGTAAACAGCCGTTGGCAACTGTAAGGGCGTCCGTCTAGCCAGTTTGGCTCATCGCCAAGAATGAGTGTGGGAACTGCCCTGGCGCGGCAAAACAGACAGGTAGGTCGTTATGACGACGAGATTACTCCACCAACGAGCTGAAACTAACATTTAGAGAACCGCCCAGATACATGTATAATTATGTGGATTGGATACAGGGCATTTCCATAGTAACATTATCGCCTAGCAGCGGCGTAGCCAGGGTTGTCTCCATGGGTGGGGGGGGGGGGGGGGGGGGGGGGGGGGGGGTGGGGGGGGTGGGGGGGTGGGTGGGTGGGTGGGTGGGTGGGTAAGTGTTTTTTTCTATACAATACCATTATTTTCTGCATTTGCGAACTTTTCAGGGGGGGAGGGGGCGACTGGGGTTACTTGTAGATTGCACCAAGTACAATGTAATTTGCTTTGGCACCATAAGTTTGCGTAAATATTTATCCCGATTTATTATTGTCTTAAATTTTATATGATTTATATCGCCGTATAAAAGATTTTCCTTGTTATTATGACGCAAACAAATTCTCATATTAAAAATCTCCCACACCCCCACCCCACAACCCCACCCAACATCGCCCCACCCAACATCGCCCCACCCCCACATCACCCACACCCACACCCCACGGAAATTGGTATTACATAGGCTCTCATCTGCTTCGAAACTCGCCAAAAATGAAAAAGACATGTTGGACAAGAGAATCGAACATGTTTACAGTGGTTTTAGAACTTCTGACGCGCAAATATTTTATTTTCCAATGGATCGGTTTACATTTTGGGCTTTTTCACCAAATTTTTCAAAAGTAATTATTAAAAAACAAATCCAGGCGGCCCCCAATAAGAAGCATGTTTTATTTCTCATTTCGCCTTATTGCTTACCACTTTTTACGCCTGACTTGCGTTCGTTGTTTTTATTCCTGTTGCCTAAATATATTTTTTCAGAGTACAGAAATGAAAGTGACATTGAAATGAATATATGGGCATTGGATTAAAATCTTATTAATAGTCTTCTGGATTCTGTCTAGAACATTTAGGCCCAACGAAATATCTACATTGCCTAAAAGTTTAGACGTTTAGACGAGGCATGCTTCAGAAAAAAATATTTCTGTCAATCAGTAAAGCAATAATCAGAACATACTTACAGTCGACGCATGAATATGGCTTCGAAAAAAAAATGTAATCTTGGTTTGCTTTCACTGTGTACTTTAGTGATTGCGCGTGATGGATGAACTTATTTGTATATATACATTTTGTTTAAATAATTTACGGAACAGAGAAAGGGTCGTACTGCTCCGATGGCAGCAATCGTGCAGTAAACCTGACGAAAATACTTTCAAAACAAGGGAATATAAAATGACTTGTTTTTGAACCACGTTAATTTTACGTCAAATAGCTAAAGCCGGAGATCATATCGGAGCTTATTTACTTTTTAGAGGAGTGCTCGGCACAACTAAATAAAAAGGTAAAATAACCTCTGTAGATTCAGAAAGAAGTTTGGTTTAATTCCTTTAAAAAATAAATTAGTGTTGATCAAGAGATCGCATACCTTTGATGCTGCTCGCGTTCCGCACGCGTCGGAACGGCTACTTAACATAACAAAAGCACAGTACAATGGGGCGTTCCTGCCTGCCCAGTGGGCCAGATTTCCCCCCGTTCCACCGCGTGAGAACGGTCCTTTTGTTCAGTTGTATTGCCTCCCGTGAAGAACGGTGAGGAACGCGTCCGCACGCGTGGGAACGGGAAAAATAATATTGGTGTGCTCCCTTAAAGCAAAGAAATTATGAAATACGGCAAGATTATTTAAATTGAAGGTTGAAATCTTGACTCTTCAAATCGAATGGATGGAAGATAAAAACATGCATGTACATATGTTGGTCCCTATACCTTTATCATGTAAACGTTGTTTCAGTTGGCGCCTTCATCTTGAATTTCGTCCCCATTTCGCAATTCCTAAGCGCCATGTTAGAACTTTATTTTTTAACGAACTTGCAATCAAAAAATCTTTTTTTGTGTATTTTCTCAATAAAGCAAAACAAATTATGAAATAATGCAAGAAAGAATTGAAGGTTGAAATCTTCACTCAACAAAATGGATGGAAAGGTGAACATGTACAAAATGTACGTATATAGAGTACCTGAAGTCTGACGTTAGTTGGCACAACTGGCTCCAACTGGCTCCAACTGGCGTGCAGTTGCGTGCAGTTGCGTGCAGTTGCGTGCAGTTGCGTGCAGTTGCGTGCAGTTGCGTGCAGTTGCGTGCAGTTGCGTGCAGTTGCGTGCAGTTGCGTGCAGTTGCGTGCAGTTGCGTGCAGTTGCGTGCAGTTGCGTGCAGTTGCGTGCAGTTGCGTGCAGTTGCGTGCAGTTGCGTGCAGTTGCGTGCAGTTGCGTGCAGTTGCGTGCGGACCCGTGCAGTTGCGTGCGGACCCGTGCAGTTGCGTGCGGACCCGTGCAGTTGCGTGCGGACCCGTGCGCATGCTAGCGCACGCGTGCGCACGCGTGCAAATTGACATTAATCCATGGTCCCTTAGTTGGCCATTTTGTGCTGTGCAAGCAAAAAGTCACCTTCTAACCACTCCCATTTTACCACATATCTCTATGTAAGGAGAACAAGGATGAAAGTAGACCCTGGACACGATGTTAGTAAGCCTATTGTTTTGGGAGTAGTAATATGGCGGCTTCAATTCAAACAGTCGGTGCCCTGTCTAGTTTACATAGAGATTTGGGTGTACCTTGTTCACCAGGAGCAGTAAATGTGTGTGACATTGATTTGATCAATCCGGTTCTGCCTCCCGGAGCCTAAAGCAAACTTGTAAAATGGCTAAAAACGGCTAAAAATGAAACACAAAATGTTTTTGACATGTTAAAAACATGTTGGGCTTAGAGTATCAAACAAATTAAGCCTTTTCCCATTTGAATCCCAAAACGGGGTTTGCACGCAGGCCTGGAAAAGCAAGAAAATCCTGGAAATGTTTACCTATCCGAGCTTGGAAATTCCTAGAAATGTCATTTTACAGTGTGAAACCTCATAAATACAAAAACACGAAACCAGTAAATAATGTAGATCATGTCATGCCGTGTTTTCCCTGTCCATTCAAGCGGGAGGCGGCTCAAATCGCAAATTTTTGTGGCTGCCTCAATTTTTTTTCTGCCAATATTATCACATCACAAAGATATTAAATGGCAAACAATGTGCAGAGATATACCCCGTTATGTTTTGCATGTACATGTGTATGGTATTTATTCAACTTCTTGAAACTCAATCTTTCAGTTACTTTCGACAATGAAGTTAATAATGTTCAATTCAGACAATCATTTCTAAACTTTTCTGAGGAAAGTTATTTTATTACATGTAAGTTGTACAGTTATGTTTCATCCCAATCTAATGTTGTTTTCCAATACCACTACATGTAACTGGCATCCATAGAAAAATACTTTAAAATTAAACACTCTTAACGTTATTCACAAAAGAATGTGGGCTCAACTTATCCCACTATCACTGGCTCAACCTGCTTCACCATACATGTACAATTTCAACCTAATTGGCTAAACGTGACATTTTGACACAGTTCAACAGATAGGCCCTAAGTCTTCATGATAATTGCCAAACCCTTCAACTATTTCATGCTATCTATGGATTAGAAAAAAAACCTATACTGAATTGATACTGCCAAGGCATGTATGGCGTGAATTTAATGAGAAAATACATGTGGTTTATATCAGTATTGCATGTCATGATCTGTTTTAAACCGTGGGTACTACCTGACCTAAGATCTAGTCATCAGGGAATCTTCAGGTCAGGGAACCAGACTATTTATATCAGTTGTGTAGCGAGAAATTTTGTATAGACCTTATGCGTAGTGGCCATCTTCAAACTTCCGAATTTTGTTTGAAAAATTGCCTCCGATTTTTTCTGTCTAGAAAATAACATGAAGGTTGTGGGGTGGGCCTCTTCAGTTGTCAGTGGCCCCATTTGGCTTGACATTTTTTCATTATACTGTTACCTATAATACACTATTACACTATGACTTGACTAGAGTGCCAATAGTGAACAGAGACTTCAATTAACCCTCCCCCTCTCGGTGCCAAAATGGAGCCAACTACCCTACCTATGAAAACCTATCAAGTTTCAGGTTGAAACACACAAGCTGTTGGAGAGGAAGGGCTTAGGTTTTTTGATAGGTTATGATAGTTATAACAGTAGGAGGATTAGTGTAGCCTACTTTTGTTATGATGTGGGTGCACAAATGCTTTTTGAAAGACATATATTTCAATGTGTACATGTACATTGTATTTGTGTTATTTCTACAAACAAGGATTCGGGTTGCTAGTATTTCATTAATAAGTTCTATGTAATGAATTCCCTAAAGAGTTTCTAAAATCACTTATGTTTTCAAATTGTTTTCTTTGCAGGGCGCTAGTTAAAGTACGAAATAAAAGAGCTTTTGTCATCTCGCGATCAACTTACCCAGGGAGCGGTAAGCACACAGGTCATTGGTTGGGAGATAATTACAGCCTTTGGCCAGACATGGCGTATTCCATAGCAGGTGAGCTGGGATCCTATGTGATCATTTACAGTTTTAACCTCACTTGTTAAATACTAATGGTCCTGTCAGATGCAAATAGCTAATTTTCAGCATGATTCATTTATTCAGTAAGTGAAGTTTAGGAGTATCAAAGATGGATAAAATGATTACATTACGGGATGCTATATCAGCCTTATGAGCTTTATGAAATATACTTACCACACACACAATATTTTCGATTTGAAACCAATCTTCAAGACAGTTCCTTATGTTTGAATTGAACTTTCTCTTCGCATTTAAGATTTACCTAACTTTGACATTCCGGTAACACTAGAAGTAAAGGCCTGATGACTTTGCCCTCACAGATAACAAATGTTGCCCTATGCTAATTCTGTCAGACAGCGGTGTAGCCAGGGCTCTCTCCATAGGGGGGCGAGTTGAGGGCTGGATGTTACAACATGGGGTGCTCACATAATTTTTGGCTTTTCCGACACAGTCAGTCGGAAAAGGCCTTGCTTTTGTTCTGATTCTTTTTTTTTTCTGCTTCTTCTTCTTTTAGTTCTGACCAAAATCCCATAGACTTTGTACACGAATTTAGTCGGTGGCACTTTAGGTCTTAAAAAACCTCAGATCTAAACCAAACTTACCTCAAACATAGACCCTAAGCTGACATATGGTGTCGAAGAGTGACGTCATGATGACGTCGTCACGTGACGTCATCTTAAAGGTGCGTTTTTCAAGGGCCCATATCTAGAGAACGGTAAGTCCGATTTCTTTCAAACCTGGTATGTTGGTAGGCTAGCTCGTGTTATAGATCAAAATTAAGGAGACGTCAAGATGACGTCATCATACGATTTTATAGTAATTTTTAAGTTTTTGAACTTCAAAGTTTATTAAAGCCATATCTCACCAACAGAACATGCTAAATTCTAAATTCTTTTTGTAATAGCTTTGTTAGCTCCTATATTCTTTTACATATATGTGAAAAATGTGTGACGTCATCATGACGTCATCAAAAATGTACTTAAGGGTAGGTCCGATCGTCATAGAAATTAGTGGGCAGGTAGATAGTGCTAGTAGCATGTTAAATCCGAGGTAACGTCATGATGACGTCATCGGCTTATTTTTGGCTTTTCCGAAATGTTTCGGAAAAGCCTTTGTTTTTGTTCTGATTTTGCCATTAAACAGACTTCAATCTTGATGAGAGTTTGCATAGACTTGGACCCTGTACCGAACTCGTGCATATTACTCTGACGTCATGATGACGTCATCACGTGGCACGTGACGTCATCTCAAAAGTGCGTTTTTGAAGGGCCTATATCTAGAGAACCGTACGTCCGATTGAGCTCAAACTTGGTTTGTTGGTGGACCGGCTTGTGTTATAGATGAAAATCGATGTGACGTCATGATGACGTCATGATGACGTCATCATAGGATTTTGCAGTAATTTTTTAAGTTTTGAACCCTTAAGCCATATCTCATCAACTGAACGTGCTAATTTCGAAATTCTTTTTGTAATAGGTTTGTTAGATCATAGATACTTACATATAAATGTGAAAAATGTATGACGTCATCATGACGTCATCAAAAATGTGCTTTTTTGAAATACATATAAGGGTAGGTCCGATCGTCACAAAAATTGGTGGGTAGGCAGATATTGTCACTAGCATGCAAAATCCGAAGTGACGTCATGGTGACGTCATCGGCTGATTTTCTATGATTTTTTTAATGTTTCAAATTTCATTATACACTCAAAAACTTACACTGTCATTGCTTCGACAAGTACAGTTGTGATGACGTCATCCTGGGTCACGTGACGTCATCTTAAAGGTGCACACTTTAAGGTCCTATATCTAGAGAACCGTAAGTCCGATTGGGTGCAGTCTTAATGCTGATAGGCCAGGATTTGTTACAGATAAAAAATATTGATGTGACGTCATGATGACGTCATCATGACGTCATCATGACGTCATCTAGAGGTCATTAAATTCAAGTCAAAATTTGGTATATTTATGACAAAAACCTTCGGAAGTGTTATACACTGTATTTTTGTGTACCTATTCCAAGTTCTTATGATCATAGCTCACTCCAGCGTCAAAATATACCCATTTCAATATTTAGCCCCAAAACAATATGATAACAAAGGAATTCTGGGAAGGCAGTGTAACCATGGGTGTCATGTTGCACGTTTCTACAATCCAATGTAAACGTGTGTGGTGTTGCGCTGTACGAGCAAATAGAAAGTGATACACGCAGCTCTGCAGTGCATGCAGCGTGTACCAATGGTGTAAGGTGGCTCAGAAGGGACATCGCAAATCGTGCGATATCAAAAATCCCATAGGCAATGCACGTTTCATTCTCGCCGGCGCTTTTGCCAGTAAACAGATCTTTCATCTTGATGAAAGTTTGCGTAGACTACTGAGACCCTGTGCTGAAATCGTGCATATTGCTCTGACGTCATGATGACGTCATCACGTGTCACATGACGTCATCTTAAAGGTGCATTTTTGAAGGGCCTATATTTAGAAAACCGTAGGTCTGATTAGATCAAACGTGGTAGGCTGGTAGGTGAGCATGTTATAGATGAAAATTGATGTGACGTCATGATGACGTCATCATACGATTTTATAGTATTGTTTAAGTTTTTGGACCTTAAAGCCATATGTCATCAACAGAACATGCTAATTTAGAAATTCTTTTTGTAATTGGTTTGTTAGATCATACATAATTGTATATAAATGTGAAAAATGTGTGTTGTCATGAGGACGTCATCAAAAAATGTGCTTTTTTGAAACACGTATAAGGGTACATCCGATCGTCACGAAAATTGGTGGGTATACAGATATTGTCACAAAAATGCAAACTCCGAAGTGACGTCATGATGATGTCATGTGTCACGTGACGTCACCTTAAATGTGCGTTTTTAAAAGGGGCCATATCTAGACAGTTGTTGGACCGATTAGGGTGAAACCTGGTATGTTAAAAGGCCGGTAATTGAATATGATTTTAACATGGTTACGTTCTTGAATCTGTAAGCCATATCTCGTCAACAGAACAAACTACTTTCGAAATTCTTTTTGAAATAAGTTTGTTAGGTCATAAATAATATGTAAAAAATAGAGGCGATTGATTTGGAACATCATAATGACGTTATTAAAGGCGTAATTTATAGACACATATAAATTGGTAGATCCGTCGGATTGTCACGAAACTTGGTGGGTGGTCGAATTTCTCATTAGTAGGCAATATTCTAAGTGACATTATAGCAAATAATATGGAAAAGCCCTATGTTCTGTTTAGGAAACAGACATATAGCTCTCGTCTATGATTGTTTTTGTTCTATCCCAAATCCCATAGACTTTGTACACGAATTTTGTAAGAGCCACTTTGGTCACTAAACAACATCAGATCTTAATCAGGCTTAACACAAACAGAGACCCTAAGCTGAAAATGTATGGGCAACTCGCCCCCCCGACGCGCGTGGGCAACTCGCCCCCCGACGCGCGTGGGCAACTCGCCCCCCCCCCCCCCCCCACCCCCCCGACGCGCGTGGGCAACTTGCCCCCCCCCCCCCCCCCCCCCCGACGCACGTGGCCAACTCGTCTACGAGTATATTTCCCATTTTGGCCCAACCCTGGATCGTCACTCTGATCAAGGTCAAACTTACAAGTCTCATCTAATGCAGTAAGTCTGCAAGACCAGAACGTCTCCCTACCATCCCTCATCCAATGCCAAGGCTGAGAGGTTTTATCAAGTTGTAGTCGACATGATCTCAGCGTATGTTGACAATGACCATACATGTAGTAACTGGGATGTCCACCTAACTCTCTAACTTCGGCGTATAGAAGTTGTCAACATGAAACAACAGGTTACTCTCCTAATATGCTGATGATACATGTAGGTCGTGAAACCCACCTACCATTTGCACTCGTCATGTCACTAAGGAAATGGATGGAAACCGTTCATCATCTCGTCCGCAAACATCTGCGCAAATCCGCTGAGCATCAGAAGAAAGACTGCGTTTCTCAGCGAAACTACAAACTCAAAGATTTGGTGTACATGCGAGACAGCACGAAAACCCCTGGGCTACATGTATCTCCTAAGCTTAAACAAGCTAAAGTGGATAGGCCCCTGCATCATTCTCGGAACGTTGAGTGATCTTCTTTTTGAGGTCTGGCTTATGCAACGAGGAAAGACAAATGTCTCGTCCTATCCGGGCTCTCGTCCTATCCGGGCTCTCTTCCTATCCGGGCTGCAGGTTTTCCCCTTTATTATGTATAAATGTGACGTCTAGCTGGATAGGCCCCAAACACAATGTAAATGCCACGCACATCGTGTCGATAAAATTGTATTGCTTTATATTGGTTATGAAAATGTTGCAAGCAGATATTTAATAAAACAACACCTGAGCACAAGAACAAGACCGCTGGAGTTCGCCAACTGGGCAATTTGAGCTTCCAAGATCTTGATGGGGCTCTTGTTAGTTGGTAACCATCACGGAAACTAGCATAAGGCACACAATCGATCGTGGAGTCTTCATTAATGACTCGTTTTTACGGTGAAATTTATCGAAATGTTGGGGTGTGACTGTCGGGGATTAATAAGCTCTAAAATTAATTAATAATCATGAGGGTAAATTAATTATTTTGGGTTACAAGCGGGATTTATATTACTGAACAAAAGAGAGTGCCAAACATTTTGCTTTTCATGATTGCCTTTTCGTTGTTGGGTTATTTTTTTCGGCTGGCTGGAAGTGGAATGAAAGCCAGTGTGCTGTTTTCGCACTAAGGAATTTACGCAATTCTTTAAGTTCCGGCGTTGCCGCCATAAACAAACCCCTATATAGCGGCACGGGAACCGCAAACGCCCATTGTCCACCTTTTAATAGCCCCCTCTAGCGGCACGTACGAGACACAAACAGCCGATGTCTATGTGGAGTGAAAACCGCAGTACAGGATTAGCGAGCATTATGACTGCGCCATTATCGTAGCGGCATGAGACACAAAGAGGTGATGTGTACGTGGAGTGAAAACCGCAGTGCAGAATTAACTAACATCAATTACAATAACTTTTCAAATTGAATGGACTCGCTGATTGACAGGTTGTTTTCTAAAATGTTTGTGGAAAATACATGTAGATAACAATACTATTTGTGCTCAATGGGGCCGCAAAAAATGATCGTCTTAGCCGAGTTGTCGCGTAACCAGTGCTCGTATTAATGAAATTTTCTCCCATAGGAATGTGCTCAATTCGGTCGGGACCAACAGAAATTCTCGTCTTAACCGAGATATCGTGTTAACTGAGCTCTTATTAAGTAGAGTCGACTGTATATAGTCGTGCGGATAGCAGAGTTGGAGTCGAGTCCCTGCAAGTCCTTTCACAAGTACTTTCGCAAGCCCAGTCAGAAGTCCTTTCATAAAGCAGGTCGCAAGTAACTTGATGAACAATGACAAAGGAATGCCTTTGTCAAAGCTCATTTGAATAGCTTGTGATTGGGATTAGGACTGGAGGGCTTGTGATGGACTTGCAGGGACTTGTGATGGACTCGACTACATCTCTGGCGCATAGACAGTATAGTCATGCTAGGTCAACAGCACAGTTAGTTGTCCATACAGTTGTTTGTGCTACACACAATACTGAGATGACCATGCCATTTGCTACCAACATCAATCATGTCCCGTTCGTCCACGTCCGTGGTCATTGAAGTGCGCCCTCTCTTGAGATGTTAATAACTGTGAGATGTAAAGAATTCCAAATAATACGGCTAGTATTTGTGTGTATTAAAGTCGACATCCGATTGCATGTTTCATTTCTTAATAAGGACTCCCAAAGAGACGTTACAATATTTTGAAGTGAATGCAGCTACCAGGACACCGATGTCTTTCTGGCTTATTTCAACAGGAATTTTATCCTTCAATCTGTTTGGCATACCATTGGTTGGTGCGGATATTTGTGGCTTCCAACTAAATACAACTGAAGAACTTTGCCAGCGATGGATGCAACTGGGGGCTTTCTACCCATTTGCACGGAATCACAACAATTTTGGCAATAAGGTATGTCAAGACTTTAGAAACTGACTAAATTGTTTTATCCAGATCCGTTTAAATGTTTACATCCAAGCAAGGATATTGTAAATAGAAGATTGCCAGTTAGCCTTACTGCCTCTCCCCTGGTCCTCCATGCAATTCACTCGGTTATGGTCAGAACGGTAAACAGCCTCAATTTTAGACAAATTAGCCACACTTTCCAAGTTACATGTTAGTATATTGCATACTATACAGAGATTATAAACTTATAAGAGATTTACTCATCAAAGATGACAAATTCTGAAATATATGCCCTAGCTGTAGTCCAGTAAGAATTGACGAAGACCCTGACATTTTTGTTAACAGGCAAATTTTAGTGGCAATGTATATATTGGGACTCTAGCTACCTCCCATAAAAATTCAACCAAAATCAGCCTTGGGGAAATATGTTAATTAATTGAAAAACAAAAAGAATGCACAATTTATATTGAAAGGCATGTATTTCCGACACCTAAGCAAAATCATACCCATTGAAAAATTGGGAAAGGGTCCTCGCAAATGTTCACCTGAAAATGATACAAAATAGCACAGGCAAAAACTTAATGAATATTATGACCAAAATTATCATAAAAAAGTTTTTTTTAATGACGTCATTGTCATCGTCATTGTATAATCATTGTCATTATCATCAAAATACCAAATGACTTTGGCCCTCAAAACGCTTCAAGATTTTCAGGAAGAGATGACCCTAATAGATACTGAAAGATTCATTTCAATTACTCTTCCGAATACTGTTTTTTAGTGGCTTAATGGGTGCAAGGGCATTGTGTCACCCCCCTCCCCCCATTGAGGCCTTTCGCCCTCCACCAGTGTGCTCCTCCATCGTACCCACATCCCCCTTAGAAATTTGGGAGAAAGAAGTATGTTTTTTTAATGGTTAAAACTCATTAATTGATTCCACAGCAGCAACAAATCGGGGTAAACTTTATAGAATTAGCCGTAAAAGTGTTGAGGATAACTTTTTTTTACAGAAATGTAAACTTCCCCCCCCCCCCAAAAAAAAAAAATTGCATAAAACCTTAAAATCAGATATCAACTAATGACAATTTTTTAGGAAAGTTATTTTATCTGGCTGCAAAATAATATCAATCCAGTTAATAACATCAGTTCGATTAAAATATGGCAATAACTGAGTCTGTGATCGAGTAAAACAAAAGTAACAACCAGCTACATGGATTTTACGTGACATACGCTATTGCCCATTGGAATCTGACCAACTTATGATGAGCCTGTATTGGCTAATCATTGTACTAACTTGGGCATCAGTAATCGGGTAATAGCACGATCGCATACAGAAACCGGCATTTTTAAGAGCTTAAAAATCACATTTCCCCCAAGGAAAAAATTTGTTGAATTTCTTGTGTGTGTTCATGGCAACCATATAAAGGTTTCTGAGTAGAAATTCGGTTGTTAACTAAAATGTCAGGGTTTGGCATTTTTTATGTCAATTCTTACTGGACTACTGGTAGAGAAACCTTCAAAATGTTGGTACTATACCTGAAATCCATTGTTCTAACAGACAATGAAATATCGGAACTGGTAGGTGATGCTGCCGCTGCTAACACAAAGAAACAAATTAAATAAGTCATGCAACGATTATTTAAATTTGCAAGACATGCAGGAACAACAATTGAGCTTTAACGGATTCGGAACTGGACCACTCCCAGCGCCAGTGCCACGCTTGGAACTAGGGGTATGCGTTTATGGATAGTAATGGAACCGGGTACCCGATATCTGAAAGGGGAGGATACCCGGGTACCCGTGATTATTTTTACAATCCCTACAAAAACCCGGAAGTAAAGTATTTTCCATCGCGCCCCGCCAACTCTACTGCCAAGCTGCTAGCGCGACTGCGCGAGCGCTGCATTGGAATACTCACACTTTCCCTGCGTTTGACAAGTAAAAATTGCACGGGCCTACTTTGCAACTTAAACTAGATTCATTTTTATTCCCTAAGAGACTCAGTGAATAAAATTGTAAGTTTGTAAGTGTGAAGCCATCAGTCAGCGAACACATAGAGAAGGTTAAGGGGAAGGTGAGAACAAGGAATAACCTCCTACGGAAACTTGTCAACTCGTCTTGGTGCGCTCACCCTTTTACACTGCGATCAACAGCTCTTGCGCTGTGCTACTCTGCAGCGGAGTATGCTTGCCCTGTCTGGGAAAGATCATCCTACGCCAAGAAAGTTGACGTCGACTTGAATGACAGCTGCAGATGCATCACTGGCTGCCTCAGGCCAACAGACGTGGACAGCTTGCACATTCTGGCTGGCATTGCCCCACCAGAAGTTCGCAGAACAGTTGCCAGTAGAACTGAATGATGCAAGCAAGTTGAGGATGATCGCCATCCCTGCTACTCCCAACACCCAGCCCTAAACCGCCTGGAGTCAAGGAAGAGCTTCCTCCATACAGTTCAACTGCTGACCCAATCTCCGCAAGCAACCAGACTGGCCATGTGGGATAACAAGTGCAGCGAAAACTACCATCTCAGAAAACTGCCAATTCCATCTAAAGAGCAACTGCCCGCT
The DNA here is from genome assembly GCA_037893225.1 of Hippasteria phrygiana. Classification (NCBI taxonomy): domain Eukaryota; kingdom Metazoa; phylum Echinodermata; class Asteroidea; order Valvatida; family Goniasteridae; genus Hippasteria; species Hippasteria phrygiana. Next base: position 229,507 of record JAZGUH010000939.1, read on the forward strand.
GGTCATAGATGCGACTGGAAGGCTTGGAAGTCCTTGAACAGGCTCCGCACAGGGATGGGTCGGTGTAAGACCAACATGAACAAATGGGGATACACAGATGGGTCAGACACAGTATGTGACTGGAACATCTGCACAGTCTATGGCACACCTACTGAGATGCCCACTTCTAGATGAACAGTGCTCCCTTGAAGATCTAGTGGCGGCAAACGAGAGGGCAGTTCGGTGTGCAAGAGCCTGGCCAGACATCTAAATTGCATGCAGATGATGGACACGAAAGGAGAAGCGAATGGCCTATACACTGTGCACACACACACAGTCGTGTACCGACCTCCAAACGCGGACGTCCCATTGTTCCTCTTTTGTTTATACTCTAACTTTTTCGGAAGGCCTCCATAGACTTTGTACACACTTCCAATCGCGGACGTATGCTGGGAATCGCGGACGATATTGTTCTCTTTTGTTCTCTGGCATTTTACGTCCGCGGTTTGAATACGCCAACGCGCCCATGCGTGCTCCATGCAATCTGTCTGCCGAGTAGCACTTCGCACGTACCCCACCCAATCCGCGCGACGTCACATCACAGCCAGATGGGTCATTCTATAAATTAGGGGTCCAATTTTGGTGTCCCTGTTACATCTGACATGTATAAGATTTTGCAATTCAGGACACATTCTTTAATGCCTTCTATCTCCAAGAGTGATTGTGTAAAGCAAAGTACCTGCCAAACAATTTAAAAATAGTGTGAAGTCAATTTTAATGATACTTGATGGGAAATTACACAGGTCAGGTGTAACAGGGACAGCAAAAAATGTCACACCTTGGACCCCTAATTTATAGAATGACCCAGATCACGCTCACGCAAAATTTATCAAATGAGAGCTCAGGAGGGATCAGCCCTTCCCAGCATCCTGTTTGTAGGGCGGGGTACGAGCGAAAGGTATAGCACTTGATAGTTTGCATTATGATTGGTTTATTTTGTTGATTCGTCCATTGTTACAGCCAACTGGATTTTACTGGAATCTGCCACTGCATGATTGAATTAGAAACATATTTGCAGGATTCAGATGACACGTTCTTTTAGAAGGTTGCCACTACAACTTCCGTCTAATTTACCACTCTCCCCTCCACATTCTATTTTATTGTAGTTCCAGTAACTTCTCAACATAAATAACTATTGAGGTGCCCTGCTCAACAAAATCACAAATGATACTCGCTTTGATTGGTGTTGTCACAAAACCATTTATTCATCAAAGACCTGAAATGAAGTCACTTATTTCAACTAGCAAAATGAGTTAAACTACATCAAAATATAAATTAAAGGCAAAACGAGTTAAACAACTATGAACAAATAATTTTTAATGGCCAAAGAATTCCTTAAAACTGCACTCGAAATTCGCAGCACAACTGGGGGTGGGGGGAGTATCGGTACACAACAGTCTCGCTCTAGACTACCAAGGCGGCCGACTTCGAATAAATAGAGGATTTGTGGTTGCTTTGAGCGCTCATGGCTTCCGGTGTTGTTGCCAGTCAGGGTTTCGGGTTCCCATTATTCTCTCATGCAATTGGGCGGTACGTCTAGTTGGAGAAAAATACTGTAAATGTCTTGTATGGAACATTTTGACAACTTTGTTTTAACACCCATACCTTTTGGCCAAGTCGTTGCGGATTGCTCTCTTCAGATTTTGAACTGGGGCCGAATAGTGTTCTGTTGATTGGAGATGGCCCTGCAGACCGACCACTGGATGTACGCAAATGAGAAAATAATGATTGAGGACTATAGATAAGCAATTTTATCTTTGGAGGAGGTCAAACTTGTTTATTAAAAAGCTAATGACGAAAGAAAACAATGTTGGTAGGTTACCATAATTATTTTATCATAAACTGAAACTCAAAGATTCTTTTTAAATATTTCGTCTTGAGGCCAAGACTTCTTCAGAGGCAAAACAAATTATGATTTTCTGACACACAGCCCAGCAAATCCACTCATAGGGATAAACCCAGTCAAAGAGAGAACAAAAAATAATATATATTTTGATTTTTGAAATGTTGAAAATTTTAAATACCTGCAATGGCTGTATTAGGCAAGTGACAAGTTTGTCCACCAGAGCCCACTGAGTGTTCGTGAGCTCAAGTGTCTTGGCATCCGATGGCTTGGTGATGGCCTGGTCACTCAGAACAGCGCACAGTGGCCATCGCTGTTCCTTGGCAACCCGCAACATGTCGTACGTGGAATTCCACCGTGTCTTCACGGACTGTACAAGACAGTGTTTTGGAGCATCCATGGTCGACTGTCGCTGTTCCAAAGCTTTTGTAGCCAATGTGCTGCGCCGAAAATGGCCCACAAGCCGGCCAACTCCACCGATGGTTGTCTGGATCAAACGGGACGAATCCAGACCCATGTTGATGGAAAGTTGCAGTTTGCTGCACAGCCGACATCCGTGGTGTCGTTCAGAAGCCCCAAATCCTTCACGTTGGAATCATTGTCGTGCACGACAGCGGCGACTTTCCCCTGAATGCCCCAGTCTCTGATGACGCGGCCTAGCTGTGTTGCGAGAGCCTGTGCGGTGTGGTGCTGGGGGACCTGAGCACCTTAGGTGACGGTGTCGCCGTCGTTGTCAACTGCTGCCTCTGTAATTGGAGACGTATCTAGGACGACGGACTGACAAGCCCATCCGTCATCCAAAAAATGAGCTGTAACGGTCATGTTTCCTTCTTGGCCTCGGGATGTCCAGCAGTCCGTCGTCAATGCAATGTACTGTGCTGCTTCCAGTTTGGCCTTTAACTCCCCCTTCTTACAGTCGTACATCCTGCAAATCCTGGAAACGACCACTTTCCGAGACGGGACGGTGTACCCCGGCTCGATGAAGTGGAGAAGTTGTCGCAGTCCTTGGCCTTCCACGATGGAAACCAGAAGGCAGTCAATTGCCATCATCTCAGCGAGAAGCTGAGATATTTTTTCGCTCTTTGCTGGATTGCAATCATGACTACCAAAGAAGCTTGTCAAAGTAGACTGCCCGCTACTTGATGTCGTAGAAGACGATCAGAACTGCCCGGACATGGGATGCTTACTTGTCATATGTTTCAGCATGGAGCTGGTAGACCCCCCCCCCCCCACCCCCCCCCCCCCCCCCCCCCCCCCCCCCCACCCCCCCCCCCCCCCCCCCCCCCCCCGTGTAGCTTAACTCTTGGCTACATATCTTGCATTTTACAGACTTGGGCCCAACTTTCTCGAAATGTGACCAAACTTGACTCGTTCCGTGTCATCGTGATGAACATTCAGTGAGGTTATCACAAGAAATACTCAGGGAGACAGGGTCACCAAATAATCATGAGCAAGTTGTTTTGTTTTCACTTAATAACCACACTTTGTTTGCACCGCCGGGAGCGGCACATTATACTGCCCGCTTTCCATGTATAGAGGATTATACAATCATAACAAAAGGCGAAAGCACTCCTATCATGTCCGTACCTCATAAGACACATCTGAGATAACTAGTGAATTAAAACTTGAACAGGGGACAAAACCGCAAGCTTCCCGTCAAAGCTTCTATCTTGTCGGAAACCTTACTCAAAGGACAACTGTAACAAAACAATTGATACAAGGCAACCGCAAGTTAGCTTTCGGGAATTGTCGGTAAATATACATGGACTCAAAAGGCATCTCTCTAGCTAGCCAAGTGTCACATCAAAGTTAACACTGGCATCCTCAATCTTGACGCTTGGAAATTGTCGGCAATTTAACTCAAACGATGTTTTACTCAGATTTTTTTTAAACAATTTATCGGCAAGTAATCAATAGAAAAGGGCGCTTGCCTTTCTGAACGTTTCTGAAAATTTACAAAGACAGTTTCGGGTAATAAAACCGATAAAATGGAACCGGATACCCGTAATCAGTGGTAAGGTTATGGGTACCCGGCACGGCCCTACTTGGAAGTGGTTCTGATGACAATATATTGACTCCAAATAACTACCAAATTCTTTTAAAAACTCATTAATTGTAACCGGATGAACTGCGGAATATGGCGGTCTATAAACAATGACAGGTCTGACGACAAAAGTTCCTCTCGACACAATCCATTCGGAATGTTCAAAGGATCTGAATGTGTTCAACCTTTGCAATATTCATGGTGTCCCTCAGAAGTACAGCTGTTCCACCGCCTCTCCATCCAATACGTGGGCAGTCTTCGAGCTGGAATCCCGGTGGAGTTATTTCAAGCTTGTGAGCCACATCCATTTCCGTAAACCAGGTTTCGGTTAATGTGAATATATCAGCTCCACTCGATGTTACATAATCCAGAAAATCAGCCGATATACTCTTGACAGATTTAGCATTCAAGCTGCAGTGTGTCATAGATGAAACCGAAGGTGATGGGTGTTGTCCCAGCTGTAGTTCCTTAGAAAGTGGAATTAATGCTAAGGTCCGATTAACGTCTTGCTGGAATTGGCGGTTGTTGGAAATAATTAACGATGGTGGGAATTGTTTGTTTTCCAGCTCGGTTCCCTCTTTGATGCCCAATGCCAACAATTTTGAGTGAATGCAAAATCTGACGATCAATAACAGTTGTTGACTGATAACAAATATGAAGAAGTTGAGAGCGTGAATATGTTACTCTGGTTGATTCACTCGTTGAATCCACCAGTTCATCATCATTATTATGTATTTCCTGTGGACCAGGGTTGAGTGAAACGTCCTTAAAGACAGTCACATTCAGCGGGGGATCATTCATTATTTGTATACCAATGTATGAGCAGTTTGTTACAAACTGAACCTGTATTTTCCTCTGTGGTCATAACACATTGAACTGTATGGAGAGCCAGAGGCAGTTGGGCTAGTTGCCACTAAAGGGCATCCGCTCATCTATGGAGCATCACAGAAAGTCTAAATTAATGATTTAATTTTAATGTGTATTGTAAAAAAATGCAAAAAGATGCCTGCTTTGAAAATAATCTTCACTTAAGTTAACTTGATGGCCTTGTCACAACCAAAAGCTGTGTGCATTCAGCCACCTTTTTATTTATTTGAAAAATGAAAAGATTAATAATATAATAAACAATCAATGAATATAACATTCCATCCATGAGAAGTATTTTAAAGAAGGTGCATTTCTGTCAATGGTTGATGAAAAAAGAATCACAAGGCCTGTAATAATCTGAAATAGTGAATTACATTTCTTTTCAGCTTTGAATACTGTATATGTTTGGTGTTCTTTTTAGGATCAGGATCCTACTGCATTCAGTCAAAACATGCAGGTTTCAACTAAGGATGTTTTGGATCTACGCTACAGTCTCCTGCCGTACCTTTACACACAGTTCCATTTTGCTCACATCACGGGCTCAACTGTGGCTAGACCGTTGTTTTTTGAGTGAGTTTTTAAATTCCTGAAGTTTTGCTCCTGTGTATTTGCCACAATAACCTGTCTAGTCTAGATATTAGTAACAATGTACATGTAATAACACCATAGTCTACTTAATGAATCTTACCCAGGTGACAACCATGGTATATATATATATACATACATATTTCTCTTTGTGGCAGAATTTCCGCAGAAAAGAACCTCGCGGTTTTTAATCCCACAGCAGTATACCCCCTTGCTCCCACCCACAACTAGGTTCTTCACCATCTTCAATTTGCCTCCTTTCTTAGAATGCACATGTTGTAAACGCGTATTATCCCATGAGTAAAAATTTCACTTATGTGTCTAGAAGAGTTTCTTCATTGTCCTTGATCTGTTTTTACAAAGGCAAGTGAGCATGGCTATCATTTTATTTTGGTGCAGCATTCTATATATTTAGAACTTTCAACATTAAACAAACAACAATGAAAACTGACCTGACCAGGTAATTTTAGAGTGACCAAAGAAAATTGAAAAGGGTGTGATTTGAATCTGTGACCACCCGAGCAACAAACTGGTGCTGGGGCATGAACCATGGCTTTAAAGTTTAGGGTATTATGGATTTGTGACTCCCATTACTATCTTCTCAGCAAAGATATTAATATATTTGGAAACCACCAACATGGGGCAACATAGCTCATTTGGTAGAGCACTGAACAGTGGTCTAGACGCCAAAGGCTCAAATGCCACTATATTTTCTTTGGTCACTTTGAAAACGGGGGACTTTTAAGTTAAGAGAACTGTCTGTTGTGCAGTTTATACCCAACCACGGTGATTGAGATGATGGTATTAATCTATTTTAACATGGGGATAGCAGGTCAACAGGTTTAAGGTCACCAAAGTCTAGCAACACCTCATGCCTAGTCTGATCTACAATGTAGCTGAAAGGATGCTGGCAGGCACAGCCAATTTCTTGCAGATTGGTTTGATTTTAAGACTAGTTGGGGCAAGTACAGCATTCAAAATTCACAGTGGCCACTGCCGTCGATGCCCTTTTAATTGCCATGATGCCCTTTTAATTGCCATGATGCCCCTTGTGGAAAATAACTTTCACCGCCAGATGTACTGTGCCCTATATTACTTTGACTGAAGTGCCCCTCTGTGAAAAACGCTGCTGAATCGTACGCTGGAATTGCACATTTTTCAGCCAGCGATACACACAAAAGCATAGTACATCATTACACATGGCAATATTTCATCTGACCGTGCAAAATCTTGAATATGTGATCAAAATGCTCACACACTGTAACGCATGATGTGCAAGCCGTGTATGTACTGCGCGCTGTACAAGTTCCATGCAGTGCCGGGCCGGTCGTGGCGGCCGTGCCATATGCCGTGCGGGCTGTGGCACCAGGCCGGCCAGCCATGGCCAGTGCACATGTGATCCTGTGATCGTCTGGTTTACCGCTTGCAATATTGATTCAATATGTACACGTACACGTATCTATATTCACACTTTGTTTTGCATAACGGCACCGGAAACAAGGTTGGAAATGTTTGTGTTGGTCCGTCATGGCAGACAAGCAGTCGAAGATCGGCTTTTTCCTAACCCTAACTCCCTACATCATTTTCCCCCATGTAACCTGAATCCTCCAACATCCTCTGATTTCAAAGTGTTAAAACTCCATATAACCTGAATCCTCCAAAATCCTCTTATGGGGACCATAGCACGAATCCTCAAAAATCCTCCAGGTTTTTTTTGCATACCCCTAGTAACCTCAATCCACCAAAATCCTCATGTATCACATTGAGCCTGATAACCTGGATCCTCCATATTCCTGAAGGGGCAAAAACCCCTAGTAACCTCAATCCTGCAAAATCCTCCGATGCATCAACTTCCAAGTGCCCTCAATCCTCCAAATTCCTCCATTTTGCAAAGAGGATTTTGGAGGATTTGGGAAGGTTAGGGTTACCCTAACCTTCCCAAATCCTCCAAAATCCTAACTTGCCCTGATTAATGTAAGAATATGTAAGGTCAATAAAATATGAAGAATTTAAATGGCCAACATACATAACACTGTCCGTATGCCGCGCAATATCAGTGCGTGACTGCACTGTGTAGCGGGCAATGAGCCACGTGCTGCTGCAGAACGCTGTATTAAGCATGCATACAATACAAACTCTAAATCAACAGATTTTTATAATAAAAACACACACCCAACTAGAAAAGGGAGGCCAAGTTCTGTGAATTAAATAGCAGAGGCATTTTTACGATGTCAAATTTGACTCGTTATGCTATATTTCCATAGACTGGTTCCAGTTCTTTCATCATAAATGTATTCCTTGCTGCGCGGTGGGAACCAGACTAATATCGCTGCATGCATGCATGATGCATGGGCACTTCACCGGCACTGCGAAGCGGATGATCGGATATCGGGAAGAAATAATTTGTATGCCCCGCCGGCGAAGCCGAAGGGGCATACTGTGTTTGCCTTGTCCTTCCGTGTGTGGGTGTGCGTGTGTAAATACTGGCAATCGTGGACCAGGGACAGAAGGGTTAGGGCATAAACAAAGGGTCCACGATTGACCGAATGTCCACGATTGAAAATCGTGTACAAAACATATGGGAGACCTTCCGAAAAAGTTAAGTACAAACAAAAGAGGGACAACAGGAGGTCCGCGATTGCCGGTATTCACACACTTGTGTGGGCGTGTTGGGGTATTCAAACCTTGAATGAAAAATGCCGGAGAACAAAAGAGAACAATATCGTCCGCGATTGCCAGCATACGTCCGCAATTGGGAGTGTGTACAAAACCTATGGAGGTCTTCGGGAAAAAGTACAAACAAAAGAGGAACAATAGGACGTCCATGTTTGGAGGTCGATACACGACTGTGTGCGTACATTTGTAAATACCGGCAATCGTGGACTAGGGACAAAAGGGTTAGGGCGTAGACAAAGGGTCCACGTTTGACCGAACGTCCACGATTGAAAATCGTTTACAAAACATATATGGGAGGCAAACAAAAGAGGGACAATAGGAGGTCCGCGATTGCCGGTATTTACAAACTGTGTGTGTCTGTGTGGATGGTTGGGACACGATAACTTGAGAAGGACTTGAAATATCAACTTCCTATTTGGTATGTGGGTTGGTCTTGGGGTCTTCTAGAACCCTATTGGTTTTGGACCCCATATGTCATATGTCAAAGGTCAAGGTCATTATGCTTATGCTTAAAACAATATAAATGGTTGGGACATAACTTGAGGACTTGACATCAACTTCCTATTTGGTATGTGGGTTGGTCTTAAGGTCTTCTAGAATGCTATTGATTTTGGACCCCATAGGTCAAAGGTCAAGACCATTATGCTTAAAACAGTAGAAATGGTTGGGACACGATAACTTGCTTTAATCAGAAATAAGCAGTCTTATTTCTGTTGCAGATACAGTAAGCAGATCCATAACCTCTGTTTCTAGCCATTTGCACTTTCCTTTGATGCATGTTTGTCATATTAACACATTTTTCTTTTTAAAAATCAGTCTTTAGTTAAAAAGGGTAATTCAACTTGCCGGGGCATTTGTGTTTGGCAACACCATTCTTGGTTTTTTCTGAAAATAGCAAATGAAGAAGGCAAACAAACAAAATAATACAGAAATTCGTCAAACAATCCACAAGGCCGAACAAAGAAACTGACAATTTGGGAGACTGCCAACATAGGGCAAGATAGCTCAGTTGGTACAGCGCCGGTACGGTAACCCGGAGGTCGCAGGTTCGAATCCCGCTCCTGCCAGTTTCTTTGTTCACTTTGAAAAAATAATACAGACATTAGAATTGTTACAAGCGTTTTTGTGAAACTTTTTATATTAACTTGAACAAAGTTGTTTAGAGCCACAGTCAGCTAGATACAAATAAATATTAACCCTTTCCTTACCACATTGTTTATTGGCTTATCTTCCCCCAGTACCACATTCTTTGTTCAGTCAAGCATAAAACCACTCACACAGAAAAAGCAGCCGACTGCTTGTTGAATGGTTGTATTTTCAACCGAAGATTTCACCCTCAAGAATTGAGTGAAAAAGAAAATATCGTGTGTTGCTAAAATAGCAAAATTGCAGCTGTTTTCTCTTCTAGCCAACTTTATCAAACAGGAAAGTTGTTTGTCACATGAACCAATGGCACTTATACACATAACTCCACAGGAAAACTTTGGATACAGTTTTCTCAAAATATTTTAATGGTGGGCTGGTGACACATGAATTTTATAGCACCATTGCAAAGATCCGAACAAGCCTTTTCTGTTGGTTTAAAAGATCATGTATGGACAGCGAAAAACACAAGCACCACAGTTTGTTGAAACATGGTGTATATATTGTTGTTTGGATACTCTGGTGTGTGGTTTCCTTGTCGAGTAAACTCGACATTGGTAAGCAACAGGGGTGCTGTGGCTTGTCAAGTAAACTTGACATTGGTAAGGAAAGGGTTAAAGGTAGCACTTTAAAGACTAACTAAATTTAAAATATGGCATAAGCTTTCATAGCTTTTCCAGCGTGCGCTGCCGAGTGTACAAGTGTTTTTGGTTCGCTCTTGAGCGTTACACAATAATAGGCTTATCCGACCTTTTTCTAACAGTTCCGCGGCAAGATGTCAGAGACTACCAAAACTAAGAAAAAGACATTTAGAAGCACTAAATGTAGATCCTGTGGGGAATCTCCATCCCCTTTGAAGTTCAACATTCACACAACGTGCTTCAAATGTTGCCTGTGCGCACGTGATAATCACCTTCATTCGTGGTCATTTTTTCCCACACGATCCTCGCCAATTTGAGGCAGCACATCGGCCTGTGGATCCGCAGATATCTTACATGGTACACCCGGGAAATTTCTCCACGCCGTACCCACTGGATCACGCCAGGTACCAGGCCCCGCTCTACAGAGTGTTACTGGTCTTACGGGTACGTGATTCCTGAACATTTTTCTTACCCCCCTCATCGGGATACAGCTCACGACAGCTATACATCGAGCCGGCATGCCCTTGCACTCACCACGCCATGACAGGGACAATGTGGGCCACGCTCCAGTTTCGCTCCGGGATTTTTCACGCTCCTGATCCTGATTTTGCTTGCATTCTGGGTCTCACTCACGTAGCCGTTCCAGCTCCCCACACGGAGTCTTCGGCTGTTCTACTTCGTTTTCAACCATCTCCAGTGATTCTGACCAGGAATTTATGGAACCGGTCAACACTTTCATGTCCCACCGAGGTAATTTGGTGATACCGGAAGTAAGTAAAATCTTCCTTTTTGCCCCTCCCTCACCAAAGGAGTCTTCTCGTACATCCTTCCATCGGGAATCTGCTAATCCTACTACTCCACAAAAATGTACAGTGCCTGTGGACAGTTTTTGTGCAGACATCTGGGAGGAAGTCTTTGGCAAGGTTCAGAAAAAGAAACCTTTGAGAAACCCCAACCATAAGAAGTTGCTTTTTAAGACCAACACAGATGACACCAGTCAAATTTTCACAGTACCCACTATTTCCTCTGAAGTTAAAGACAAACTTTGTTCGAACATTTCTGCCAAAAAGCACATCTTTCCTGATAAAGGCACTAGAGATCTGAATAAAACTCTAGAAAAGTTGGATCGACACTTGCGCCATGGAGCCAAAGTGTTTAATTTCTCAATCCTACTTTCAGATGTGTTGGCTCGTTCATCTGAGGATCCATCTTCTTCAAATTTTTGGACAACTGTTTAAGCTCCTGCCTACAGGAATTTAATACACTGGGGCAGCAATCACTTCCTCACTATGTCGATCATTGGGATTTGACAAACTCTTTTGGCCCTCCTGAGGTTCTAAAGAGCGAATTGAAGATCTACCACTAATCGGCAGTGACCTGTTTGATAATAGGTTCGACGAGGTCATGCTTAAAGAAGCGAAATGCCTAAAGATGGATGAAAGAATCTCGACCTCCGTGAGAGTCAATAAGAGCAACCAACGTTCGGCATTCCTACACTACCCAGTTTCGACAGCCCAAAGCAACTTTCAACCGTGCATCAACCAGGTCTAACTTACGGTATCAGCCCTTCGCACCTCCCAAGGCATTCCCCTCCAGATCAACCTGCTCCTCCAAGGCACAAGGGTCACAAGGATCAAAGGGACAATGACTACATGGGTCATCTCATCCATATCCCTCCAGCTCCGGGGCAGGTAGGGGGTCGCCTGTTGGAATTGGCTCGAATTACCACAGACCTTTGGGTTCTTCAGACAGTGTTTTCGGGGTATCTTCTGCAATTCGCCACTCCACCAGCCCTATCCTGCGAGTTCCCTCACCGACAATACACCGGTCCCACTCGTCGACGTGCATGGGACTTCCCTAGAGGAGTAAATTACATCACTGTTAGTGTTAGAAAAGAAAGCCATAGTTCCCCTTCCTCCAATTGTAACCATGGGATTCACTTTGGCTTTCTTCCTGGCTCCGAAGAAGTCCAGCGATTGGCGACCTATCATCAACCTTCGGCCCCTCAACGCTTATATTCGACCAAAGCACTTCCAGATGGAAACCTTGGCCACTGTCTTACAAACCCTCCCTCGGGACTGGTGGGCAACATCATTGAACCTGAAGGATGACTACCTTCATGTACCCCATACATGCCGATCATCAGAAATTCCAACAGTTTATTTACCGGAACATCATGTACCAGTTCCAGTGCCTTCCCTTTGGCCTCTCCACAGCGCCCCGTGTCTTCACCAGAATTTACCAAGATGCTAGCGGCAGCCCTGCGTCGTCAACATATGCACCTAGTGCCGTGGAGCAGAATGCATATGCGCCCGCTTCAACTTCACCTACTCGACCAATTATCGACCTCGGAGAAACGTCGTTACCAAACCGGTCCCATCTCAAATGGTGGCTTTCGCATCAGAACCTTCTGTGCGGTCCACCCTAACCACGGATGCATCAGATTCGGGCTGGGGTGCTCACCTGGACAACATCTCCCTAGCTTGAACCTGGTCCCCTACAGAACAACTCCTGCACATCAACCACCTAGAACTCCTAGCTGTTCTCAAGGCCCTTCAGTCCATGAACAGAGAAGTCGCAAACTGCCATATCCTGGTCAAATCTGACAACTCAACTGTAGTGTTGTACCTGAATTTCCAAGGGGGAACTCATTCTCCTTCCCAGTGCATGCTAACATGGAAGCTTCTCAGTTGGTGCATCCCTCGCCAGATTTTTTTCCGGGCAAGCCACCTTTCGGGAAAAGACAATGCGATTGCAGATGCACTATCACGGGGCTGGCCGGTCCCCACAGAGTGGTCTCTCCATCGTTCAATGGTACAACAGGTCTTCAATCTTCTGGACACTCCACACATGGACCTCTTTGCATCCCATCTCAACAATCAGTTGCCAACCTTCTGCTCTCACCATGCTCATCATCCCCAGGCTTGGGCAACGGATGCGCTGAGCAATCAGTTGGTCAGGAATCCTGGGTTATGCCTTCCTTCCAATCTCTCTGCGTGCTCGAGTCTTGGAGAAGATCAATGCAAGAGAAATGCAAGATAATTCTGATTGCCCCTTTCTGGCCAAGACGGGCATGGTTTCCTTGACTCTTGGATCTTCTAATCTACCCACCTCTTGTCTTGTCTTGTCGAACCGCCCGGACCGCCTGACACAACCGATCTCAAAGGCACTTCATCCAGATCCAGACAGTCTTTATCTTTCTGCCTGGATGCTATTAAATTGTCCTCCTGAATGGCAAGCCTTTCAGAGGTCGCTAAAGCCCTAGCAGCAAAGAGTAGACGGACTTCAACAAGAAAAACTTAGGACAGTTGATTACCACACTTCATCAAATGGTGTTCCCACAAAGCTGTCGATCCCTATTCTGCACCTTTGACAGACATTGGTGATTTCTTTTTGTCCGATTGTATAATTCTGGCCTGCAGATTGCAACAATTCGGAGCTACAGATCGGCCATTGGGGTTGTACACAAGGGCTTCGATAATGGTCCTAACCTGTCTAAAAATGCCCTAATCTCTCACCTCATCAAGGGTATGTTCAATGAGAGACCCCCCCCCCCCCCCCCCCCCCCAGTAAAGAAACTGGTTCCATCTTGGGACCTCGGCACTGTCCTTTATAAGCTGGCCAAAGCCCCCTTTGAGCCTGCCTGGTCCTCTTCTTTCCATTGCCTGATGGTTAAAACAGCCTTTCTGTTGGCAGCCTCTATGGCACGTCGGAGAAGTGAACTCCATGAACTTTCCATAGCTGCAGGACACTTACCCTAGGAGCCAGGAGGGGTGCACCTCATTCCAGAAATTAGCTTTCTAACCAAGAATCAATCTCTAAATTTTTCTACCCCAGATATCATTGTCCCTGGCTTGACATCCTTTTCAGGTAACCAGGACGACAAATTGTGGTGCCCTGTGAGAATATTGAAATTCTACATTACTAGGACCAGGGAGCTACTGGGTAATGCGACACAGCTGTTCACTTCGCATCATCCAGCCTCTGTAACGACTGTTTCAAGGTGGATTGTGGAGGCAATTCTGCCACCCCAGCCATCACAGGTGCGCCCACATATCTTCAGGCTACACCATGACTGGTCCTCCAAGCACCGCATATGGCACCAGAGCCGCTTACGTTGCGGCAAGCAACTCAAGCTAATATATATTCAGATGCCGTCACAGATGCGGAAAGCATCTAACCAGGCTGAATCATGACTGGTCCTAGAAGCATCGCCTCAAGCCCACCAAACCCGAAGCTTGTCAACATCATGGGCTCTTTTTCAGGGTGTGGCAATAAAGGAGATCATGCAGGCAGCCTGTTGGAAAAACACATCAACCTTCACATCATGCTACCTGCGAGACATTCTCCAAATGGAAGGCCACATGGGCAGACAGGCACTACAAGCAAGTCCCTCGGTCTGCAGCCAGCAGATCCTGCAAAAATTCTGAACCACCCTCCTAGGATTATTATATGGGTTCCAGATTACGGATATGTCTTAACAGCTTTATATCTTGCTAATATTCCATCTACAATCCCGGCCAAATCTCGTTGGGCTTCTGCCCCCGATCAATGTTTGCTCTCATTGAGCGGTATGCGCTCCAGCTTGAGATTACAACATTGAGCGGGGGCGCGGGGGATGGTATGTTTATTGTCACGTGGCCAAGCATTTTGGCTGGGATTGTCTGAAAATTCGCTTAGTATATCTATAAAGAGTTGAGTGGACAGAGCGAAGTCAATCAAACCACTTTCACTCTCAAATGATGGTGCTCATGGTGATTATGAAGATGATGGTGAAATTTGTTTGACCATTTGGACAACCAAGACGTTAATTATGGGAGAAATACGATTGTTTTCACACCAAGTTGAAAACAGCCCCCAACACCCTACAGTTGCGACTTGCTGAAAGTTGCGAATGTCATAATTTCGACTTTCGTGAACTGAACATTTGTGGCCAGAGGCTGAAAATCGGTTGTGAACTTGGGAAAAACACGGAGGTTGGGGGAGGAAGACTGTGCCCCTCCCCAGTCTCCGTACGTCCCAAACTAACCCCGGTCTGGATAGGGTTAATGAATGACAATTCCTGGCTGTAATGCGCTTGCGCCCAACACAGATGATCCCAATTGTTTTGTAGTGCACATCGTACACGATGACGATTAACCATGCCATTTTGTCAAAAGAATTCACAAAAGACATATTTATGTTAAACAAGAAAAGCGCATTACGCTACACAAACAACATACAAGCCTCTTCTATTTTTTCAGCCCCCTCATTGCGTGATTTGTCGGAAAATTCAACGGTTAACCATCGCCACCAAAATAATAAAGGTGGCGAGGGTTAACCGTTGCATTTTCTGACAAATCACGCAATGAGGGGGCTGCAAAAATTGGAATAGGCTTGTATGTTATTTGTGTAGCGTAATGCGCTTTTCTCGTTGAACAGAAAATGTCTTGTGAAGTTATTTGACAAAATGGCATGGTTAATCGTCATGGTAAATCGTGTACGATGCGCACTACAAAAAAATTGGGATCATCTGTGTCGGAAAATTGAACGTTACCCCTCGTTTGTCGCCCTCGATACCCACCCAATTAAAGACATCTCACATGGTCTAGTAGTTAAGACATGTGCCCTCAAATGCAATAATCGTTGGTTCGATCGTGGGTTCGAATCCCACCCGGAAAAAAATGACTCCTTTTTTTCCCTTTCTTTTATTTACTCGTCACTCGGGAAGCAATGACCATCCATTGCTTCTCACACTTAGGTCTTTTCACCTTTTCAATTTTTGAGAGAGAACATTTCAGACAATCCCGGCCAATTCTCGTTGGGCCCCCTGCCTCCGGTCAGTGTTGGCTCTCATTGCGCGGTATGCGCTTCAGCTTGAGAATAATAACATTGAGCGGGGAGCGGGGGCACGGGGGCACGGGGGCACGGGGGATGGTGTTTATTGTCACGTGGCCCAAGCATTTTGGCCGGGATTGTAGCTAGGTTTATAGTTAAGACACTGACTCCACACTGCATGCCCCCACCCCATGTATCAGTGCATTTTGGTGCTACTCTGCATTTGTAGGTATCGGAGCTGACGTATTTTCTGTTATAGAATCTGCAGGGATTTTCTATTCTAATAAGAAAATACTCACCTCCGATACCATCCCACTCAAAACCAAATAAATGGTAAAACAGGAAAAAAGGGGCGAGTCCTTGCAAGGGATTCTGGGACATGCAGTGTGTATGTGTGTTCGTACAAGGACTCTGTTGGGGGTACCTCGCACAATGGGTAACAATGGGGACAATGGTGCCCAACAAGGAAGTCTTTAGAAATCCAGGTTCCCCATGAAGAAAACGCTATGGAGTTTGATATTTCAATAAGGACAAAGGAAAATAATAGAAGGAAAGTAGACAAAGGGCATAGACAAAGGGTCCACGATTGACGGAACGTCCACGATTAAAATTCATGTACAAAACATATGGAAGGCCTTCCGAAAAAGTAAAAGTACAAACAAAAGAGGGACAATAGGAAGTCCACGATTGCCGGTATTTACACACTTGTGTGTTTGTTTTTGCATTCAATAAGGGACCTTTAACAATAGAGGACAATAGGGTCTTCGATTGAAAAAGGTACCCGTTTGAAAATCGTGTACAAAACCAATGAGGGCCCTTACCAAAATGAACAATAGGACAATATAGGAGGTACCCGATTGCAGGCATTTACATGCGTGTGTGTGTGTGTACATGTACTGTAATACGTTCGAGGACAAGCGGAGAAAGAAAACACAAAAGAATCTTTCTTGTCCTCGAGAGACGGTCTTTTGTTAAAATCAGTCCTCGAACGTACGACTACGTGCTTAGTCTATGGGGTTTGGCTATATTAAAGGAAGAATAGGAAACACAAAGCATTGTCCTCGCGAGTATAGGTAAGTACGACTGTGTGAGTATGTATATACCGGCAATCGTGGACCTAGGACAAAATAATTCGGGCGCAGACAAAGGGTCCACGTTTGACCGAACGTCCACGATTGAAAATCGTGTACAAAACCAATGGGAGGTCTTCCGAAAAAGTTAGAGTATAAACAAAAGAGGAACAATGGGACGTCCACGATTGCAGGTATTTACACACTTGTGTGAGTGGGTTAGGCTATACGAGAGAGGACTTGGGACAATTGGGGATTAGGGATAACAATGACACCGAGGACTTGGGCCGAGTCCTCGGGAGAATTTTGTGTACCAACCTTATGGGAGCTGTTCGGAAAAAGTTAAAGTACAAACAAAGGGAACAAAGGGAACAAAAGAAGGGTTCCATTCATGGTCCTTAGTAGTATAGGAAGACGCACATGTGTGTGTGTACGTGCACTGTATATATCTCCGAGGACAAGAGAAGAAAGGAAACACAAAGAAACCTTTCAGTCCTCGAACGTAGAGTCTTTTGTTGAAATCGGTCCTCGAACGTAAGGATACGTGCTTAGTCTATGGGGGTTGGTTATATTGAGGGAACAATAGGAAACACAAAGCATTGTCCTCGGACGTATTGGGGAAGTACGACCGTGTGTGTGTGTGTGTGTGTGTGTGTGTGTGAACAGATATTCCGTACCCTGTGGAGACATGAACACAATGCGCACAAAGGGACTGAATAGGTCTCCACAGGGCATTTGTATGGGTTAGGATGTCTCCACAAGGAATTTTGTGTACTGAGTCTATGGGGTTTGCTTAACTGCAGGGACAAAGGGGAGAACAATGCCATGTCTCCACAGGGCTGCAAAAAAAGGTATATGTGTGTGTGTGTGTGTGTGGTGATGATGATGCAATGTTCTTTTGTTATTGTCAGCAGAATTTCTTGCGCATGCGCATTTGAAATGCATTTGTAGGTATCGGAGGTGAGTATTTTTTTATTAGAATAGAAAATCCCAGCAGATTTGGGAGAATCATGTTGAGCATGTCAGATCAATGATAATGCAAACAACCTCTCCAATGAAACCAGTTCCCTTTCCAGATAGTGTTTG
This sequence comes from Hippasteria phrygiana, assembly GCA_037893225.1. Lineage (NCBI taxonomy): Eukaryota > Metazoa > Echinodermata > Asteroidea > Valvatida > Goniasteridae > Hippasteria > Hippasteria phrygiana. The sequence goes on from JAZGUH010000939.1 coordinate 247,318, forward strand.
GTACATGGTTGGAACTGGTATTTTAGGACCATTTGAAAAACGATCTATGGAGTGCAGAATTGCCATAATATTGTTCTATTATTATAGCAATTAAGTGCCCAAAAGAGGGAGACAGGTTGATAGTAAAGAAACTAAGATATATGATGAAGGTAGAAAGGAGATATTTAGACCCAATCCAGATAGCCAAACAGTTTGTTGGTTCCTGTACTACCTTTCTGGGCAGGCTTTGTACACTTGTGTGTGTCATTTGATGTGTGTACTTTAAAGGTGATTTTGATTGAGGACATTTTCCAGCAAATTTGAATCGTCACTGTGTATTAATTAGTGATATTGTATGCTGATCAAATAAGTTTATAAACAACAGCTCTGTATTTATAATAATCGTTTTCAAAGCATAAGGTGACATTATATACCATTGACAACAAATAAACTGATTGTATTGCTGCCTCAGATTTCCGACCACAGATTAATTGCCTGCCATCTTAATGTCACAAAGCCAATTCCAGTGCGGAAGTCCATAACATCAAGAAAGTTCCGGTCGATCAACCCCCAGCTTTTCCAGGAAGATCTGGTGACCTCTGAACTGATTACATCTCCTGCCACTGACGTTCGTGATGCTGTGGATCAGTACAACAATGTACTGGCTAGCGTGTTGGATAAACATGCACCCGCCTGTACCAAATCGGTGGTATTACGTCCCCGACAGCCCTGGTTCTCGGATTCTCTACATCAAACTAAACGCAATCGTAGGAAAGCTGAAAGAAAGTGGCTTCGTACTCGTTCTCCTGACGACCGTGATAAGTTTAAAGAAGTCAAAAATAATTACAATCGACAACTTTATCAATCAAAATGTTCTTTCTTCAATGAAAAGATCATAAACTGTGGTAATGACTACAAGAATCTTTTCGGGGTCATCAATGACATTCTTCATAACAAGAAGCAGTCAAAGCTTCCTGATCATGATTGTCATAGTGAACTGGCTGATCGTTTCTCAAATTTCTTCATGGCCAAAATTGTGACAATCAGAGAAAGTCTCTCTTTTCATGCACCTGATGCTACAGCACTACAATCTAATGTATGCTCATCTTGGGACACATTCACCATGGTTCCTCAAACTGATGTTCGAGATATCATCTCTAAGGCACCAAGTCCATCTTGCCTACTCGACCCACTACCGTCGTGGATGATCAAGCAGTTTTTGAATACCCTCATACCCACCATCACCTTGGTTGTGAACTCATCCCTTACATCAGGTGTTGTGCCAGCCTCTCTGAAATATGCAGTGATTACACCTGTACTAAAGAAGCCAAGTTTGGACCATAACATCTTGAAGAATTACCGCCCGGTCAGCCACTTGTCCTTCCTGTCCAAGGTGCTCGAGAGGGTTGCCTCCAAGCAGTTGACGGACTATATGAGTGAACACCATTTGCACGAGCCCCTTCAGTCTGCATACAAGCGTTTCCATAGCACTGAAACGGCCCTCCTTCGTGTTCACAATGACATCATGTGGACCATGGAGAAGCGGGGCGTTACCATCCTTGTCCTGCTTGACCTAAGTGCAGCCTTTGACACAATCGACCACAAAGTCTTACTTGATCGGATGGAAAGGCTTCTTGGAGTGCGCGACGTTCCACTTAAGTGGTTTAAATCTTATCTGTCCGGAAGAACACAATGTGTCCACATCAATCAAGAGTTCTCAGCACTACAACACTTGAAATTCGGGGTTCCTCAGGGATCAGTGCTCGGTTCACTATTGTTTCTTATTTATACCCTACCACTAGGTCACATCATCCGCAGGCATGGCATGGAATTGCACATGTATGCTGACGACACACAGATCTACATCTCAATCTGTCCTGTTACGCCTGACGAGGTCTTACAGGGTGTGTCAAGAGTTGAGGGTTGTATCACAGACGTGCAGGACTGGATGTCATCAAATTACCTTAAACTAAATGCCGACAAGACAGAGGTATTAGTGATTGGTTTCAGGGCTCAACTTGCCAAGTTCAATCTGTCATCTCTGAAAGTTGCTGGAGTTGACGTCTCTGTCCAAGCTAATCCAGTCAGGAATCTTGGGGTCATGTTTGACTCTGCGATGACTATGTCTGCTCAGGTGTCCAGTACCATCAAGGCTGCAAACTTCCACCTAATCAACATTAGTTGGGCCCGTAAACTGCTGACTGTGGAGGCCACCAAGTTGGCAATACACACTCTGGTGACATCACGACTGGACTACTGTAACAGCCTCTTGATCAGTCAGAAACTGAAGAGGAGGCTTGAAAATGTTCAGCGATCTGCTGCCAGAGTAATTTCAAATAAACGGAAGTTCGACTCCATCACTCCTGAACTTATCAAATTACACTGGCTTCCAATCACACAAAGAATCAACTACAAGGTCATCATTCTCATGTTTAAAGCTTACTGGAAACAAGCCCCTGCTTACATTACGGACATGCTCCAAATTAGTTCACAACGGAGACAACTTCGATCATCAACCTCCTGTTCACTACACTTTGTTGAGCCCAGAACCCATTGTGTTTCTTTTGCTGATAGATCATTCTCTGTATACGGCCCCAGAATCTGGAATAAACTTCCAGGATACATCAGAAACACCACTTCATTGCATACATTCAAGACACTCCTGAAAGCTCATCTGTTTCAGGAGGCGTATCATCAATAATGATTCTTCATTTTGTGCCTCATCAGCGCCTTAGAGCAAACTTTTGATTTTGGCGCTTTATAAATGTCTTTTTTGATTGATTTTGATTTGATGACAGCAATAAAACCAAAACCCTGCACCATGAGGTCTGAATGCCTTGACCCATTCATGTATCAACAGCCATCACTTGTAATATATTATGTCAAAAAAAGTTAATTTGTAATTTCAGATTCCCAGGTGATCCTAAGTTATATGATGTGGACAGGCAATTCATCTTAGGACCAGCCCTGGTAGTCACACCAGTTCTTGAAGAAGGAGCCACCAATGTCACTGGAACATTTCCTAAAGGAATATGGTTTAGTATTTACCATGTAAGTAGTTATTAATTAACGTTCACAAGGTTTTCTCATGGTTAGTGCCCAACATGATATTCCTTGTATCACTCTCCTGCTGCACATTATGGTGAAATAACCAATAAGAATTCAGCTTTAAGCTCATGCATGAATATGCATGAGGTATATTAACATCCAGTATTTAAGCCCCACACCATTCCTCAATGACTTTGTGGAGTTTGCTGATGAACAGTGCATCACACATATCAAAAGAGATGGTGCATAAGCTGCTACTACAAACCTTATAGCAGTACTAAAAGTATGCTTCAGAGTTATTGGAAATGAATTTGTTCTATTCCCCTGGAAAATTCCTAGTTACTTTCACCTCTCACAAGATGTGGGGAAAATCTTCGATAAAAATCCAACCCTAGAACCTGTGTTTTATTCCACGATATCTTGATTCACGACTTCTTCATCAAGTTGGTCAGGCACTCACATGTGGGAAACAGCATGTGCAGCACAGCAAGGGTGCTGGCTAGTCTGGTTAAGATATCTTTTAAATCACAAATTTAATGCCAAGGTGAAGTGGAATCTGACTATTTTGAACACAATTTCAGTGCCGGTTATTGTGTTTTGCAACAATGGAAAAATGAATAGATTTGCATGTGATACAATATACACATCGTTCCTGGATTTTAAGGGTAAGTGTTGCTATGATGGGTGGGGGTTGGTCTACCTTCATTTATTCATTTTTTTAGAGAGCTTTTTGGCGTTTAATATTGTTCAACACAAAGTGGTTTATCTCCATTCTGGGGTCACATAGAAACTTCGTTCATTTACATAAAGCGCGCTAGTTCGTGTGTTTTATCATAAAATTCTGTGTGTGCCACACCTGTTCGTAATGAACGCACAGCTTTCAACTGGTTGCCGGTGTACTTGTTTCGTTTAAGTAGTCTTGTCTGGTTTTAGATAACCCGCAAATTTTTGATGATTCGGATTAAGAGGGCTCCTAACAGAGATGGGCCAATCAAATGTCAATGTCAATGATATGAAATTGAATCCATTGAAATGCAAGACAATGCAAATATCTTTTTTACGTGGTAAAATTCCTGATGTGCATTTAGAAGTTAATGATTTACAACTTGAAGTAGTTTCATCAATCAAACTTCTAGGTGTAATTATACAAAATGATTTGAAATGAGACCAACAAGTTCACCATCTTATTACTAACGCATCTCGTCGACTTTATGTCCTCAGTAAACTAAAAAGAAACCAAGTTGAAACTGCAGATCTCATTGTAATTTACAAGTTGTATATATGTCCATTACTGGAATCTGGTGTGGTTGTGTGGTCATCTGGAATTACAGAATCCCAATCACAAAGCATTGAACGTGTTCAAAAAAGGGCTCTACGTATAATTTCTTACCCAAATATTTTGTCGTATCAGGATCTTTTAAATTATCATAATATTGAGTCATTAAAATACAGGCGTGAGCATTTGATTTCTAAATTTGCAAAAACCCTGCTTACATCTGATAGGCATCGCCATTTATTACCAAACGAGCGAAAATCTGAGTACTTATCAAACCATACTCTACGACATACACAACAATTTCTTAATCCTCGGACAAAAACTCAAAGATATAAACAATCCCCGGTTCCTTCAATGATTCACATTCTCAACACCCAATCCTTATAGTTTTGTACCCGTTGTTTTTTGTTGTATATTTGTGTGTTTTTTAATCGGTTGTTTGTTTGGTGTATCCAAGCATCTTTTTAGCAATGAAATTTAAATTTAATCCTGTAATTACTTAATTTTGTATTGTTTCTATTCTACCTTTGTAAACCAAGTCGTGTAAGTCTTTGACTTTTTACTTGGTGTTATTTGAATAAACCAGAAATTGAATTGAATTGAAATTGAAATGCTGCATTCATAACTATAAGCCCCTAGGCCCTTCACATATCTTCTTTCGTCCACTGTTCGACCCATGCGATCTAAATCCTTTCTTGATTGTTCATGGCGTCGCAGCCTTGGCCATTATGGTGAACAGTTTTGGAGCTGTTTTAAATAAATGATTGACAAAAAAATATCTGAAGAATAAATGTAAGGGTAAACCAAGAGCAGAAAGATGCACATGAAGGCTATTAGCAAAAATGGCAGTTGACAGGCCGCGCTACATATTGTACATGTACATGTATACAGGACGTGTCACTGGAAGCGACAAAAAGGGTTACGTAACATACACCGGGTCAACTGTGCTGGCTAAAACAGGAAGCGTGTTAGCTAAAACCGTTCAGACATCGTACTAGAAGATAAAACCATTCTGGTTTAGCGCTAAACCATCCCTCTGAGGTGTTTTAAATCACCATTTTAGCAGTGAGATAAACACGATTCTGTGTAACTTTAAAACCGTTAAGACACCGTTTTAGCAGAAAAGTTACACCAAATCAAGTTCAACTAGTGTTCTAAGGGAATTTAAAATGGTGTCTGAACGTACCCGATGTTGGCATTACTGTAACACCTGTAAGACTAGTATTCTAATATTAACACTTTGCTTGTTGGCAGGGTACTTATTTCCAAGTGAACAGCACTCAGGCAGTTACCCTACCAGCTCCGCTTAATGAGATCAATGTGCATGTGCGACAAGGATATATCATTCCCATGCAACTGGACTACATGAGCACAACTACTGCAGAGTTTCGCAAGCTTGGCTTTACTTTACTGATTACCCGAAGTGTTGATGGGTGTGGAAGTGGTCATCTCTTTTGGGATGATGGAGACTCCTTGGGTATGTGGCTTAATTTACATTTCAGTACATTGTTCATTCCTTTGGTTCTCATTTTTTTTATGTTAACAATTAACTAATAATTTTAAGAACTGTCGACAAAACAATTTTCCTTGATCGGATAATACAAAAAAAAATACAATAATAATAATACATTTTACGGGTGATGGGTCATTTGGGAGACATTCCCATAGACTTGTGCACAACTTTTTTTCCAACTTTGATGTAACCTAACCCAAATATCCCCTATCCTACCCCCACGAAATTTGGTATATTTATATTTTAGACCATTCTCTATCGATATAACTTACTTCCGACAGTAAAATTCTCAATATTTAAGGGGGCTGTGACATTAGGGAGACATCGAAATGTCTCCCTAATGTCACTTGTCTCCCTAAGGTACAAAAAATAACTTTAAAATGTCTCCTTAGGGGACATTGACATTTATAATAATAATAATGTACAATCAAACTGCTTGTGTGTGTTTCCCAAAGACCTTCAAGCACATTCTGTCAATAGCCCCTGACAGGGTTAATTATCAAACCAATGCTGATTTGCTGTATATGCAACAATATCCTCATTGTGATTATACATACCTGCCAACCAGTATGGATTTACAGTATTTCATATGGAAATTTCAACAAAATTTGTAGAAATATGTACAGATTTTACAAAGGTCTAAAAATGATCTCTTTGTATGATGATGGCAGGAGCCAGGGCAGGGGCGGATCCAGGATTTTCCAAACGGGGGGTATGAAATCTACCAAGCAGCTAATAGTGAAGGCAAATTGTGGCGCCGAAGGCGTGCCTGCCTGCCTGCCGTGCTAGTGGGGTCTGGGTGCATTTTCCTGTAATCTACAGCATATTTTACCCCAAATAGAGACCAACATAATCACTTTTAAGAGTGTTCTTGCTTACACTTGTCTGCTTATGATTTTTAGACCTGTACTTTAATGTGTACTCAATGGGTTCAGAAAGTGTTTTCTGCTGTACAGTACATTGCAATTGAAACTTAAATTGCAAATTGGAATGGGAACATTTGTGAAAAGAATTCGCATTCGCATTCGCATTTCGCGCGCAACTTTTCCCCCGTGCGATTTCGCGAAAATGTTAGGAAAACGGTGCAAACATTTTGCGAACGCGATGCGAAAATTTTGCGAACTCGGTGTGAAAATGAATTTGCGAAAATGGTTGTCATGTAAGTTACCAACATACATCTCCATGTACGACGCCATCAGGTGCGGGAAATTCCCCAAGAAATACATCCTCTTCCAATGATTACAAAAATGGTACTCCATAAAAAGCTCTTTTTTTTTAATATCGATGTATTTCGAACATAGAAAAATCATACATGTATTTGTTTAATAAAAATTTTACTTATTTTTAAATGTGACCGGCTCTGCAAAAAGGGCTATTATGTCGCAAAATTTGAAAAATGAGTTATATACATAGTTGAATTTGTCACATCCTAAGCTATAATTTGGTGTAGGTTTGACCCATGTGGCATTTTGTGTTCTTGAGATATGTTGACATTTGTATACTCCTATTTTCCCAATTTAACGGAAATGTGTTTAGAGATGCAGGCATTTAAACACAAAAAGTGCAAAGAAATAAGATAAAAGTAATTATTATCAACATTAATGTTTTCATCTTTATTTATCAATATTAATGTTTCTGAAAAAAATTCTGAAAATATAGATATAACAGAAGCCAACAAACCAAAAACAAAAAAATCACTTGCTTGAAGATTTTTTCGCCCACTTCACATAGAACTGCCCCGGCCCCCCGTGTGTGCTTTCACATAGTGCGACATAATACCCCCATTTTGCAGAGCCGGTCACAAATGATTCAAATTTATGTTTGCAATATAATTTTTTTCATTTATAGAAAATCCATCTTTATAAATCCATTAGACATTTGTACACGCTTTAGCAATGGCGTGTTGAATCAACGTGCGGTGTATCGCCCCCGTACTATGCCAACGCGATCGGGATGATCGTCCCTGCCAGGCCTGGGGCCTGATGCACCATCCATAAAGATGGGGCCATGACGTGCGGTCGCAGTGACCGTGTACCGCCTGTACTATGCCACCGCATTTGGGACGATCGTCACCGCCGGGCCTGATGCACCATCCGTACGCATAAAATATGGGGCCACACAGCGCTACAGGTTCAACGTTTTGCCGAAGGAAATCTTTATGCTTATGCGATCTTGATAGAGAAATTGTTTGTGAATATGTATATTGAGGTATAGTAAACAAAAGGAGTTCGTGTTCAAATGGACTGCCTTGAGAATTGTATGCCGTCTTCAACGTTAGCACTCTCCCTCAAATCAGCAAATAATGAAAGATTATACTGCTGTTTGAGATTTACGATCCTCTGCTTTCCATATTGAGAGATGAACATTTTTTAACGTGTTTTGTGAAAGCATCGAGAACAAATTGTACATTAACCCTAAGCCTCCTCAATCCTCCAAAATCCTCATGGTGGTTTTAGAGGATTTTGGAAGATTGAGGATGAATGGTGATTGAAGCACCGGAGGATTTTGGAGGATTGAGGATGAATGGTGATTGAAGCAATTAAGGATTTTGGAGGATTGAGGATGAATGGTGATTGAAGCAATTAAGGATTTTGGAGGATTGAGGATGAATGGTGATTGAAGCACCAGAGGATTTTTGAGGATTGAGGAGGATTGAGGATGGTTCCTAGCAATACGGGCCTAGGGGGTTAGGGTTAAGATACATGCACATGTACATGTACACATTATTTTCCCATTTCACAAAGATGTGAAAATGTTTTCACAAAAGTAAGAAAAGGGGGGGGGGGCTAATTCAAGTGGGAAAATTATTTTTACAAAAGTGAAAAAGGGGAGGGGTAATTCAACTATTCAAGTGGGGAAAATTATTTCCCCATTTTGTGAAGTGTGAAAATGTTTTCACACTTTTGTGAAAAGAGTGTGAAAATATTTTCCCATTTTGTGAAAAGAGTGTGAAAATGTTTTCGCATATTTTCCCATTTGAAAATTAAAATGAATCCCTGGGATGAGAAAAAGTGTGAAAAGATTTTCCCATTTTGAGGTTAACTTTCAATTGCAATGTACTGTAGGTGTCGATGATGGCACTGTAGTCAAGCTTTATGTCCTTGTGGACGAACACCAACAGGAATCCGTTCAGACTGTCCTGTTGCATTGTAGACTGCAGCACAAGTTTGATGATCAGCAAGAGATAGAGGATGCAATGTATGTTGGGGAACATCAGTTGTGATGTCATCGCTAGAGTGGCCTGCAGACTCTGTGGTTTGGAGTCTGAGCCCTCCAACTTCCTCCTCCAGACTTGGATTTCTGCTGACTAGGGACGATGGTGATGGCAGGGCTTCACCATAGCATTCCTGCAGCTTGGCTGCATCTTCCTCCGTCAGATTCTGCACACTCTTGGGCAGCAACTTTAGCCCGATCAGTGCCTGGGCTGTCAAGGCTGGGAACCTGGACGTCAGTTGTTCCAAGAGCTCGTCCAAGACGCTTTACACAGTGCTAGGTTTAGACTGTGACTGGCACAGTGGTAGTAGTGTGCCTGGGGGACTACTTTCTTGAAATTTGCAGCACAGCCATTCGTCACCCCAGCCATATTTCCAGCACCATCATACATGTACATACATGTATGTCTGAGCCCTGCACATGTTTGGGTTCAACTTGAGACCTTCCAGACAGGCAAGGAATTTCTGGCATACAGAAGCTCCCTTGATCTCCTCATCACAATCTACAAACTCTATAAGTTTTTCGACCGGAGTGTTGTTTTGGATGTATCTGATGACAACACAAATTGCTCCACATTGCTGGTGTCACAAACTTCATCTGCTTGGATCCCGTAAAACGCGACTCCATTCTCATCTGATTGCTTCTGAATATCTTTTACTATTTGTTCTTGCACGTACTCCTTAATGCAAACAACGAGCTCATTTTGGGCTGTTTTAGAAATGTACTGTGCATTCTTAGCTCCTGTTTCCAAATGAGCTGACAATACCTTGTCGCCGGATTTGATGCAAAGGCTGAGGAGTGCTCTGAAATTTCCCTGGTTTATGTTTTCTGATGTACTATCATCAGATGTTAGAAACCTCCTGTTCCTCTGAACTTGCTCTGTTGGATTGTTGTAAGTGTGCAGAAAAGCATTAAGTTTTGCCTCCGATTTTAAATGTCAGTGTAAACTGACAGTGGTGTTTTAAGTCCACTGGAGCATCTTGGCGTGGGAAAGAGTATGCAAGCGAGGCAAAACAAACCATCAGATTCTGGAGATTAAGACATCGTAGAGTATTTGTTCAGCCAGTCTCGTCTGCATTGTCTTTACATGAATCCAGATTTCTGTCTAGGATCCTTCTAGGAAGCTTCTGGCTGCCGCTGCTGTATCATGCCATACTTTGTCGCATCGTCAGTACAGCTGGCTTTGTGATTAAAATAAAGTCCTCTGTGGGCTGCTTTTTGCAATTTCTACCCTTCCAGTTTGTAACATACATGTAGTTCCTTGTTTTTTCTCATCATCCCATTGTGATCTTTTCATTCTTGCATTTTTCTGTCTACGTGTTGTGTCTTTGTTTGTCTAAATCTGTCTGTCTGTCTGTCGGTCTATCAGTGTTTTCATCCTTCCACATACCAATTTGACTTCATTTTAAAAAAAAGTTTTGTATTTTCTTTACTGTTTGTTTTATAAAATGTTTTGCTTACATTTTTCTGCAAGCATTGTATGTTTCTTTACAAGTCTTCCAAAACAAGCTTTTGTTTCCTGTTAAATGGCATGTATTTTGCTCTTTGTTGTACATTATTTAAGGTACACATTGTGTTGTATTGTAATAGAATTTTGTATTGTAATAGATATTATAATAGATTTTTCCTAAAAAATTTCTATTTTTCCGGTAACCTGACCGACCTGGAATTTTTGGAGCCAAATTGCCGACCTCAAACTTTTTATTGCCATTTTGCTAGTTGAAAATTTTTAATAAGCACTATTTGCAACGAACATAACCATTTTTCCATACTTGAAACTGCCCATAATTTCTGTGTTAAAACGGAGGAATAAAAAAGTACATACTACATGTGTAAATGTGTCGTTTCTTTCATCGTTTTCTAAACCCCAACATAACTTCTCGCTCCGTCATATCTCTCTGCACCATATAGCGCACGTGTGTGCGTGCATATTTCATGATCGTTTGTGTAGTCTTGGTCAAGTGCAAACAACCCTAATGAATGCTACCGTATTATTCCAAGTGTTGCGAACTTTCCTGAGAAAAGACTACTAAGACATGCATTTCCCCAACCCCTAAAGTGCATCTGCGCGTGCGCGTTGCTTTGTTGCTAGCCTTGGTCAAGTGCAAGCAACCACACTGAATGCCACCATTTTATTCCCAGTGTAGAATGCACGTACACGCAGCTAACGCGTTGCGAAATTCGTCTTGAGAAAAGACAAACACGTGCGGCGCATGCATTGTACAATATTATCTACATGTACAATGTCTGTCTTGTGTACGTGTTTTTTGACAGCTCACGTGTGATTGTAGGCGTTCATGGTTATTAATTATCAGCTGTTACTAATCAACAATGCCGAAATAGAAACAATTAACACTAGTCTTTCTGAAGTGCAGTAAAGAAGCCAACTGATGAAGGTAAATGTCGTAGTACTCCAACTTCTCAACGAGTGAAGCCTTGTCAACCTGGCACCCGATCCTGCAGTGCCTGCCCCGATCTTTCCGGCCCCGGCCCCGGCCCGATTCGCGATCTCAGTGACCGGCCCATTTTGTGGATTGTTTGACGAATTATAAGTTAAAAAGTCGTATCCTCATCGAGTGATCCCCACAATGTCGCTTCCCAGGTTGTATCGTAAATTGGGTGTGATCCCTGGCTATACGGCATTCTGGGTTTATGACTTCTGACTAGCACCCACCCGAACAAAGATACTGACAATTTGGGAGACCGCCAACATAGGGAAATTAGTACTAATGCATGCAGAACTAAAAGGAACAAAAAAAACCTGAAAAAATAAAATTATTTCCCTACCTACCTTACCTGGATTTTTTTCAGACCGTTACCGGAAACACACAATTTTTTCTGTTCAGCCTAAATTGAATTGAATAGTACGAAAATTTAGTTTTATTCTGCATACATGCAAACAGAACTAGAAAAAAAAATTTTCTTGAGTTTTTCTACAGGTATATGTTTCATCAAAATGCAGAGTGTTAACATTTACATGTAGTTTCTATTGCCATCTTGTCATCTTTTACAGGCACATACGAGAGTGGAAACTATATTTCACTTCAATTTACATCATCTGCCACTTCGATGAATTCTACCGTTGTGCATAATGGGTATTCAGGATCACATGCCATGACTGTAAAGACGATCATAATAGCAACTGTTCCACATGTAGTCAGCAAGGTGACCATCAATGGGACAAGTGTTGAATTTGTTGCAAGGTTGCAGGTAAGAAGTTATTCCAATCTCAATCCAAAGTCACACTAAAAAAATCCACCTAAAAAATTGTACAATTTTTGGGGTGTCGGATCTGTTGGACATACATGTAGTCGGACCGACCACTAGCTGGTTACCACACTCATTTAAACATTTAAATTTGACAGGAAATACTCGCAATGCTTGCAGAAATCTTGATAAAAATACTCAGGGGAATTACCTGTGGCTGTCAATCTGATAATCGTGTTTAAAATTTGCGGCAGAATCAAATTGTTGATGATGTATGAATGAAAAAGAGGGCACTCGAGAATAGTCAGATATCTATTTTAACCCTAACAGTCTCAAATCCTCCAATTTTAATATGATTCTTTACACACCTTAGGGAGTTAACCCTTTCAGTACCAAGGAATATTTTGTCATAATGCTTTGGTTACCACACTCATGTACATGACATGACCACTTCTTCACCACACACTTCTTGCCAAGTTTTAGTGTATAACGCCCTCGCAAGACAATGTAATTAAAGGCCATTCTTCTTTGACACTATGAACATCTAACAAAAGAAAACCCACGCAGTCCTTTGTTTGTAACAAAGGACTGCGTGGGTTTTCTTTTGTTAGATGTTCACAGTGTGAAGTGTTGTGGAATCATTAGGTTCATTGAGAAACAGTACCCCAACAACTATTAGAATGAGAACTAAAATATTGGTCTATGAAGATATTTTTTTTTAGGGGTGGTTCATAAACCCCGAACTCTAAAGGCATGTGTGACAATTGTATTCAAAAAGAAGGAATCAGGATTGTTGGGACAATTGCACAAACTTTAAAAATGAGTACACTTTGGATGCAGTTAAAAGTTAGAATGAACGCAATACATGCACAGCATGTACACTGCCTATACTCACCCTGCATACTAGCCCACAGCTGACTCCCCATCTGCCACACAGTGTTAGAATTATGAAAAAATACCGTTCTGCAATGTCAGTGTATTACAGATTGACAAATCGGAAGGGTCGATCTGAAGAGTTCAGGAGACGGCAAAAATACGAGTCCACCTAGACAACTAAACAAAAATAGCAAGGATTGTATTATTTTTTTTTTAAGTGGCAAGTTGAATTGCGGTTTCGCGAAAGGGAAGAAAATATTGCTTGTTTTTTACCACTCACTCAAATTGGTAATTAATGAAATAGTTGTCAAGGAAGCTTATTTATTCCTGATTATTTTGGTACATAACTTATCTATAATTTAGCGTAATTATTCGTCGCAATTTTGCGTCACTCGTCAGAACATTTCTGATCGGTCATTTCTGATCGGTCAATGTTTTGCATGTGTAGTCAATGTGCTATACACGAAATGTGTGCATGGGCAGGCAAAATCGTGGAAACACATGTACAGTACGACGCAGAAGAATTCTTAACTATGCTAAATTGTTAAACCTCGCTTGCAAATTATTTGGACTCCCTAGCTTTGCGATTTTTAGCACGCTTTGCACGAAAGGTCACTAAACCGAATCAATTTTCTGTGAACACCATGCGGGCGCTGTGGTGTAAATGCTGTGTATACTCCCCCCCCCCCCCCCCCCCCCCCAATTCAATGTTTGTTTGGTTGGCTGTGTGTGCACCATCACTCCAACATTAAACGGGGGGGGGGGACAAACCATGATCAAAACTACTCGGGTGAATGCTTATGATAGACTGAAACTTCTGAAAGCATGGTAGTACACACATTGGCTTGTTACATATTGAGGGCGCCCCACTGGATGGCAGCACATCAAACCTGCTCCTCATCAGTTGCCCTAAAAAGTGACATTTTGTACTGTGATATTGTACCTGATCCACATCTGTAGTGAGAGTATGTCATGAGGATAACACAGATCTGTTTCCATAACATTTGACTGAATAATTTTGATCACGGGACAATGGTAATTCTGTACTTGAATTCGATGTACTGCTGACTGCTTTATGTGATCACTTTCATTGTACTGTGGTGTGATTACTTATTCTACTGAGCTGGACCATTGTGTGCCTAACAATCACTTCTGACAGTACAATGGATGCCACTCATGCCAGTGCCTGGACAGGGATCTTACTGTTACTCAATGAACAACACATAGGCTCTGCTACACAAAAACCCATACATGTATATGATCAACAGCGTTTCCCTGTATCAACTCTCTCGTCTCAGATATCTTGGAAACCGCATTGCTTATTATGGAAATACATCTGCATCTTTCCAGCTTGAGATACTTGTATCCGGTGATATCAATCCCAACACAGGCCCCAATCCCAATCCCAATTTGATTGAACTATGAAACAAAACAACCCAGCTTTAGTCTACAGTCCTGAACATCTAATTGCCGTGAACACACGTTCCAGACGTACCCAGCAACAGCTACCACGATTAACCACTAAAGTTTGGAATACGATCACCTCTTTTGGAATAAACTCGCATTTTTAACGTCGTGGGAAGAGAGGCGGCCGACGCAAACAACAATTGTTCAAAGTTGATAATTGCTTACCTGATAATGCGGTGCATCGGCTTTCAGCCCTAAAATGTAGACAGCATTTCTGACACATGTTGACAGCCATTGAACTTTTCAATGTTAGCTCCTGTAATTTAGTCCTTCCCTGCCATTCAAAGCATTTGCCATGTATCTGTGTTCTTCATTTAGAAATTCAGCAAAACAATCAGAAGCTCATTATTTTCCTTTTATATGTCAGAGATGAAATCTATAGGCAGCAAAGATATCATATTAATTAGGTTTTTTACACTTTTGTTTGCAGAATGTCTACATCAATAATCTGGCAGTGCCCATGAAGTACGACTTCTATGTCAACTGGGAATGGCAAAAAATGGATGAGTGATTTCTCCATTTCGGCTTGATGAAATTGGCCCCATTGAGTTTTATGGAAATAGAAAACCCTATTCATACCTGCCAACCAGCTAGTATGGATTTCAATATTTCACATAGAAATTTCCATAAAATATGTCAGTGTGCATTTCTCAAAACAAATTCAGATTTCTAGAGTAATCGCAAATGGACTATCGGTAAGAAGCAGAGTGCGTGCATATCCACAGTGCACAACCCTTTAAAAATAGATTAATCGAATGTTCACCCAGTAGATGTCTTCAGTTGGTTCAAAATGTATAATGGTTGTAGAATAAGTGATTAAGAAAATAGGATATTTTTCTTTTGACAATACATGTAATATTTTGTTTTACTAATCTTGATGTTTTCTTTACGTAGCTAATGTAACAGCCACAGAACTTTCATTTGTATATGCAGTAGCACAGCAGTAGACTCTAGTGTTTGGTTCCCTCACACTTTGTTTTGAGGTTTCAGGACAAAAGAAAAGGAAGTAGACTACAGGCCATATTCTATGCATGTGAACCTTGCCCAGTGCTTACTTCAAACGTGGATTTTGTGTTTTGACATGGACTCCACGATACTATGTCATAAAACATGGGGGAAAAATGACTCTGTCCTTCACAAACAGCTGTGAACTCGGGGTCAAATTTAATTTCATTTCATCATTACTGATGGCATACATGTAGTTAAAATGGAGGTTAATGTCTGGCAAAATGTAACATTTTCTCTTTCTGACATTTGATTACTTTTACATGTTCAGACTAGAAGAAATACTTTATATATAAATTTAGGTACTGGTCGGCTTTTATTGTCCTTTACGAGAAGAAAAACAAATTTGGAAAATTGAAAAAACATAAACTGCAAGTTGTATGGATCATATTATTGAATTTGAGTGCTTGTATTTTTATACATTTGGCATAAATATATCATTACCGATGACAAAGAAAATTTAGTCACTTTAAAGAGAATGTGTTGTGTATAATTTTGTTTGTCTTAGTGTAAACTTGTTTATATTTTAGTGGTTCATATTAGGATAAGGTAAATTATATGATAATTCATAATTCATCTGAGGAAGACACTTAATTTTGTTTGATTTTAACGTAAAATTGGCAAGGGTTGATATATACTGGAGATACCTAGCATGATATGGGGCATAGGGGTACCCCCCCCCCCCCCACCCACCCTTTTGGCCCTATACCCCCTGTACACACTCCAGACTATTGTTACCTATTCACACCCCCCCCCCCCCACCCCCCCCCCCCCCCCCCCCCCCCCCCCCCCCCCAAACCCCCCACCCTTAAATTCCGGGAACGCAATGACCAACACAAAAGAGGGGCGCGGGTAATTTGAGGCATCATAAAAAAACAAAAGGAAATAGTGTTTTTGCGACGGTTTTAAGAAGATTCAGACGTTGTTTCCCCCCCCCCCCCCCCTGCACAAAAAGCTGGATACGCTACTGGTCCCTAATTTGCCCCATATCGTGCTTCATATGATTCTGAAACTTATCGAGTGCTGTCTTGTTCCCGGCTGGCAGCTATAGCCGAGGTTTGAAAAATACCACCTGGCCGGTTGACAGCTTTACCCACATTCTCTGCATTTTCAATCCATTGTTCGGTTATTGTGTGCATTATGCTTGGCTGCACAAGCCCAGCTGGCATACCGGTGCCCCATTATTAATTTCTTCAAACTGAATAGTTCAGAGTTCAAGAAAGCCACAGAAACGGGTCAAAATATCCCAATATATTGACACTAGAAGTTTACTATAAAACAATGTATAAAATATATGCATCCGTGTTTCCAGATGGGCCTTGTGACATTTCACGTGGCAATTGTAAAATAATTTAGCTTAAATAGGCCCTAGTAGGAAAAAAGTAAACATACAAGTACTACAATTAAAAAAAATGAATATACTTGATAAGAAAATAATACAGCATTGAATATGTTTTAGATTTAGCTGTCTGTTTGTGCGAGAATTTTTTGGTGGGATGTATTCATATATTTCACTTTTGGGTTAGTTGGTATTTACAGTATGTGGAAAATACTTTAGCAAGAATGTAAACACACTACAATGAAGTATATTTGATTGATAAGGAAATAATACAGTATGAAGTATGTTTTAGGTTTAGCTATTTGTTCATATATTTCAATTTAATTTGGGTTACAGTAGTTGGGATTTACAGTATATGTACAACATAACAGTAAAAAATGCTTTAGCTTTAATAACCCTTTGCGTACGGAAGACGCCATATGGCGCAAAAAAAAACCAGTGCCACCAGGCCGGATGACGCCATTTGCCGCTGTTTGTGCAGTTTCAATCCATTGTTGGATGGTTGTGTATGTTACACTTGACAGCACAAACACATTGTGGCCGTTTTGCTTGTCTGCCAGAGCCGTCGCGACACACCTACGTCTCCCGTAAAAAAAAACGTACTCAAGGGGTTTTAAATAGTAGAAGAAATGTAAACACACTACAATAATGCACTATGAAGTATGTTCAAGGTTTAGCTGTCTGTGTGATTTTGGGGGTTTGGAGTATTCATACATTTCGCGTTTGGTTTAGTTGGTATTAACCAGTATACGTATGACAGGTATGGAACCAATAATTATTTTTCATGATTTTTATGTGTGGTTTTACTGAAGAGTTCAATTCATTGTATAGGTATTTGTTTACCGTAATGTTTACACATGTTAAATTGACAGCAGCAGTCTGGCTTGTGGGAAAGATCACTAATGTTGGGATAGGATTGAAGGGGCTCCGCAGTATTTTGAAAAGTGACATATGTGCAAATAAAAATCGCCAAATTTAGCCAATAGACTCATCCTTGTAGTAAACATGATAGTATATCATTTTCTTAGTTTACACAAAATTTAATTAGTTGAGCATTCACTTGACAAATAAAATCATTCAGTTTCTTCAAAGAATGGTGTCGATCAAGAATTCACATTCATTATTAAATTGGTCAAGTGTTTTTCATGTTTGCATTCAAATTTGCTTCTGCGGTATAGAGTACTTCGTAATTTGTATTCGCCTATTTAAAAGCAGACATTCATGGCAAATTATATTTATATACTGGTTCTTGGTTGAGCAGTAATCGAAAAACAATGTGCTGTTATGTCAAAGTTAGCAATTTGATCAGGTAATGTGGTTGCATAATAAAGGGTGGTTCATCAACTTTCCATTTATATGTCCTTGCATCCTATCAGTCACGGATGACTGAGCATCATCGTCTCCAAAGCAATAATGGCCTAATGCCAAAACTAGTATCTATGCCAACGCCTTCCAACACGCACAACATTAGTGCATTATTTTTGCCAGATCACCCACAAAAAGTTCAATTCGCACAGACACTATGAACATCTAATCCCTTAAATTCCCATTAAAAGTCCACTTTTCCGTGAAATAAATCCCTGAGGGATGTTTCACGGATATTTACCTGGGGCTTATTGCACTAATCCCGTAAGGGTTTTTTCACGGTTTTTTAATGACCCTGGCCACTGAGGATTATCATCGGTCATACATAACGGTAAACAACATCTACCACCCTGAAGATTTCACGGTGTTTCAATTAAGATAACGGTATTAGGTAACTGCCTTGACCTTTACGACCCCTAGTACAATGTAAACACTTTTGCTGGTGGAACAAGTAAACAAGCAGGGAGCTTTCTGTAAGTCTTGAATAGATTGTATTTGTGTGTTCAAATCCAATGTGTGAGACTTTCATTTTTTTGACTTACAATAAGTTCAGGTCAAATCAGAATTTGGTGATAGATTCCGAAAAGTGGCGCCGGCGCAATTTGATTTTTTCGTAACTATTTGTTGCAAAACTTAAGTTTTTTTTATATCATCTTCAAACAATATATTATGGCCCGCCATCAATATTGGGAAACAGCGTAGTCTAAGCTTAGTCTGCGGATATCTGGATCAAAGCCTTTTCATGGTTCCCGCCACCAGCCAGAGCTGAGGTGGCTAATTTGCATGTGAATGAAACTGCTTAACAATAGGCCCCTTTCTTATTACAATGAAGTGCTGTCTGCGGGGTCTGCAGTCAGCAGAGTACGCTGATTGTATACTTTATTTAGAACGTTTTAATATATTTTTCATCTTATCCCAGATTTACTGACAGCTTGTCCATTATTCTAAACTTATACTTAAAACCAAAAAAATAGTTTTCTCCCCTATTTATTTTTCTGCGAGTTGCTGAATCACATATTTATTTTTGTAATTGAATTAGCATTTTAAAAGAATGATCCCGAACCGAAAACAAAATGTTGGCTAAAACTTCTAGAGTTTTTAACCACAAGATTTCGTCAGATAAGAAAAAAAAAATAGAAGGCCACTAGTACGTTATATAATAATCGGTATGTTCGATGTGACCAGAGAATTTCCCTTGTTCCCCTTTTAAAGATGGACAATTTTTAATATTTTTAATGAAACCTTCAGGATGACTTTCAAATACTGGTAGTCGAGCTCCACCACCTGGCTTTGTGCAATACTTCGATCTCTCCATCACCTCGCTGGTGATATTAAATGCCCGCTGGATAAATGTACCGGTACTTCCCAGGCCAGATGCCGCGTGTGGTTGGCATGGAATATTTTTTGTTTTATTTTCGCAAGCTGTCAATCACTTTAAAAGGTTTCAGGGCTCTTGGGGTGGAGGATATTTTATTTCAGCCCGCCCATTAGACTAGCGACGGGTACCAGCGAATTGTGTAGATACGTACCAAGAGTCATCATTCCGCGAGATGAAAATCAGCTGATTTATTTAGAGCTACAGGCAGGAGGCACGAACCACGTGCGAGCAGCCCCAAGTGCAGAGAAGCATTTCTCAATGAACGGTTGAAATGGTACGCCTACTAATTTGCATAGATTTAAATATAGCTTAGTGTACAAAAAACCACATTTTGAGAAGTTTTAAGGGTCAAATTATGACAATTACACCGGGGGTAACCAAAAGGGTAACAACAATAGTTTAAGTTTTGAAAACAACTTCTTTGCAATACAATCGGAATAATTTGGTCAAATTTAGGTGAAAATTATCATTTTCAAGCTGCTACCATGGATAGGAAATACACCATTTTTGTAGACTATAAATAGATCGCCTGTCTCATATTATGTGGTGATTTCACTGCAAAGTTAAGGGCAGAGTGCCGGCGCTGCCCGCCATGTTTGGGGTTCATGGCTTAATACGTCCCCCGCAAGCATCCCGCTGTGTAGTACCTACCAAAATACTTTGTTATTAATAATATTAATAATGATGTCAAAACCAGTCAGAATTGGGCAGGAACGGAGGACCTTCTGTAGCTTTTTTTCTTTTACAGATTCACCCATACGTAATAAGCAATTAAATTGTTATTAATAAATACTTTTACAATATATAGGCCTATGACAACGCAAAAAAGTATGCCTCAACGCTTTACGTTAGCGTTTCGTTGTTCATTTTTTCCCCCGACAAGCATGCAAGGTTTGCAAGTTCTGAATGCAGTATTAGCCTTCCGTGTTCATGTTTATTCATAAGACGTATTTTCTTGGCAACAATTAATAGCGCTGGGTTGGTTGGGCAAGCTCAAACCTGGAGTCAATAAACTCTCCATTGTAAACATTCTAAACACTCTGGAGGGCCAGGCAGCAGACTTGCCAATCTCAACCACAAGATTATAATACGGGAGTTTTCACGGATTACACAACACCGTGAAAAACCTAACGGTACACAATCTGGCACTGGCATGGCTAGTGGCTGAAGTCACCTGATTTTCACGGACGGCTAAACAAAGGACTTTTCTAAGGGTGTTTTCACGGACTCCTAATCTCCCTAATATGTTGAAAAAACCGTGACAATTTTGGCTCACGGTAAATTAAGGGAAAAGTGGCTCTTTAACGAATTTTTAAGGGATGAAGATGTTCATAGTGAGAATACTGGTTGTAACTCGACAAAATCAGATGAATTTGAAAAAAAGGTTCTTTTTATCATCCCAAAGGAAGTAATCGCAGGCTGTAGAGCGTGATCCAATTCCGTCCCTCACGCGAGGGACAGAAATCATATGCCTTTCCGTGGTGAATATAACAGATGGAAACTGAATTGAACCTATATGTTTACTTGCTAATGATGTTAATACACATTCTTAATGTATTATACATGTATAGTGAAATTCACTTTACATTTTTGAGCAGGGACGGACATCAATAGAATTGACAAACACTACCATTCTGTACATTTTCAAATATTTTATTGAAACTTGGCAAATTGTATCAACTATTCTCAGTATCTATGAAATATGAATAGCAACACTTCATGAAATCAAAAATTGCAAGTCGGTTACACTCGGGAAAGTGGAGGGCGCGCGTCAAAAATGTGTGAGGGACGGACAAAATGAGACTAATTTATATAATCAACAATATTTATAAAATACAACTTTGAATATAATCCTCGACATTTAAGTAATAGGATTTGGGCAAAAACAAGGACCCGTTTGACCCGTTTTATGACGTGAGGGACGGACGTGAGGGACGGACATATCCGTCCCTCGCTTTTTAAAGTGAAATAACTAGGACCCACAAGGTTTCAGTGACCTGTGATATATATTTCTAGATAGCTGACTTAGTCTGTCGATAGAAACAAATAATAAGTTGAGTAACTAGGAGAAAAAAAGTTGTATTTGGTCCGCGAAGACGGACAAAATTACCGCAGTTTTCATTTCACGACCCCCTACGTATAAAGTGACATTGAATGAGAATGTTGTCAAATATTGAAAGTCTTCCCCTGAGGTATACTTTCGTTATGTAAAACAAGTAAGGCATGTTAGGGGTGCATTAACTTTTCACATTTAAAACTTAATTTAATTGTATGTTCCTTTGTCCGTCCCTCACGCTGTAAAAAACGCGCGTGCAATTTCGACGACACAGTTGTGCCTAAAAAATTGTTGTTTTTTGTATAGTCATATAGTCATATTCTCTACTATTTGAAGTACTGTTTTGATTTTTTTTGGAAATTATAAAACTTTCATGAAATGTTTACCAGTTTTAGATCACGTGAGAGACGGAAATCAATAGACATATGCCTTTCCATGGTGAATATAACAGATGGAGACTGAATTGAACCTATACAGTGTGTCTGTAGAAACCCTTTGACTGGAAATTAATTTTGCCCATACTCATTTTGTGAGTTAACTCATAATCATCGGCTACCACTGCAGCTTTCTTTAGCTGAGTGATCTGATGTTCTTTCAAATGGGTTTTGATTCTCAGTGGGACACTGTTTTTGAACTCCTCCATGAGGACAACTTATTTCAGCTCCTCAAATTTCTTCTCAACTTTAAGAGATCGATACCATCGATCAAACACAATTTCCTTTTGTCTAGCGAATTCGACAAAGGTCTGGCCATTTGATCTAGTAAATTTTCGAAATTTCTGACTATAAACCTCAGGAACCAACTTATAAGCATTCAAATTGGCTGCTTTAACTGTAGCATATTCACTACACTGGTCCTCTGAAAGTGTGGCGTAGACTTTCGGAGCCTTACCCACAAACGAAAGGCCAATACTTCTCAGGCCACTTAAGACTTTTGGCAGTTTTCTCGAAAGACAGAAAATATGTTTCAACGTCATGTTCGCTGAACTTCGGCACCAACCTCACGATTTTTGCTAGATCAAAGTCAACTGGAGTTCTCTCTTTGCCTGTGTCTTTCTTTACACCTAATTCCAATTCTTTTATCTTCAGTTGATGTTCGAGTTCAAGCTTTCGTAGTTCAAATTCTCTTTCTTCTCATTCTTTGTCTTTTTCTCTTTCTCTTTCTTTTTCTCTTTCTTCAAACTCAAGCCTGAGCCTTTCTTTATGCAGCTCAATTTTGGCAAGCTCAATTTCTCGATCAGAAGTTTGCGGAGGCTCAGCCATCTCTAGATTGAACTTTTCCGCAAGAACACTCACAAGTCTTGCCTTCTTGACACTTCGAAACATTTCTAGATGAGCATATCTAGCAACTTCCTGCAACTCATCTTTCTTAATGTTGCAACTTTTCGACTGACAAATCTTCAGCCTCCACGAAAGCTTGTCCATCGAACTTACTAGCCATGATTATTCTACACTAGCAACAATCAAAATGTGCGACCTTGTTTGACAATATCGTAAACAAAACTTGGCTCATGTTTGTTCGATTTCCCGGACAGGCCCCAATTTGTTACGGTCTGAAAATCTCCAGACTATCCGTAAATAAAAATTACTAGAAAAAGCCTGAATTTTCTCAGATGCAACGAAGAAATCAAACAAGATCACACTGATGTAAAGAACAAAGAAGCAATGTGATTTAATAATGAGAATATTCGAGAATTAAAAAGGTTTAACAAGTGTAGAATTAAGAAAAGATCTTTTACAATATATAACTTAAAATATCTTACGGGCGAGGACTTTTATAGGTGAGGGCTCAGACGAATTGGGTAGCTCTGCAATGGGCGAGGACTTGGACAGCTTGGGCACTCAGCAACGGACAAGGACGACTCCAATAATGCGAGCGAATACAGTTCTTTGGCGAGCTGGAACACGGGGCGAATTCACCTCCAAAACAGCCGAGGAGAGACGAAAACAGCGGGGGACGACACAAACTGGTTCCCGTCGCGAAAAAATGGGGATATGAGACCCCAAATAATGAACCGAAGTAGTGTAGGTAGACTCTTGAGCCCACTTTGACCTTTTCTAAAGAAATATGAAAAGGTCATGAATAGGGATAATTGTATAGAAATTAAGATATAAATATGGATAGGTGTAGGATAACAAATTTCATCCCAGTTTGACCTTTTTTGTAAAGGGTGTGTATTGAAATGGGAAGAGAGGGTAAGAATTTTCGGCACAGTTTTACCTAAGTAATAAATAATCATGATATGACGTATGAAATCATAACGATAGGGCAAGAAGGTTTTAAAAAATCATCCCAGTTTGACCTAATGTAAGGAAAAGGGTTGAATAATGTATGAGAAAGATTGAAGAATTTGAGCACGGTTTGACCTATGGAACGGGATGACTATGTAAAATATGACCCCGATGATAAATATTAATAAATATACAGCTGGATAGAAACTTGGCCAGCTGTTTTTGGGGGTGGATAATCCCTGGACAATGGACTGTAATTGGACATTGGACTGTAAATGGCTGAGTGCTGCGGTGCCAATGTGGTCCGGAAGCGGTCCTTTTGAAGGCGGATAATCCCACGGACAATATAGTTGAGTATCTATGGGGGACCCCCCGTGCACCCCCCCCCCCCCCCCCCGAACTAATCCACACCAACTTTTTCTGGTGCGTTTTAAGGTCCTAAAACACATTTGGGATGTTAACAGTGAAAAAAAAACGATGCTCTGGCGATATCCAAGATGGCGGCCAATATGGCCGCCAAAAATGGTCAAAATTGGGAAAAGTCATATATCAGCCAAAAAATATGATAAAAACATTTTTTTAAATGTTAGATACGTTTTTGACCCTTACAAATTCATTTCTGGTATTCTTGTTTTGCTATCATGCTTCAAATTCAAGATGGCGCCCAATATGGCCATCAAAAGTGGTCAAATTTGAGAAAAATCGTATATATCAGTAAAACATTATGATAAAGGCATAAATTTAATGATTTGATATGTTTTTACCCTTACAAAATACTTTCAAGCATTCTTTTATTTTGCTACCATGCACCAAATTCAAAATGGCGGCCAATATGAATGCCAAAAAATGTCAAATTTGAGAAAAGTCATAATTGGCCAAAAAGGTAAGTGACGAGTGTAAGTAAAAGTTGACATTATGTAGGCCTATTTGAAAGTCATTTTAAACTCATTTCTGGCCTTTTCTGATTTGTAAACATGTTTAAAATTCAAGATTGTGGTCAAAATTACCGTAGTAAATTAAAGAATTACAAAATACATGTATCAGCAATATATTAAAATAACCATGAACACTCACTTGCTGTTGTGAAAGAGAAAATAATACATATGTATACCAATTCTTTAATATCTAGAGGTATTTCATAAAAAGGCTTAAGTAAAACCTATAGACATTTTATATAGCGATTGTCAACCGCTTTAACACACACTTGGTAACACTACTGTTAAAGACAAAATAATATACCCATTATGCAATTTACAATTGGAAGTATCTCAAATAATGGCAAAAGTTAAACCTATAGACATTTTATATAGCGATTGTCCACTGCTTTAACACACACTGGGTATTGTGAAAGACAAAATAATAAACCCATTCTGTAATACATCTGGAGGTATCTCAAATAAAGGCGAAACTTAAACCTATACACATTTTATATAGCGACTGTCCACCGCTTTCACACTTGATATTTTGAATGAGGAAAAGCATTGCAATATCTACATTTCATATAGAGATTGTCTACTGCTTTGAATATGACATAGCATTATTCACTGTCATAGTCGTCAAGACCGAAACAGTCAGATTTATTTACATCATCTCCATCGATATCGACATCTTCGTCATCTGACGTTTCCTCCTCTGTGACTTCAGCCAGGATGTCTTCAAGACGGGATTTGCAAGACGGGATGGCAAGACAGGTCCCTCTGACCACACTGGCTCAATGAAGTCTCCACATCAGGTCCAGCCATGCTCTGTAGGAGGTGGAATTTCCGCATCAGTCCCACCAGATCCACCCTTACATCTTTCGACAGGCAGATTTCCACCACCTGTGACCAGCTAGGTTCTAGTGTCTCCGGAGCTGATTTCGGGAAGATTCAGCAGCTCACCCTTTCCTCCAGCAACCACGCCAAATCAAGAAATTCCGGAGTATCACAAAGCGCAAGACCAAGACCAGTCCAAGCCCTGCTTCCACCCAGGTAATGGGATCACCTATATCCCCACTCCCACAGCCCCGACCCTGGCCATGGGATTTTTTATATCCCTCTACGCCCCCAACCCTCCAGCTGAATGAGATGCTCTGTACCCTCTAACCTGCACCACACCAAACCCCACCTTCGCTCTCAAGAATCCTTCATCACCCGGCACATAGTCAACCTGAGCCAGCGTACCCTGTCCGCGGAAGAGACCTTGTCCCTTGTCTCTCGATCATCCTCTGTAGAAGAGATCATCCTCTGTAGAAGAGATCATCCAACACACCGAACCCACCCTCTGCCATCTTGACAAGCATGCTGCCGATGAGATCCGTCTGCATGGGATATCCTATATTCCCGGTTCTGGCCGACATAGTCATGGAAGAGTTTGAGCAGACCGCCATCACCACAGCAGATCACAGACCTAGGGTTTAGCTCCTGTACATTGACACCTTTATCATCTGGCAGCACGGGAAGTATAACCTTTGCCTTTTCTTGGAACACCTCAACGGGCTTCACAGCAGCATCCAGTTCACCATGGAACAAGAAAGAGATGGCAACATCTCATTTCTTGATGTTGAGGTGTCCAGAAAGCAGGACGGCAGTCTTACCCGCAGTGTCTACCGCAAACCCACCCAAACCGACAGATACATCCACAGCAGTTCCTTCCATCACCCCAAGATCAAGACTTCCATCAACTGGGCCCTCGTCCGCAGGGCATACAACGTCTGCGACAAGGAACATCAAACCCAGGAACTCCATCACGTCACCACAACACTGCAACACAACGGATACAAGCCCAGCCAAGTCAAGACACAAGACCCCAGATCCACCCCCGGCCAAAGGGTCGCCTGTACCCAAAGCCAACTAGTTAGGGTCCCTATAGTCCTGTTACTCTCCCCTACCTAGGTAGTACTTCACATCACATCCAGCGCATCCTCCACAAGCATGGGATTCGAATCTACCACACAGCCCCCATGAAGATCCAGAATCTGCTGACTTCGCACAAGGACCGGTCAGACCCAGAGCGCAGGCCAGGAGTGTACAAGATCCCCTGCCAATGTGGCAAAGTGTATATCGGTGAGACTGGCAGGGACCTCCCCACCAGACTCAATGAACACAAAGCCCATGGCAGAAAAGGAGACTATGAGAAATCATCCATAGTCAAACACTCCCACACTGAAGACCATCAGATCAACTGGAGCCGGGCCGAACCCATCACCAGCATCGAACGCTGGTACCCCTGCCGCATCAGAGAAGCCATTGAAATCTTCAAGCACAACACGGTTCCCCAAGACATCGGTTTCTCCATCAGCGACATCTGGGGCCGGCCCCATCCTTACCTCCCAGTCCAATGGGTCTCCTATACCCTAGGATAACTTGCATGTAGTTCTCCAGCCTATGGGTCCCATATACCCTTGGCAACCTCCCCCTTCGCACCCTTCCTTCAGAATGACACGCCTCAATGATCATCCAGTATCCCCAAGCCCTGCATGAGTTTGCATCCTTCTCACGCGTAATCGCTTCTATTATAAGCCCGCTTCACCGTTGGAATCCCTCAGTCTCCTGACGACGGGCAGAGCATACTGTCCGTAACGTTGATGAGTTCCCTCCAGTTCTTTTTAGAACACAAACTCACAAAAGAGATTTAATACATGGTGCTACCGCAAACCAGTTACCTTAGGTTTAAGTTTGCCTATATTTGAGATAGCTCCAGATGTATTACAGAATGGGTTTATTATTTTGTCTTTCACAATGCCAAGAGTGTGTTAAAGCAGTGGACAATCGCTATATAAAATGTCAAATACTTTTGCCCATATTTGAGATACCTCCAGATGTAAATTACATGGGTACAAAATGTATATTAATTTGTCTTACAGCACCAAGTGTGTGTGTGTTAAAGCGGTTGACAATCGCTATATAGAATGTCTATAGATTTACTTTAGCCTTTTTGTGAGATACCTCCAGATATTAAAGAATTGTTATATGTACTATTATCTCTTTCACAACAGCAAGTGAGTGCTCATGGTTATTTTAATATATTGCTGATACATGTATTTTGTATTTCTTTGGTCATTTTGACCGCAATCTTGAATTTGAAACATGTTTACAAATCATTTGACTTATACTCATCACTTACCTTTTTGGCCAATATATGACTTTTCTCAAATTTGACAATTTTTGGCATCCATATTGGCCGCCATCTTGAATTTGGAACATGATAGCAAAATAGAAGAATACTTGAAAGTATTTTTTAAGGGTAAAAACATATATCAAATCATTTAATTCATGCCATTATCATCATTTTTGGCTGATAAATACGATTTTTCTCAAATTTGACCACTTTTGATGGCCATATTGGCCGCCATCTTGAATTTGAAGCATGATAGCAAAACGACCCTTACAAAAATGTCCCATGGGTTTCCCATGGGTTTCCCATGGGACACCATGGGAAACCCATGGGGACTGATGGGGAAGTCATGGTGGTCTCTGTAAACACCATGGTGGTGCATATAAACACCATAAAGAAATGTTAAGACACCATGGGTTTCCCATGGGACCCCATGGGAAACACATGGGACAGATGGGGAAGTCATGGTGGTCCCTGTAAAACACCATGGAGAAATTTTAAGACAGCATGGGTTTCCCATGGGACCCATGGGAAACCCATATGGACTTATGAGGAAGTCATGGTGTCTCTGCAAAACACCATGGAGAAAATTTTAAGACACCGTGGGTTTCCCATGGGGTCTCATGGGAAACACATGGGGACTGATGGGGAAGTCATGGTGGTTCCTGTAAACACTATTGTGGTGCATGTGATGAACACCATTGAGGAATTTTTGGATATATGGGAATGCCATATGGTGACAAAACTGACCACCATGGAAACACCATGGTTTCATGGAAATCACCATGGTGACAACTTATCACAAAGAAAACACCATTCGGTCAATAATCATATGGTGGGTAATTGAATTGATGTCAATTATCAGATGCAATTGACACGAGAAAAATTAACAATCGATAAAAATGTTAAAAATCTGATTAAAAAAATGAATTCGTGGGAAATTACCCACGGGGGCATGGGAAATTACCCACGGGGGGAATGGGAAATTACCCACGGGGGGCATGGGAAATTACCCACGTGGGGCATGGGAAATTACCCAGGCGGGGCATGGGAAATTACCCACGGGGGCATGGGAAATTACCCACGGGGGGCATGGGAAATTACCCACGGGGGGCATGGGAAATTACCCACGGGGAGCATGGGAAATTACCCACGGGGGGCATGGGAAATTACCCACGGGGGGCATGGGAAATTACCCACGGGGGGCATGGGAAATTACACGCGGGGGGCATGCGAAATTACCCACGGGGGGCATGGGA
This sequence comes from Hippasteria phrygiana, assembly GCA_037893225.1. Lineage (NCBI taxonomy): Eukaryota > Metazoa > Echinodermata > Asteroidea > Valvatida > Goniasteridae > Hippasteria > Hippasteria phrygiana. The sequence goes on from JAZGUH010000939.1 coordinate 276,625, forward strand.
AATTACCAACTGGGGACATGGGAAATTGCCCACTGGGGGCATGGGAAATTACCCAAGGGGGCATGGGAAATTACCCACGGGGGCATGGGAAATTTCCCACGGGGGCATGGGAAATTACCCACGCGGGGCATGGGAAATTACCAACGCGGTGCATGGGAAATTACCAACGCGGAGCATGGGAAATTCCCCATGGGAATTAAAAATCGATAAAAATGTAAAAAATCCGATTTAAAAAATGAATTCTCTCAGTGTCAATGTGCCATAAGTAATATTACCCGCACACGATGAAAACAAGTATAAAACTTCTAATTAACCATTCAGTCTTCACATGACAATTTCTGACTTAAAACAATTAGGCCTAAGTCTAAGTTATAACATATGTAAAGATGCTGGTTTATCTTTATGAATAATCTACGGACAAGACAAGAGTGCTTTGGATTCAACTTCTTCAACGTGCTTTATTCGGATAACTCCAGAGATGTAGACGTCTTTCCAGACGCGTCAGTGACATGAAGGGCGCCACCAGTTGGTGGTGTTATACAAGTACATGTACATGATATAAGCTGGATATGTTACATCCCCCTTCTTAAAAAATATCATCCAAAAGTTTGTTTGTTTACCACAACAATTTAAATATGAGTGGGAAGAAGCACATTGTAATGAAATGTGAAACAAAAAATCCTAACACATGTTATTAGCAATTTTTGATTTCAAGTCTTAATTAGCAATATCTTAAAGGCAATTGGTTTAGGTTGGTTTTGTTTGCAGTAGCAATAACATATCAAAACTTCACTTTTTGTTTGACAATAATCATTTTTGTTTTGTTTTGATGTTTCCACTGGAGTACTGTTCAGAACTTAAATCAATGGGTATCATTTACTTAAAATCACGAGAAGTGGTGTATCAAAAGTCTTTACAAGGACAGTCTGTTTGGTTTGTTCACAACTCTACCAGAGCGTGTCACATATGGCTTTTCGTTGTCAGTTCCTTGTTTAGTGTTGCCGTCATGTGGTTGTGCTGTGTTGATGACTGGCTGGGTTGGCTGTGGGATTGGTTGTGGGGTGTCGTGCGAGAAGGTGACTCTCTTCTTGACTGGTTCAATGTCTTGTAGTTGTTTGCGATTTCTGCGTAGTATTCCACCGTTGGGTGTGGTCACAAGGTAGGATCGCGGCTCAGGGCATTTCTGTTGGACAGTGGCTGGTGTCCAGAGTCCTGTGACATGGTTTTGTAACCGGACAGCTTGACCAGGTACCAGTGGTGGTAAATCGCGAGTGTGTCGGTCGTAGTACGTTTTCTGTGTGTCTTGTCTGCGTTGGAGGCGATTGTGAATGTTGTCCTTGAGTGCAGACGTATTGCGAATCCTCAGTGGCAAGTTTCCCTGTACTTTCCTACCATAGAGTAACTCGGCTGGGCTAGGAATGACACTGTCTATTGGTGTCGTACGCACACAGAGTAGTGCCATGTCTATGTCTTGACCGCTGGCCTTGGCTTTCTTGAGCGTGTTCTTGACCGTCTGGATGGATCGTTCAATGAATCCATTGGACTGGGGATAGTGGGGCGACGATGTCATGTGTGCGAATCCCCATGTGTTGGAGAAGCTCTTGTACTGGACCGAGTCAAAGTGTGGGCCATTGTCACTTATGACTTTTTCAGGTATGCCATGTTCGGCGAACAGTTTCTTGGTTACGATTACGACAGCTTCACTAGTGCAGTGGAGTGGCATTTTGCGGATGAAAGGGAACTTTGAGTAGTAATCTGCCACTATCAAGTAGTTATCTCCCTCAAAGTGAAACAGGTCGGTACCCAATACTTGCCACGGCCTTGTGGGTATTTCATGTGGCATGAGGGTTTCTTTTGTCTGTGTTCGCTGGTATCTTTGGCATGTTGGGCATTGTTTCACAAGATCTTCGATTTGTGTGTTTATGTCCAACCAGTACACACAGTCTTTTGCCCGCAGCTTAGTTTTTTCCATCCCTTGATGGGCCTCGTGCAGCTTTGACAATATGTACTCTTGCATACTGTCAGGGATGAACACGCGTTCCCCCTTGAGGAGAAGTCCGTTCTCCACTGAGAGTTCATCACGGAATGACCAGTATGCGCGAAGTGGTTTTGGCAGGTCTTTCATTTTCTCTGGCCAGCCAGTGACAATGATGTCCTTGAGCTCGGAGAGAGTTTTGCTCTTTGCTGTTTCTAGTCTTATCTGACTGAGGCGTTCCTCGGAGAACTGCACGAAGTGGATCTGGAGATCGAGGTTTATGTGACTGTCCCTCGAGCTTGGGAGGCGAGACAGGCCATCTGCAAGCAGCATTTCTTTTCCCGGTCGATACGTGATTGTGAGATCATACGGTTGCAGACGCAGTAACATGCGTTGGAGCCGGGGTGGTGCTGCTCGTAGTGCCTTTAGGTGTATCATTTCGAGCGGCTTGTGGTCAGATTCCACACTGAAGTGCTTCCCATACACGTACGTATGGAAGCGCTCACAGCCGAAAACTACTGCGAGTAGTTCGCGCTCGATGTTAGCATAGCGTTGCTCAGTTTCACTAAGCGATTTGGAAGCAAATGCTATTGGCTTGTTGTCCTGGATTAGTGCGGCTCCCAGTCCACGAGAGGAAGCATCGACCTGTATGATCGTGTCTTTGTTCGGGTCGAAGAATGTGAGGGTCGTTTCCTCACAGATAAGGTCTTTGACCTTGTCGAAGGCTTGTTGATGGGAGGCAGTCCACACAAATTCTGCGTCTTTCTTGAGCAATGTGCGGAGATCAGCGGTATGATCGGCTAGCTTTCGGATGAATGGGTTCAGGTACGTGACCATCCCCAGGAATTCTTGCAGTTCCGTTTTGTTCTGTGGCGATTTCAGGCTTTTGATGTCTTGGACTTTGCCTGGGTCAGGGTGAACTCCATTCTGGTCGTATATCATTCCGAAGAATGTGATCTGAGGGCTTTTGATGGCACATTTCTGACTGTTGAACATGAGTCCATTTTGGGCTGCAACCCTCATCAGATTGTGCAGGTGCTGATCGTGTTCTTGTTCAGTTTTTCCATACACGGCTATGTCGTCTGTGATACTGACAGTACCGGGACAGTTCTCAAGGATCTGGTCCATTTTGTTTTGGAACACGTCCTGGCTCATGACTAGTCCAAACGGCATTCGCTTGTAGCAGTAACGACCAAACGGGCTATGGAATGTGGTGAGGAGTGAGCTTTCCTCATCCAGCTTAACAGACCAATAGCCGTTTTTAGCGTCCAGTTTACTGAAGTGTTTGGCCCCAGCGAACTTGTGGGTGATCTCCTCGACTGTGGGTGTTTTGTGGTGGCTGCGCTTGATTTCAGCGTTTAAGTCTTTGGGTCGAGGCAGATGCGAAGTTTGCCGTTTGCTCGTCTTGACACCGTCATACTGCTTACCCAATCAGTGGGTTCTGTCACTTTTCGTATGACTCCCTGCTGCTCCATGCTATCAAGTTCTGACTTAAGTTCATCTCTGATGTGGATGGAGCATTTGCGAGGGGCATGTATTCTGGGCAGTGCGTTGTCCCTCAGCACAATATGGTAAGTCCCAGGAAGGTTACCAATCTTGTCAAATTGTTCTGGGTATTGTGCTTTGAGGTCTTCGATGGATGTTACCGGTCTGTCGTGTTGCCTATTTATTTCGCAGTGTAGCGTGATGAGTTTGAGGTCACGCGAACTCGCGAGTCCTATGATGGCAGGACCTTCCGAGTCTACAATGTAGAATTCAGTTTCAATCCACTGTCCCTTGTCATACCTGCATGGGAGTGAGATGTAGCCATATTGAGGAATCTTGGTCCCGTTGTAGGCTGTAAGAGTTGTGTGTATGTTCCTCACACAGTTCCTTTTTGGAAATCCATCTACATCCAACTTAGCAGGGTACATGCGCCTATACATTCGCACAGGAATGGTATTTCCCTGTGCTCCTGTGTCCACCTTTGCCCGGATGTTCACCAGCGTAGCGTCGCGTTTCACTTGTACGTACGTGATGATCTCATTGCGAGTGTCGGACTGGCTAGTCACGCTGATGTTCGACACGCGTATGGAATGAAGTGTCAGGTTTTCAATTTGTTCCTCAACTTGACTGTAGTCATCGGGCTGTTCGATAGTGTGCACATTTCTGTGTGTTGGCCCTGGGGTGCGCGATCTTGACCTCAACTGTCCACGTTGGCCTTTTCTGGTGCGAGACTGCGAGCGAGATCTGTCGCTTTGTCTGGAGGGCTCTCTGTCTGTGGAACGGCACACTTGCTCCCAGTGGTTTGGCTTTTTGCATTTCCGACATGTGGTTTTGTATGCCGGACAATTTTCCCGTCGCTTAAATGAATGGTGGCCTCCACAGTTGCGACACGTGTTTGATTTGCGGACCTCATGTACAGGAATGTCTGTGCCCTGTACACGTGCTAACTCCTGCATGTGAGTTACAGATGCTTCATACGTGCGGCCTTGTTCGGTCGCCTGATCGAGCGTAAGAGTCTTAGGTTTGCTTAGGAGTTTTTTCTGTAGCTCAGGGTGCCGTGTCCCTGCGATGAGCTGATCAACAATTCTGTCATTTAGCTCTTGATCGTCTCTGAAGTCGCATTTGAATGCCTGAAGCTTGAGTCGCGATATGAAGTCATCGACGCTCTCCTTCCCAGTCTGGGTCAATTTCTGGAGGAAGAGACGGGCAACGCGAAAGTTTTGTTTCGGCTTTATCTGCATCTCAAATTGTTCCCAGACCTTTGCAGGATTTTTCTGTTCATCGGGTTGTAGGCCCCATGAATTGTACATTTTTAGACCTTGTGAGCCCATGAACAGGAGTATGTGGTCCACTTGTCGGCTTGATTCGACATTCTTGATTGCAAAGTACATGTCACATTGCTGTTTGAACAGCTTTATGGCGTTTGCCTGATCTGAGTGGGACCAGTCCATGCGAGGGACGTACGACTCTGCCATAGCGCGTGTAGAGTAGAGCGACTGGTGGAGGAGACTACCAGTTTACCACGAGGTGCGTAGCGCGTGTGACCTGTGCGTTATGATGAGTTGCCCAAGATGGCGACTATTTACGATCGGTATACTGTCTATAGTCCACACTCCACTAACTGACAGAGATACAATTCCAACAGTATTAAGGCACCACTGTTATCCAAAACGTTGTACTGGGCAGTGAGGCTACTGTTTAAGAAGTTTGAGGGATGGACTTACAGTTTTGTGTTTGTTTGACGTTGTTGTCCGCGGCTTCGATCGTGTCGATTTTGTTCGTATCGCGAGCGGCAATGAGCGACGAGTCGTTTCAGAGCTCACACAATCTCAGCTCAAATAAATTATAGCGACGGCGAATTATAGCAGTCGGCTGTCTTGAGGTTGGCGTGATTCGTATTTTTACCGCTGCCACCATGTAAAGATGCTGGTTTATCTTTATGAATAATCTACGGACAAGACAAGAGTGCTTTGGATTCAACTTCTTCAACGTGCTTTATTCGGATAACTCCAGAGATGTAGACGTCTTTCCAGACGCGTCAGTGACATGAAGGGCGCCACCAGTTGGTGGTGTTATACAAGTACATGTACATGATATAAGCTGGATATGTTACAACATAGAGCAAGGTTATAACGTACAGACCCGCGAGTCGGGTTTCAATCGTTATTGCATCATAACGACTCAGCCAAAAGCTACACCGTACACACATAATAGTGTGAGTTTGTATATGCCGGCAATCGTGGACCTAGGACAAAAGAATTGAAAATCGTGTACAAAACCAATGGGAGGCCTTCCGAAAAAGTTAGAGTATAAACAAAAGAGGAACAATGGGAGGTCCACGATTGCACCAGTTTACATGACTGGGTGTATGTACGTATGCGTGTATAATGTACTGTGCACACATAGGCCTAGTTGTAATCACATGCATAGTATACACATGTACCCACGTACAACCCTTACAAAAATGTCCTGTGGTATTCCTGTGGTATTCCTGTGGTATTGCTAATTACCACACGAATTACCACAAGATGTTGTAAAAGGTCTCGGTATGACAGGAATACCACACGATTTCCTGTGGTAAATTACCACAGGAAACTAATTTCCTGTGGTATTGCTAATTGCAACATGAAGTACCACAAGATGTTGTAAAAGGTCTCAGTATGACAGGAATACCACACGATTTCCTGTGGTAAATTACCACAGGAAACTAATTTCCTGTGGTACTGCTAATTACAACATGAAGTACCACAAGTTTTAGAAAAAGGTCTCCGTATGACAGAAATACCACACGATTTCCTGTGGTAAATTACCACTGGAAAGTAATTTCCTGTGGTATTGCTAATACCACATGAAATACCACAAGATTTTGAACCAGATGATGGTATGGAAGGAATACCACAGGGATGTCATGTGGTAATCCTGTGCTGATGTCTTCTTGTACCACAGCAAACTGCATGGTTCTTGCAAGTCTCCATAGGTGGGAAAGTCAGTTTGACAGGAACATTTCATAGCTTCTTGAGATCAAACATTTTTATGACTAATAGAAAAGTTATTGCAATACTTGTAATTGTTTATATCTAAAAGGAATTATATTTGATGCACTATCTTCATGTTAATGCCACAGCCCTAAGTGAAATAATCATAAAGGAATACAATTTGAACACATATGTATCACATTATAAAAACATTCTATGGGGGGTCCAAAAGTGTGACAAGTTTTGGTGTCCCTGTTCACCTGACCTAGTGTAATTTCCCATCATCATTAAAATTGACTTCACCTTTGGCGGGTACTTTGCTTTACATAATTACCATTGGAGTACTTATAGAAGGCATTAAAGAATATGTCCTGAATTGCAAAATCCTAAAAGTGTTAGATGTAGCTGGGACACAAAAATTGGACCCCTAATTTATAGAATGACCCATAATACATACCCTTACCGAACAGGACTGCTATAATATATAGCATGTGCATAGCAGTTCAATAGCATTAAACAGCATATATATGTGCATTCACATAGCATTCACAGATGACTGGATGACTGCTAAATTTTACAGTCAGTACAGTATGAAAATAGCAATCAAAATGAGCTCCAAAGCATTCTAAATACATACACATGTACATGTATGCAAGTGAAAGTGGGTGGACTGATTGAATACGTCCATTACAGCCTGCAATACAGCATTCCAACCTATCATATTACTTAGCCTCCACAGTGCAGCGTGGGTCACAATGTCATGACACAGTGACCTTGCATACCAACGGTCAGTGTGGGAAATTTGAAATTGCAGTCAGTTGAATTTCAGTGCAGAGTGCAGTACCACATACTGTACATGTAGTCTTGCAAGAAATTGTAGAAAACTGGGTAAAAATCATGGATATTTACATGGCAAATGCCTATGAATGCCTGCAGGCATTATTTACTGTTCATGTACACACTTAATCTGTACATAACATTTAAAAAATACACTGGATGATTGGCTGAATCATGGAGGAATAAAACACATGCTGAATGGACCATGGAGGAAGGAAAACTTCTGTCTGTATGTGCGGTAAGTCTACAATTTTGTACTATACCGTTATAGTGATACGTACAAGTGGGAGGTGATCACATTCACGAAGTACTTTGGCTTAAAAATTTTCATTTTGGCTTTTAATCTGTTAAGATGTCCGTACTCTCATTTGTACAATAATGTACATGTACATGTACATTTGTGGGCGATTGTGTAGTGTAGGGCCCTGTTCCCTATAAGGGAACAAAAATCCGCTTTTAGGTTATTAGAATTGCCAAACTAGTTTGCGACATTACAAACCAACAGGCATGCCGTAGATAAAGGGCAGGGTTTTAGTTTTTGACTTCAGGGAAATTTTGGGGTAAAGCGGCGATGAAGACGACAAAACGCAACTCAAAAATAAAAGATGGCGATCACCGCGACGCACAGTAAACACGCAAAACCGCGTTGATTCGCATGGCAACTGCCCAAAAGCGCGTAAGAAAATTGCATTTTCTACCGCAACAAACTGTTCAAAATTACAAAAAAAAAGATCTCAAAAGAATTAAGAGAAGTCTGCTTTAGGTTAAAAAAGTCATTTTGGAATGAGAAAAAAATACCCTCGACTCTATTTTGATCAAAACTAAAGAAGGGTCCTGTACACTACACAATCGCCCATTTGTGCACACCAACAGTACATGTACAGTACATAATACAGTACATGTTCTGTATGGAATCGGGTTGTTCTAAAATCCCCTCGACCCCGACGCCACCCATGTTTTTTGGTATGTCTGGCTTGAAATTTAATGTCAAAATGGCGATGTCCGGAAATTGAGCATGAAGTCGAACATGGTTAAATGGAACTTCGAGGGTTGTCAAACATGACGTACCATGTTTTTGTTTGTTTTGCCTTATTTTTCTAGCAGATTTAAAAAGGTTCACTGCATACATGTCCGCCAAAATCGGAAAATTATGTACGAATTAATACAAGTTTACTCGTATCTTTGAAACGGGTCAGCAAATGCAAGATTTTACGACCGTCAGAGATACTCTAAACTCGCCTAAAAACAAAAATTAATACTTTTGAAACTATGCAAAATGTACTTTAACACAAAGTCCCAAATCTTCCCATTTTAATATGAATTTGCATGCACCCTAGGCTAGGGGGTTAGGATTAATAGCTTTTAATAGACTTGTTAAAATAAATATCTGAACTGCTAAAAAAAACTAAGGTTATTAGTGTTTTTCACATCACAGACTAGATGATCCTGTACAGAAATGTAACCAACAGTTGTGTAAACCAAATTTATTTGAATTTAACTCATATATTGCTTGTGTTTTGTGCTCTTTCCTTATACAGGGGTGTATTTCACTTGAAGAGGACCAGTTACAGCAGTGGGGATTATCTACAAGAGGATGCCGTGCTTGGAACTGACTACATGCACCTACCAAGCTTCATTGATGGGCAGATCAACAAGAGTCCTTCATAAAGTTTCAAAGAGGAGTTGAATTTCATTGTTTGTCACAAATGTGTATTAAAATCCGTACCAGTGCATGGAAAATTCAGAAATTACTTTTGATAATTAAAATGATTAAACTTAATTTTCACAGTTGTTGTGCTCTGTGGTTTGGCAAAAATTTTCACAGAAAAGTTAAGATAATTACCAAAAAACGTGCAACATTTCCTCACAGGAAAAGTACAAAAGAAAAATACTATATATACAAACTCCAACAGACGAAAATTACCACAGAAAAATAAGTAGGCCTACAACAGGAAAAAGGTACCACAGGAAAAAGGTACCACAGGAAAAAGGTACCACAGGAAAAAGGTACCACAGGAAAAAGGTACCACAGGAAAAAGGTACCACAGGGAAAAAGTACCACAGGAATAAGTACCACAGGAATAAGTACCACAGGAAAAAGGTACCACAGGAAAAAGTACCACAGGAAAAAGTACCACAGGAAAAAGTACCACAGGAAAAAGTACCACAGGAAAAAGTACCACAGGAAAAAGTACCACAGGAAAAAGTACCACAGGAAAAAGTACCACAGGAAAAAGTACCACAGGAAAAATACTACAGGAATACCACAGAAATACCACAGAAATACCACAGGAATACCACAGGATACCACAGAATACACAGGAATACCACAGGAATTAGTCCTGTGGTAATGTCCGAAAAAACCACAGGACACTTCCTGTGGTAATGTCCTGTGGTATTTTTGTGTGGTAATACCACAGGACATTTTTGTAAGGGAACGTACATGTACACCATGTGTATGCATAATAATGCAAGGTCGCGGCCGCCATGAGCGCGTAGGGAAACTAAACTAGTGCGTCACCCGGTGCAAAGAAATGTTTTACAATTTTTGCAATTAAAGTGATAAAAAGTTCTTGCTTTTTTTAATGAAAGAATAGTACTTTGATGATAAAAGCTTGACCAAAATCACAGGATAATGTTGAGATAGATCATAGCTAGCTGTGCATTAATTCACGCGTAGGAATATCAATGTTAAGGCGGTCTCGCGGATAAGAAAAAGACATGTTCGTTATTACGTTACGAGACGATTCAAACAAAGACAGACACAGGCCGTTTTAAGCTACAACTGTTTGTCGTATCGGGACAAATATCTGAACGTCTGACGAAACATTAGATCCTGGGTGATTTTGGGAGAGTTTACTGCATTATTCTACTGGTGAGTTTATGGTTATAACTTAAGTTGTTACCGTGAAAATGTAAGGATGTAGGTCTACGTTTGCGTATTTTGGCCTGCATAGTTTTGCCCAGGTGAAAATTCCAGTTAAAACCAGTTGAACTTTCAACTGGTTCCAACTGGTTTGAACTGGAATCAACTGGTGTCCAACTGGTACCTGTTGGAGTCAACTGGTTTCAACTGGATTCAACAAAAACCAGTTGAAACCAGTTAAAGGAATCAGCGACCAACTGGTAATTTGTGTGGTGTCAACTGGAACCAGTTGAAACCAGTTGAAAGAACCAGTTACCAACTGGCAATCCTTGTGGTGTCAACAGGAACCAGTTGAGACCAGCTAAAGAACCAGTTACCAACTGGCAATTCTTGTGGTGTCAACTGGAACCAGTTGAAGAAAACATGTACCATATGAAACCAGTTAAAGTAACCAGTTATCAACTGGCAATTCTTGTGGTGTCAACCTAAACCAGTTGAAACCAGTTAAAGAAACCAGTTACCAACTGGTCATTCTTATGAACAGGGACCAGTTGAAACCAGTTGAAGAAACCAGTTATCATCTGGGTGAACAGAAACCTACCTATTAAAACTATTCATACTTATCTTTGTTTCCGTGATTGTTGCTTTTGTTTGTTTTATTTTTGTTTTTGTGTTTTGCTTAGTTTCACTTATTGTACATAAATCCTATCAGTGTCACACACTTTTTACTGTGGTACTTTTTCCTGTGGTACTTTTTCCTGTGGTACTTTTTCCTGTGGTACTTTTTCCTGTGGTACTTTTTCCTGTGGTACTTTTTCCTGTGGTACTTTTTCCTGTGGTACTTTTTCCTGTGGTACTTTTTCCTGTGGTACTTTTTCCTGTGGTACTTTTTCCTGTGGTAACTTTTTCCTGTGGTACTTTTTCATGTGGTACCTTTTTCCTGTGGTACCTTTTTCCTGTTGTAGGCCTACTTATTTTTCTGTGGTAATTTTCGTCTGTTGGAGTTTGTATATATAGTATTTTTCTTTTGTACTTTTCCTGTGAGGAAATGTTGCAGGTTTTTTGGTAATTATCTTAACTTTTCTGTGAACATTTTTACCAAACCACAGAGCACAACAACTGTGAAAATTAAGTTTAATCATTTTAATTATCAAAAGTAATTTCTGAATTTTCCATGCACTGGTACGGATTTTAATACACATTTGTGACAAACAATGAAATTCAACTCCTCTTTGAAACTTTATGAAGGACTCTTGTTGATCTGCCCATCAATGAAGCTTGGTAGGTGCATGTAGTCAGTTCCAAGCACGGCATCCTCTTGTAGATAATCCCCACTGCTGTAACTGGTCCTCTTCAAGTGAAATATACCCCTGTATAAGGAAAGAGCACAAAACACAAGCAATATATGAGTTAAATTCAAATAAATTTGGTTTACACAACTGTTGGTTACATTTCTGTACAGGATCATCTAGTCTGTGATGTGAAAAACACTAATAACCTTAGTTTTTTTTAGCAGTTCAGATATTTATTTTAACAAGTCTATTAAAAGCTATTAATCCTAACCCCCTAGCCTAGGGTACATGCAAATTCATATTAAAATGGGAAGATTTGGGACTTTGTGTTAAAGTACATTTTGCATAGTTTCAAAAGTATTAATTTTTGTTTTTAGGCGAGTTTAGAGTATCTCTGACGGTCATAAAATCTTGCATTTGCTGACCCGTTTCAAAGATACGAGTAAACTTGTATTAATTCGTACATAATTTTCCGATTTTGGCGGACATGTATGCAGTGAACCTTTTTAAATCTGCTAGAAAAATAAGGCAAAACAAACAAAAACATGGTACGTCATGTTTGACAACCCTCGAAGTTCCATTTAACCATGTTCGACTTCATGCTCAATTTCCGGACATCGCTATTTTGACATTAAATTTCAAGCCAGACATACCAAAAAACATGGGTGGCGTCGGGGTCGAGGGGGTTTTAGAACAACCCGATTCCATACAGAACATGTACTGTATTATGTACTGTACATGTACTGTTGGTGTGCACAAATGGGCGATTGTGTAGTGTACAGGACCCTTCTTTAGTTTTGATCAAAATAGAGTCGAGGGTATTTTTTTCTCATTCCAAAATGACTTTTTTAACCTAAAGCAGACTTCTCTTAATTCTTTTGAGATCTTTTTTTTTGTAATTTTGAACAGTTTGTTGCGGTAGAAAATGCAATTTTCTTACGCGCTTTTGGGCAGTTGCCATGCGAATCAACGCGGTTTTGCGTGTTTACTGTGCGTCGCGGTGATCGCCATCTTTGGCTTTTCCGAAATCCTTCGGAAAAGGCTTTGTTTTTGTTCTGATTTTTTTTTTTTTCTCCTTCTTCTTCTTCTTCTTCTTCTTTTAGTTCTGACCAAAATCCCATAGACTTTGTACACGAATTTTCTGCGCGGCACTTTAGGTCTTAAAAAACCTCAGATCTTAACCAAACTTACCTCAAACATAGACCCTAAGCTGAAATAGTATGTCGAAGAGTGACGTCATGATGACGTCATCACGTGTCACGTGACGTCATCTTAAAGGTGCGTTTTTCAAGGGCCCATATCTAGAGAACGGTAGGTCCGATTTCCTTCAAACCTGATATGTTGGTAGGCTAGCTCGTGTTATAGATGAAATTTGAGGTGACGTCAAGATGACGTCATCATACGATTTTATAGTAATTTTTAAGTTTTTGAAATTCAAAGTTTCTTAAAGCCATATCTCATCAACAGAACATGCTAAATTCAAAATTCTTTTTGTAATAGCTTTGTTAGCTCCTATATTCTTTCACATACATTTGAAAAATGTGTGACGTCATCATGACGTCATCAAAAATGTGCATTTCTGAAACACACATAAGGGTACGTCCGATCGTCATAAAAATTAGTGGGTAGGTAGATAGTGCTAATAGCATGTAAAATCCGAGGTGACGTCATGATGACGTCATCGGCTGATTTTCTGTGAATTTTTTAGTTCTATCCCAAATCCCATAGACTTTGTACACGAATTTTGTAAGTGGCACTTTGGTCACTAAACAACCTCGGATCTTAATCAGACTTAACACAAACATAGACCCTAAGCTGAAAATGTAAGCCGAAACGTGACGTCATGATGACGTCATCACGTGTCATGTGACGTCATCTTAAATGTGCATTTTTCAAGAGCCTATATCTAGAGAACGGTAGGTCCGATTGCCTTCAAACCTGGTATGTTGGTATGGGAGCTCGTGTTATAGATGAAAATTAAGGTGACGTCATGATGACGTCATCATACGATTTTACAGTAATATTAAAGTTTTTCAACTTCAAAGTTTCTTAAAGCCATATCTCACCAACAGAACATGCTAAATTCAAAATTCTTTTTGTAATAGCTTTGTTAGCTCCTATATTCTTTCACATACATTTGAAAAATGTGTGACGTCATCATGACGTCATCAAAAATGTGCATTTCTGAAACACACATAAGGGTACGTCCGATCGTCATAAAAATTAGTGGGTAGGTAGATAGTGCTACTAGCATGTAAAATCCGAGGTGACGTCATGATGACGTCATCGGCTGATTTTCTGTGAATTTTTTAGTTCTATCCCAAATCCCATAGACTTTGTACACGAATTTTGTAAGTGGCACTTTGGTCACTAAACAACCTCGGATCTTAATCAGACTTAACACAAACATAGACCCTCAGCTGAAAATGTAAGCCGAAACGTGACGTCATGATGACGTCATCACGTGTCATGTGACGTCATCTTAAATGTGCATTTTTCTAGGGCCTATATCTAGAGAACGGTAGGTCCGATTGCCTTCAAACCTGGTATGTTGGTATGGTAGCTCGTGTTATAGATGAAAATTAAGGTGACGTCATGATCACGTCATCATACGATTTTACAGTAATATTAAAGTTTTTGAACTTCAAAGTTTCTTAAAGCCATATCTCACCAACAGAACATGCTAAATTCAAAATTCTTTTTGTAATAGCTTTGTTAGCTCCTATATTCTTTCACATACATTTGAAAAATGTGTGACGTCATCATGACGTCATCAAAAATGTGCATTTCTGAAACACACATAAGGGTACGTCCGATCGTCATAAAAAAAGGTGGGTAGGTAGATAGTGCCACTATACATGCAAAATCCGAAGTGACGTCATGATGACGTCATCGGCTGATTTTTTATGAATTTGTAAATGTTTCAAATTTCATTGTACTCTTAAAATTTTGCACTTCTTCAAATGCCATGAACTTCAAACTTGGCATATGCATTGACTATCTACTCGAGATGGGTGCCGAATCATGACGTCATGATGACGTCATCCCATGTCACGTGACGTCATCTTAAATTTGCATTTTTGAAGGCCCTATATCTATTTTTTTTCTGCTTCTTATTTTAGTTCTATCCCAAATCCCATAGACTTTGTGCATAGATTTTCTGATCGGCACTTTTGTCATCAAACAACATCGAATCTTAGTCAGAGTTAGCATAGGTATAGACCCTGATGCAAAGTCGTGCCGCGAAGAGTGACGTCATAATGACGTCTTCGTGTGGCATGTAACATGAACTTAAAGGTCAAGTTTGGAGTACGAAATGTTAATCATAAAATAATCTCAGATCTTAAACTTAGCAAAGACATAGACCTTCTGATACTGTATGTTAAATAAAAAAGAAAAAAAGGAAAAGCCATGCGTATGTTTACAACAGACGCACATTTTTTGGCGTTTCCGCTACAGCAGGAAAGCCTTTGTTTTTGTTCTGTTCGCGCGATTGTGTAGTTTAGTACACTTTCGCCCAGGCATGAACACAATCTACTTGAAAATTGTTCGTTTTGCCACATTCAGAACAAAGGGCCACGTCGAAGAACATCTGCAGGGGTTTTTTGGAGTGAAATCGTTAGCTAAGAGGTAACAAAATACGTGATTGCGCAATACCCAGCTTTACACGGATATATAGCTGGTGGGAGAGTAGTTGACCGAGCCAAAACGTGACACAACGTAAGAAAATCGTATTTTCCGCCTTAAAAAACCTTTCCAAATCACAAAAGCACGTGTCATTGGGATTCAGAGAAGTCTACTTTAGTAACAAAAAAAGGCTTTTGGAATAATCAAATACTCCAGAAGCTAACATGAACACAATTAATACAGAAATCCTAAACTACACAATACCCACTATTTTGGTTTCTTCTTAAACACCAATTTTGTCTGCGGCACTTTGGTCACTAAACAACATCAGATCTTAAGCAAACTTAACCCAAACATAGACCCTAATCTGAAATTGTGTGCCGAAGAGTGATGTCATGATGACGTCATTATGTGTTACGTGATGTCATCTTAAAGGCTCATTTTTCAAGGGCCCATATCAAGAGAACCGTAAGTCCAATTGCAATCAAACCTGGTATGTTGGCTAAACAAGTACATGTTATAAATCAAAATTGAGGTGACGTCATAATGACGTCATCATCTGATTTTTATGGTAATTTCAAAATTTTAACGTTAAAGATTCTTAAAACCACATCTCATCAACAGAACATGTTCAATTCAAAATTCCTTTTGTAATAGCTTTGTTAGCTCGTACATTCTTTTATATAAATGCGAAAAATTACTGAAGTCATAATGACGTCATTAAAGGCATGATTTCTTGAAAGACATATGGATAGACCATGTCTAATCGTCACGAAACTTGGTGGTTAGGTAGATTTGTCACTAGTTTACAAAATTCGAAGTGACATCATAAAAACATATGGAAAAGCCCTATGTTCTTAAAAACATAGACCTCTAGTTTATTTTTGAGTTGCGTTTTGTCGTCTTCATCGCCGCTTTACCCCAAAATTTCCCTCAAGTCAAAAACTAAAACCCTGCCCTTTATCTACGGCATGCCTGTTGGTTTGTAATGTCGCAAACTAGTTTGGCAATTCTAATAACCTAAAAGCGGAACACAGGGCCCTACACTACACAATCGCCCACAAATGTACATGTACATTATTGTACAAATGAGAGTACGGACATCTTAACAGATTAAAAGCCAAAATGAAAATGTTTAAGCCAAAGTACTTAGTGAATGTGATCACCTCCCACTTGTACGTATCACTATAACGGTATAGTACAAAATTGTAGACTTACCGCACATACAGACAGAAGTTTTCCTTCCTCCATGGTCCATTCAGCATGTGTTTTATTCCTCCATGATTCAGCCAATCATCCAGTGTATTTTTTAAATGTTATGTACAGATTAAGTGTGTAGTAGTGTAGAAGGGGGATTTTGGACATGTTTAAATTTTTGTTGTATATATACACACCAAATTTCTGTAAAAATTTCAAAAAGCAAAAACCTAAAATCTCAAAAACTCAAATTTCTCTCTCTCTCCCTCTCTCTCTCTCGATTTCTCTCAAATTTTGCTGTATATACCCACACCAAATTTTTGGTAAAAATAAAAAAAAAGTAGCCTTCTAAGACTCTTCCGATTTTTAGTAAATGTTGCTGTATATACCTACACCAAATTTTTAGAAAAATCAATAAAATAGAACTATTTTTCCCACAGCCCCACCTGTATCGCCATCGTATCAAAATTCTCGCGCAAAAAAAAATCTCAAACCCCAAACCCTCAACTTTCAGAAAACCCGAGTCAAGCTATATTTTCAAGTCATATAATCTAGCCCGCTGTATATACAGCATAAATTTAAAATCATCGACAAAAAAAAATATTATACAAATCACGTCATGAAAAAATGAAAAAAAAATTAGATTTTTTTAAATAAAATAAACATCTATTATAAAGATGGAAAACATAATGATACCAGCGATAGGCTACACACGTTGGCCAAAATGCAGCTTGAAAAAATACATCGACAAATACGCCATTACGTTGGGCCCACCAACCGGACGCGATGGCACATATATCAGACGAGACTTTCTATCGGCCATAAAAAAGAACGAAGCGCTTTATAAAAATTTACGATCAAAGTCTAAAGAATCGTTAGAACATTTAATCGCGGATAAGCATATTCCGCTGGGCGATCCTACTGGAAGAAGGAGTCAGTACATTAAAAAAGATTTAGAATCCGCCATACGACGATACTATAAAAAACCCGACGAAGAACTGGCCCCCCTGATTTTTAACGAAACAGCTCCGAGACCATTCAGAAATTATTTACGTAATTACGAGATGAATATCGACAGAATTCTCGTAGATCCTCTAGCATTTTTTAACGAAAACGAGCAAAAAATTGTAGAAACATTGAAAGGCGCGCTAAACGAATTTAGAAGCTTTAAATTTCAACTCGCATTAAAAGCGACGTTGAGAAAATATAATCTTGCGAACGATACTTTTGTCGAAGACGCGAGCATGTTTTTTGGGTTTCAATCGACCGTATTAAACGAAGACGAAATAGAAAACCAAGCACGAGAACAGATAGAGTTTATAATCGAAAAAATAGAGCGCTTTCAAACAAACGGAAGCGGTTGGGTCATTTACGATTTAAAGGCGCTCTACATCAACGTTTCTAGATATCGGCCGATAAGAGGCAGTTCCTACATCAAATTGCCCGAGCACATAGCGCATAAAAAGGCAGTCATCAATATAAAAAATAAAGATCAAGAGTGCGTCAGATGGGCGTTGAGAGCCGCTTTAGAGTTATTTAAACCCTCCGTCAAAGAATCGATTAAAAACAACTCCAACTTTAAAATTCACTTTGATCAAACTTTTATCTACGAAAAAGAAGACGACGGATTAGACTTTACCAACGTAGCGTTTCCAACCCCCATCGCGGATATTGGCAAGATCGAAAAACAGAACGGTCTATCCATCAACGTATTCGGTTACGAAAACAACAACATTTTCCCGCTGAGAATAACGACCGGCGAAGTACCAGCCATCAATCTACTACTGTTTTCAAAAGGAGATAACAATCATTATTGTTGGATAAAAGACTTGTCTAGATTGTTGTCTAAAGAAACTAAACATAAAGAACGCAAATATTTTTGTGCGAGATGCTTACAACATTTTTCGAGACAAGATATTTTAGACAGACACGAGATAGATTGTATAGGCGTTTGCCAAACCCCGGCTTTAGCGGTATTACCCGACTCAACCAACGACGTTCTCAAATTCAAAAACTTTAAAAATAAACAACCGGCACCTTTTACTATATACGCCGACTTTGAAAGTATCTTAGTTCCACTCCGCGGCGAAGACGGGTCCACGAAAAAGACTCACGAACACGAAGCTTGCGGTTACGCGTATATAGTAATCGGGCCCGACGGGCGAGTCCTAGGCGATCCCCAAGTATATAGAGGAGCGAACGCGACGTCGCATTTCTTAACCCGTTTACTAGGCGAAAAAGACAAAATCAACGAAATATTCTCGGAGGCTAAACCCCTCGCCTACACGCCCGAAGACGCCAAAGTCCACAACGACGCCGACACCTGCTGGATTTGCGAGAGAGCGATTTATCCAACACACGCGAGTAATTGTCAGTGTTACAAACCCGTAGAACCCAAAAGTAAAAAAGAACTGAAAGAATACTCGCACGAAAACAAAAAGGGATACGTCGAGAAAACATGTATGTTATGCCAAAAGAAAATTAACGCGTTTAGAAAAGTCAGAGACCACTGCCACATCACCGGCAAGTACAGAGGAGCCGCGCACATGTGCTGCAACTCGAAATTGCGAATCGTACCCAACAAAACGACGATACCGGTCATCTTCCACAACTTGGAGAATTACGACGCCCATTTGATTATGCAGAGTATTTCTGAAACCGACGGAAAACTAAAGTGTATAGCTAAAACGTCCGAAAAATATATTTCATTTTCGATAGGTCAACTCAGATTTTTAGATTCGTACAATTTCTTATCCACGTCGTTGGAACGATTGGTAGCCGCGTGTCCGATAGACGCGTTTAAGTACGTCGGCTACGCAAGTAGGACGACTAAGACGACGAGGGATAAAGCGACCAACCCAGAGTCTGTCAGCCCCGCATACGAAGACGTTGACGCGAGTACTCTAGAGACGGCGATAGACCCAAACGAAGACGAAGTTAACGATTACAACGTAATCGGAAAACTGATAACCTACTTGGCAGACGACAAAACAGTTTTGGACGTCGAAGACGACGAAGAGTCTTCACCTGAAGACGAAGACGAGAGGTTACCCGACGACAAACGAGATCTTCTTTTGAAAAAGGGTGTATATCCCTACGAGTATATGGACAGCCACAGAAGATTTGACGAGAGAAAACTACCGGCTAAGAAGCATTTTTACAGCTCTCTTTCGGACAAACATATAAGCGACGAAGATTACGAACACGCTAAAAAAGTATGGCGAACCTTCGGCATCAAAAACATGGGCGAATATCACGACCTCTACGTATTGACCGACGTGCTATTACTATCCAGCGTATTCGAGAATTTTAGAAAAATCTGTATAGAGAATTACGGACTAGATCCGTGCCATTATTTTACATCGCCCGGCCTGTCTTGGGACGCTTTGCTCAAACACAGCGAAGCCAACTTAGAACTCTTGAAGGATATAGACCAACATTTATTCGTAGAGAAAGGAACCAGAGGGGGAATATCTAGCGTGGGCTCATGTAGATATGCCGAAGCCAATAATAAGTATCTAGCTTCTTACGATCCGAGCAAACCCAACTCGTATATTTCGTATCTAGACGCCAACAACCTCTACGGATGGGCCATGAGTCAGCCATTACCGATCTCAGACTTTAGGTGGATCGACGAAAAGAAATTAGGTCTGTTTACCGCCGAATATATAGAGTCTCTAGCCGACGACTCTTTTTGGGGTTGGATTCTCGAAGTTAACCTAGACTATCCGGACGAACTACACGATCTACACAACGGTTATCCTTTAGCGCCCGTAAACCAAGTTATCTCGTTGGAATCAATGAGTCCTTATCAGCTCGACCTGTTGGAAAAAACGGGAGCGAAACCGTCGAACGAAACTAAGTTGGTAGCGACGGGCGGACCGAGAAAGAATTACGTACTCCACTATAGAAATCTAAAATTTTACCTCGCTCACGGTTTAGTTCTCAAAAAAGTATGTAGGGTTTTAAAGTTTAAACAAACGCCTTGGATGAAATCTTACATCGACAAAAATACCCGATTGAGAACGGAAGCTAAATCCGATTTCGAAAAAGACTTTTTTAAATTGATGAACAACTCAGTATTTGGCAAAACTATGGAAGACGTTAGAAAGCGAATGAACACCCATTTGTGCAGAGCCCACGAAGAAGATAGAATTATTCGTTTGGTGGCCAAACCCAGTTATAGCGGTAGAACAATTTTTGAACGTTGTAATCTTTTGATGATAAACATGTCGAAGACGCGAGTTGTTTTAAACAAACCCGTCTATTGCGGTATGAGTATTTTAGACTTATCGAAGCTTTTAATGTACGAATTTTATTACGACAAGTTGAAAAAGACTTACGAAGACAAAGTCGATTTGATTTATACCGATACGGACTCGTTGCTCTTACGTATCGAAACTGAAGACTTGTACGAAGACATGGCGAGCGAGAAAGACGACTACGATTTTAGCAACTACGAGAAAGACCACTTTTTATACGACGATTCAAACAAGAAAGTTATCGGTAAATTTAAGGACGAATGCGGAGGAAAACCTATCAAAGAAGTGGTTTGCATCAGATCAAAAATGTACTCTATTTTCATGGATGATAAGAAGAACATTAAGAAATCGAAAGGAGTCAAAAGATACGTCGTTACCAACTCGATAACTCACCGAGATTATAAAGACTGCCTGTTTAACTCTACGGTTTATCGGCACGATATGAACACGTTGAGGAGCGACAAACATATCGTGAACTCTTTAACTCAAAATAAAGTGTCTTTAAATCCCAGAGACGACAAACGGTATATCTTAGACGACGGAATTCATACTCTGATGCACGATCATTACGCTATACGATCGAACGTTTAAAAAATACTTAAGAGTAAAAAATATCTAAAGCTTACAGGCTGCCTAGCTACGTCGTGAGTAGGGCGTACGACCGAGTAGACATTCGCTTTCTAACGTCGTATAGGAATACACCCTACAAGCAACATATTTCAAAAGGGAAACCCCCTTCGCGGGTGTAAGACCGAGTATCCATTCGCTTTCTAACGCTGTATAGGAATACACCAGAAATTCAAAAAATCAACAGATTTCAAAAGGGAAACCCCCTTTGACGAAAAAAATGAAAAAAAAAATAATAAAATAATCATATATATAAATCATGTGCAAGTGGTTAAACATCGGAAAGCTAACTACGTGCGAAGAAGACGGAGACCCGTGGTGCCTCGAACATTTCGGCAGACGAGATCTAGCGCCTAAACCGTGTTTAATTTGTGGCTGTGGAACTAAATCAACTACGCAACTTTGTGTGAATCATGCTACGAAAGGAAAACAGCGGCTACAACTCATCGAAAATATGGCTAAAACCAAGTATAAAAGAGTTATAAAAGAACTCTACTTTAAATTTAACCCAGAAAAATGTCGATGCACTTGGTTACTTTGTAGTAGCTCAAAACACTGTAATAAGCCAACTGCTAAGTCTGACCCTATATATTGCTCTTTACACGCGTATCGTTTTAAAAAACTCGGTAGAGCCTTAACCCCCTGCGGCTGCTGCGGTTGTGGTACTTTTTCTAAAAATGGTAATTGCACCAAGTGTAATAAAATTGAGCGCTGTAGTAGTAAAATTTATTCAAAGTCGATATTTAAATATCGACACCCAAGTCGTAAAGAGCGTATGGTTTTCTAAATTAGATGACTTATAGTTAGCTGATAGATGGCTTATAGCTAGCTGATAGATGACCTATAGATACCTGATAGATGACCTATAGATGACCTATAGATACCTGATAGATGACCTATAGATGATCTATAGATACCTGATAGATAACTGATAGATGACCTATAGATGACCTATAGATGACCTATAGATACCTGATAGATGACCTATAGATGACCTATAGATACCTGATAGATGACCTATAGATGATCTATAGATACCTGATAGATAACTGATAGATGACCTATAGATGACCTATAGATGACCTATAGATAACCTATAGATGACCTATAGATAACTGATAGATGATCTATAGATTACCTATAGATGACCTATAGATGACCTATAGATACCTGATAGATGATCTATAGATACCTGATAGATACCTATAGATGAACTATAGATGACCTATAGATAACTGATAGATGATCTATAGGTCATCTATAGATGACCTATAGATGACCTATAGATGATCTATAGATACCTGATAGATAACTGATAGATGACCTATAGATGACCTATAGATGACCTATAGATGACCTATAGATAACCTATAGATGACCTATAGATGATCTATAGATACCTGATAGATGAACTATAGATGACCTATAGATGACCTATAGATGACCTATAGATAACCTATAGATTACCTATAGATGACCTATAGATGACCTATAGATACCTGATAGATGATCTATAGATACCTGATAGATACCTATAGATGAACTATAGATGACCTATAGATGAACTATAGATAAAAAATTATATATTAATATATAAAATATATAAAATATAATAGAATAGTAATATACAAATATAATAGAATATCTAGTTGATTTTAAACTAATACTTTTACTCGGCCGTTGCCCTTTAGAACGCTGTATAGATATACGACTAAACCTACAAAAATTAAAAGTATAAACGCGTAAAATGAATTTTTTCGTAAAGGGGGTTTCCCTTTTGAAATATGTTGCTTGTAGGGTGTATTCCTATACGACGTTAGAAAGCGAATGTCTACTCGGTCGTACGCCCTACTCACGACGTAGCTAGGCAGCCTGTAAGCTTTAGATATTTTTTACTCTTAAGTATTTTTTAAACGTTCGATCGTATAGCGTAATGATCGTGCATCAGAGTATGAATTCCGTCGTCTAAGATATACCGTTTGTCGTCTCTGGGATTTAAAGACACTTTATTTTGAGTTAAAGAGTTCACGATATGTTTGTCGCTCCTCAACGTGTTCATATCGTGCCGATAAACCGTAGAGTTAAACAGGCAGTCTTTATAATCTCGGTGAGTTATCGAGTTGGTAACGACGTATCTTTTGACTCCTTTCGATTTCTTAATGTTCTTCTTATCATCCATGAAAATAGAGTACATTTTTGATCTGATGCAAACCACTTCTTTGATAGGTTTTCCTCCGCATTCGTCCTTAAATTTACCGATAACTTTCTTGTTTGAATCGTCGTATAAAAAGTGGTCTTTCTCGTAGTTGCTAAAATCGTAGTCGTCTTTCTCGCTCGCCATGTCTTCGTACAAGTCTTCAGTTTCGATACGTAAGAGCAACGAGTCCGTATCGGTATAAATCAAATCGACTTTGTCTTCGTAAGTCTTTTTCAACTTGTCGTAATAAAATTCGTACATTAAAAGCTTCGATAAGTCTAAAATACTCATACCGCAATAGACGGGTTTGTTTAAAACAACTCGCGTCTTCGACATGTTTATCATCAAAAGATTACAACGTTCAAAAATTGTTCTACCGCTATAACTGGGTTTGGCCACCAAACGAATAATTCTATCTTCTTCGTGGGCTCTGCACAAATGGGTGTTCATTCGCTTTCTAACGTCTTCCATAGTTTTGCCAAATACTGAGTTGTTCATCAATTTAAAAAAGTCTTTTTCGAAATCGGATTTAGCTTCCGTTCTCAATCGGGTATTTTTGTCGATGTAAGATTTCATCCAAGGCGTTTGTTTAAACTTTAAAACCCTACATACTTTTTTGAGAACTAAACCGTGAGCGAGGTAAAATTTTAGATTTCTATAGTGGAGTACGTAATTCTTTCTCGGTCCGCCCGTCGCTACCAACTTAGTTTCGTTCGACGGTTTCGCTCCCGTTTTTTCCAACAGGTCGAGCTGATAAGGACTCATTGATTCCAACGAGATAACTTGGTTTACGGGCGCTAAAGGATAACCGTTGTGTAGATCGTGTAGTTCGTCCGGATAGTCTAGGTTAACTTCGAGAATCCAACCCCAAAAAGAGTCGTCGGCTAGAGACTCTATATATTCGGCGGTAAACAGACCTAATTTCTTTTCGTCGATCCACCTAAAGTCTGAGATCGGTAATGGCTGACTCATGGCCCATCCGTAGAGGTTGTTGGCGTCTAGATACGAAATATACGAGTTGGGTTTGCTCGGATCGTAAGAAGCTAGATACTTATTATTGGCTTCGGCATATCTACATGAGCCCACGCTAGATATTCCCCCTCTGGTTCCTTTCTCTACGAATAAATGTTGGTCTATATCCTTCAAGAGTTCTAAGTTGGCTTCGCTGTGTTTGAGCAAAGCGTCCCAAGACAGGCCGGGCGATGTAAAATAATGGCACGGATCTAGTCCGTAATTCTCTATACAGATTTTTCTAAAATTCTCGAATACGCTGGATAGTAATAGCACGTCGGTCAATACGTAGAGGTCGTGATATTCGCCCATGTTTTTGATGCCGAAGGTTCGCCATACTTTTTTAGCGTGTTCGTAATCTTCGTCGCTTATATGTTTGTCCGAAAGAGAGCTGTAAAAATGCTTCTTAGCCGGTAGTTTTCTCTCGTCAAATCTTCTGTGGCTGTCCATATACTCGTAGGGATATACACCCTTTTTCAAAAGAAGATCTCGTTTGTCGTCGGGTAACCTCTCGTCTTCGTCTTCAGGTGAAGACTCTTCGTCGTCTTCGACGTCCAAAACTGTTTTGTCGTCTGCCAAGTAGGTTATCAGTTTTCCGATTACGTTGTAATCGTTAACTTCGTCTTCGTTTGGGTCTATCGCCGTCTCTAGAGTACTCGCGTCAACGTCTTCGTATGCGGGGCTGACAGACTCTGGGTTGGTCGCTTTATCCCTCGTCGTCTTAGTCGTCCTACTTGCGTAGCCGACGTACTTAAACGCGTCTATCGGACACGCGGCTACCAATCGTTCCAACGACGTGGATAAGAAATTGTACGAATCTAAAAATCTGAGTTGACCTATCGAAAATGAAATATATTTTTCGGACGTTTTAGCTATACACTTTAGTTTTCCGTCGGTTTCAGAAATACTCTGCATAATCAAATGGGCGTCGTAATTCTCCAAGTTGTGGAAGATGACCGGTATCGTCGTTTTGTTGGGTACGATTCGCAATTTCGAGTTGCAGCACATGTGCGCGGCTCCTCTGTACTTGCCGGTGATGTGGCAGTGGTCTCTGACTTTTCTAAACGCGTTAATTTTCTTTTGGCATAACATACATGTTTTCTCGACGTATCCCTTTTTGTTTTCGTGCGAGTATTCTTTCAGTTCTTTTTTACTTTTGGGTTCTACGGGTTTGTAACACTGACAATTACTCGCGTGTGTTGGATAAATCGCTCTCTCGCAAATCCAGCAGGTGTCGGCGTCGTTGTGGACTTTGGCGTCTTCGGGCGTGTAGGCGAGGGGTTTAGCCTCCGAGAATATTTCGTTGATTTTGTCTTTTTCGCCTAGTAAACGGGTTAAGAAATGCGACGTCGCGTTCGCTCCTCTATATACTTGGGGATCGCCTAGGACTCGCCCGTCTGGCCCGATTACTATATACGCGTAACCGCAAGCTTCGTGTTCGTGAGTCTTTTTCGTGGACCCGTCTTCGCCGCGGAGTGGAACTAAGATACTTTCAAAGTCGGCGTATATAGTAAAAGGTGCCGGTTGTTTATTTTTAAAGTTTTTGAATTTGAGAACGTCGTTGGTTGAGTCGGGTAATACCGCTAAAGCCGGGGTTTGGCAAACGCCTATACAATCTATCTCGTGTCTGTCTAAAATATCTTGTCTCGAAAAATGTTGTAAGCATCTCGCACAAAAATATTTGCGTTCTTTATGTTTAGTTTCTTTAGACAACAATCTAGACAAGTCTTTTATCCAACAATAATGATTGTTATCTCCTTTTGAAAACAGTAGTAGATTGATGGCTGGTACTTCGCCGGTCGTTATTCTCAGCGGGAAAATGTTGTTGTTTTCGTAACCGAATACGTTGATGGATAGACCGTTCTGTTTTTCGATCTTGCCAATATCCGCGATGGGGGTTGGAAACGCTACGTTGGTAAAGTCTAATCCGTCGTCTTCTTTTTCGTAGATAAAAGTTTGATCAAAGTGAATTTTAAAGTTGGAGTTGTTTTTAATCGATTCTTTGACGGAGGGTTTAAATAACTCTAAAGCGGCTCTCAACGCCCATCTGACGCACTCTTGATCTTTATTTTTTATATTGATGACTGCCTTTTTATGCGCTATGTGCTCGGGCAATTTGATGTAGGAACTGCCTCTTATCGGCCGATATCTAGAAACGTTGATGTAGAGCGCCTTTAAATCGTAAATGACCCAACCGCTTCCGTTTGTTTGAAAGCGCTCTATTTTTTCGATTATAAACTCTATCTGTTCTCGTGCTTGGTTTTCTATTTCGTCTTCGTTTAATACGGTCGATTGAAACCCAAAAAACATGCTCGCGTCTTCGACAAAAGTATCGTTCGCAAGATTATATTTTCTCAACGTCGCTTTTAATGCGAGTTGAAATTTAAAGCTTCTAAATTCGTTTAGCGCGCCTTTCAATGTTTCTACAATTTTTTGCTCGTTTTCGTTAAAAAATGCTAGAGGATCTACGAGAATTCTGTCGATATTCATCTCGTAATTACGTAAATAATTTCTGAATGGTCTCGGAGCTGTTTCGTTAAAAATCAGGGGGGCCAGTTCTTCGTCGGGTTTTTTATAGTATCGTCGTATGGCGGATTCTAAATCTTTTTTAATGTACTGACTCCTTCTTCCAGTAGGATCGCCCAGCGGAATATGCTTATCCGCGATTAAATGTTCTAACGATTCTTTAGACTTTGATCGTAAATTTTTATAAAGCGCTTCGTTCTTTTTTATGGCCGATAGAAAGTCTCGTCTGATATATGTGCCATCGCGTCCGGTTGGTGGGCCCAACGTAATGGCGTATTTGTCGATGTATTTTTTCAAGCTGCATTTTGGCCAACGTGTGTAGCCTATCGCTGGTATCATTATGTTTTCCATCTTTATAATAGATGTTTATTTTATTTAAAAAAATCTAATTTTTTTTTCATTTTTTCATGACGTGATTTGTATAATATTTTTTTTTGTCGATGATTTTAAATTTATGCTGTATATACAGCGGGCTAGATTATATGACTTGAAAATATAGCTTGACTCGGGTTTTCTGAAAGTTGAGGGTTTGGGGTTTGAGATTTTTTTTTGCGCGAGAATTTTGATACGATGGCGATACAGGTGGGGCTGTGGGAAAAATAGTTCTATTTTATTGATTTTTCTAAAAATTTGGTGTAGGTATATACAGCAACATTTACTAAAAATCGGAAGAGTCTTAGAAGGCTACTTTTTTTTTATTTTTACCAAAAATTTGGTGTGGGTATATACAGCAAAATTTGAGAGAAATCGAGAGAGAGAGAGGGAGAGAGAGAGAAATTTGAGTTTTTGAGATTTTAGGTTTTTGCTTTTTGAATTTTTTACAGAAATTTGGTGTGTATATATACAACAAAAATTTAAACATGTCCAAAATCCCCCTTCTACACTACTTGTGTACATGAACAGTAAATAATGCCTGCAGGCATTCATAGGCATTTGCCATGTAAATATCCATGATTTTTACCCAGTTTTCTACAATTTCTTGCAAGACTACATGTACAGTATGTGGTACTGCACTCTGCACTGAAATTCAACTGACTGCAATTTGAAATTTCCCACACTGACCGTTGGTATGCAAGGTCACTGTGTCATGACATTGTGACCCACGCTGCACTGTGGAGGCTAAGTAATATGATAGGTTGGAATGCTGTATTGCAGGCTGTAATGGACGTATTCAATCAGTCCACCCACTTTCACTTGCATACATGTACATGTGTATGTATTTAGAATGCTTTGGAGCTCATTTGGATTGCTATTTTCATACTGTACTGACTGTAAAATTTAGCAGTCATCCATTCATCTGTGAATGCTATGTGAATGCACATATATATGCTGTTTAATGCTATTGAACTGCTATGCACATGCTATTATAGCAGTCCTGTTCGGTAAGGGTATGTATTATGGGTCATTCTATAAATTAGGGGTCCAATTTTTGTGTCCCAGCTACATCTAACACTTTTAGGATTTTGCAATTCAGGACATATTCTTTAATGCCTTCTATAAGTACTCCAATGGTAATTATGTAAAGCAAAGTACCCGCCAAAGGTGAAGTCAATTTTAATGATGATGGGAAATTACACAGGTCAGGTGAACAGGGACACCAAAACTTGTCACACTTTTGGACCCCCATAGAATTTTTTTATAATGTGATACATATGTGTTCAAATTGTATTCCTTTATGATTATTTCACTTAGGGCTGTGGCATTAACATGAAGATAGTGCATCAAATATAATTCCTTTTAGATATAAACAATTACAAGTATTGCAATAACTTTTCTATTAGTCATAAAAATGTTTGATCTCAAGAAGCTATGAAATGTTCCTGTCAAACTGACTTTCCCACCTATGGAGACTTGCAAGAACCATGCAGTTTGCTGTGGTACAAGAAGACATCAGCACAGGATTACCACATGACATCCCTGTGGTATTCCTTCCATACCATCATCTGGTTCAAAATCTTGTGGTATTTCATGTGGTATTAGCAATACCACAGGAAATTACTTTCCAGTGGTAATTTACCACAGGAAATCGTGTGGTATTTCTGTCATACGGAGACCTTTTTCTAAAACTTGTGGTACTTCATGTTGTAATTAGCAGTACCACAGGAAATTAGTTTCCTGTGATAATTTACCACAGGAAATCGTGTGGTATTCCTGTCATACTGAGACCTTTTGCAACATCTTGTGGTACTTCATGTTGCAATTAGCAATACCACAGGAAATTAGTTTCCTGTGGTAATTTACCACAGGAAATCGTGTGGTATTCCTGTCATACCGAGACCTTTTACAACATCTTGTGGTAATTCGTGTGGTAATTAGCAATACCACAGGAATACCACAGGAATACCACAGGACATTTTTGTAAGGGAATGGGGAATAGTTGTGCACGCGTAGGAATATCGGTGCATGTTAAGCGGTCAGACGATGGAGAAAGGAACACAACAGGCCAGATTTTTTTGCTGCAAAGCCTACCATTGTTTGTCGTATCTGAGCTGAAATATCAACGTCTGATGGAGCATAATTACATCCTGAGTGATATGGGAGAGTTTACTGCATCCACTGGTAAATTTTATGGAAATAACTGAAGTCATTTTCGTCAAATTTTAAGGATGTACATGTACATGTACATGTATATTTTGGCCCACGCACAGTCAGTGGACAGTGCCATGGTTCCGTACAGTCCGTTGTGTTCATCAGGTATTCAGTATATAAACGAACGGGTTGTGCTATTTACACTGTGAATCCCTTGGATGTGATTTCCTATTCAAAATGGAGAATGTGATTTTAACAATGATGGTCCAAAATCACATCCTACTCTATTAAAAATCACATCTGAAGCCTGTGAACTATTAATTACCGCACCCTGACAAAGAGTACATTGTGACTTCTGGGTTTAACAGCTAAACCGCATTGTGATGCTGGACTCTGTCTCGATCTGGATGTGATTTTGGACCCTCATTGTTAAAATCACATTCTCTTAATCCTCCTGTCCATTCTGAATAGGAAATCTGAATGGGAAATTGACTAAAGCAAACAGGATTATCTACATTCACACACCAAAGTTCCTGTTTGTCCGAAAACTGTTTTCATAGGGGAAATTATTATAAAATAGTAACAAGGCCAACATGTTTGGCATGCCCGCCTGCTCCCTTCTTTCTTGCTTCTCAAAAAAATAACATTTTATGACTTCCCAATAAATACCATAAATGAAAATGCATGGGAAGAGAGGAAATATGTAGACCTACCTCAGACTAGATACTGTTTCTGTACAGAAACTTAACCTACCCACAACATAACAGTTGTGTAAAGTGTAAACCAAATTTATTCAAATTTGTCTCATACATTGTTTGTATTTTGTGCTCTTTCCTTATACAGTGGTGTACTTCACTTGAAGAGGAGCACGAAGGAGTTACAGCTGATGATCTACAAGAGGATGTCATGCTTACAACTGACTATCTACCGAGTTTTGTTGATGGGAAGATCGACAAGAGTCCTTTATAAAGTTTCAAAGAGGAGTTGAATTTTATAGTTTGTCAAAAATAAGTATTAAAACAAGGTAGCCAATGAAAAAATTCAAATTATTTGAATTCATATTCAAGTTAATATGAAAGTACATCATGAACAGATTACAAAACTGTTTCAAAAACCAGCCCAATTTCTTTTAAACTGTTCATGGGATAAACATGAAGCCTACAGTACTACCAACATAAACCTTGATGCGATGAGATGTGCTTCTCATGACCATAGACCGTACATTGCTCTGGGGTCCACAGTGACTCCGAAACACTGTGATGTCGTAGAATTTTCATTTTAGGGCCAATCTCCCCCCTGGTGTACACATCTTATTATGTTACTTGCCATTATATTTGTTTTGTTTTTTACTTCTGGTTTTTGTTTCAATTCTTGGGAAAGAGAGAAGTACTTTCAATAAAATAATGTAACAAGCTACATGTGCAATGTTTTATCTTCCTTAATTGCATTACAATTTATTTTCTGACTGCAGTTTCAGACCGCCTGTTTAAGACCAGTTCAAACCTGTTAACGTGATTTGATGCAAGTTACAAACCAGTTGAAAACCAGTTAAACCAGTTGAAAACCAGTTAAACCAGTTGAAAACCAGTTAAACCAGTTGAAAACCAGTTGAAAACCAGTTGAAAACCAGTTGAAAACCAGTTGAAAACCAGTTGAAAACCAGTTGAAAACCAGTTGAAAACCAGTTGAAAACCAGTTGAAAACCAGTTGAAAACCAGTTGAAAACCAGTTGAAAACCAGTTGAAAACCAGTTGAAAACCAGTTGAAAACCAGTTGAAAACCAGTTGAAAACCAGTTGAAAACCAGTTCAAAACCAGTTCGATACCAGTTCAAAACCAGTTACACCAGTTGATACCAGTTGCAAACCAGTTCAAAACCAGTTCATACCAGTTACACCAGTTGAAAACCAGTTACACCAGTTGAAAACCAGTTGAAAACCAGTTAACCAGTTGAATACCAGTTAAACCAGTTGAAAACCAGTTCATACCAGTTAAACCAGTTGAAAACCAGTTCATACCAGTTAAACCAGTTAAAAACCAGTTGAAACCAGTCACCAATTCCCAGTTGAAACCAGTTCAACTGGTTTCAACTGGGACCAGTTGAAACCAGTTGAAACAAGTTCAACTGGTTTCAACTGGGACCAGTTAAACCAGTTCAACTGGTTTCAACTGGAATTTTCTCGTTACATGAACATATCCGTTGTGTAGGCATGAACGTGTAGCGCTAGCCTAGCCTCGCGTGGACTGATGGGGGTTTTCGAAACCTTGGCTTCGTCTCCGACTTCTAAATAGCTGAGAAGCAAACGAAATGTAAATATTCAAATGTTTGCTTTTATATC
Source organism: Hippasteria phrygiana (assembly GCA_037893225.1). NCBI lineage: Eukaryota > Metazoa > Echinodermata > Asteroidea > Valvatida > Goniasteridae > Hippasteria > Hippasteria phrygiana. The sequence goes on from JAZGUH010000939.1 coordinate 308,369, forward strand.
GAATGAATGTTCCTAAAACAAAACATGCACAAATTTAGAATATTTCCATTTGGTTTATTGCTTCTCAATATTCAGAAGTCGGAGCCGAAGCCGAGACGAAGCCAAGCCTTAACTTAAGGTTTTGAAAAACCCCATAATTAGGCAGATTCATGAACATTTTAAGTTGCTTCAATTCTTTTAAATCTTAAGAAAAGGTCAAAAATTTGAAATAAAATGAGTTAAAGTTTTTACTTTAGCAAAAGTCATCTGAGAAAACATTGCCTACCCATGATCTAAAATAGAAGTAGGCCTAATGAACAAAAAAGGCCTTCTTCCATCCCTTTTTTTAAAACAGAAATTAATAATTTTAAAAATATGTGAAATGTGCTTTAATTAATAGCTTGAGGCATTTGTACCAAATGTTAGGATTGTTTAAATTGTTTCGCAAATCACGGGCTAGAGGCTGTTCCTGTATAAACCGTAACTAACAAAACAGTTGTATAAACCAAATTTTTTGAATTAGTCTCAATGTCTCATAAATTATCTTGTATTTTCTGCTCTTTTCTTTAATATACAGTGGTGTACATGTACTTCACTTGAAGAGGAGCATGAAGGAGTTGCAGCTGATTATCTACAATTGGGGGATGCCATGGTTGGAACTGACTAGCTACCGAGCTTCGTTGTTGGACGGAACAACAAGAGTCCTTCGTAAAGTTTCAAAGAGGAGATGAATTTCATTGTTTGTCAAAAATGTGTAGGGCCTATTAGAATCTTATAGGAGTGTGTACGGACAAATCAGAAATTACATTTGGTAATTCTTGTGACTAAAATCCAAAATATATTTCTGTCTGAGGTGCCTACAGAAATTCCCAGCATTATTATGTACATGTAGTATGTATATGGGAACAGCCTAATAAGAAACTAATTATTGACCAACATTCTGATGTTTTCTCAAAGAATATAATTAAAAATGTTGTTGCTGGAATTGTGATAGTAACCATGTTATTTTGTCATCCTGCAGTTGGATAACTTTTGAAGAAAAAACATGAGGGCACACAGGAAACTACCCATGGGATTCATGGGAAACTACCCACGGGGGGTATGGGAAACTACGAACGGGGGGAATGGGAAATTACCCACGGGGGGCATGGGAAATTACCCAAGGGGGCATGGGAAATTACCCACGGGGTGCATGGGAAATTACCCACGGGGTGCATGGGAAATTACCCACGGGGGGCATGGGAAATTACCCACGGGGTGCATGGGAAATTTCCCACGCGGGGCATGGGAAATTTCCCACGGGGGGCATGGGAAATTTCCCACGGGGGGCATGGGAAATTTCCCACGGGGGGGGGGCATGGGAAATTTCCCACGGGGGGCATAGGAAATTTCCCACGGGGGGCATGGGAAATTTCCCACGGGGGGCATGGGAAATTTCCCACGGGGGCATGGGAAATTTCCCACGGGGGGCATGGGAAATTTCCCACGCTGGGCATGGGAAATTACCCACGGGGGGAATGGGAAATTACCCACGGGGGGCATGGGAAATTACCCAAGGGGGCATGGGAAATTACCCACGGGGTGCATGGGAAATTACCCACGGGGTGCATGGGAAATTACCCACGGGGGGCATGGGAAATTACCCACGGGGGCATGGGAAATTTCTCACGGGGTGCATGGGAAATTTCCCACGCGGGGCATGGGAAATTTCCCACGGGGGGCATGGGAAATTTCCCACGGGGGGCATGGGAAATTTCCCACGGGGGGGGGGGGGGGGGGGGGCATGGGAAATTTCCCACGGGGGGCATGGGAAATTTCCCACGGGGGGCATGGGAAATTTCCCACGCTGGGCATGGGAAATTACCCACGGGGGGAATGGGAAATTACCCACGGGGGGCATGGGAAATTACCCAAGGGGGCATGGGAAATTACCCACGGGGTGCATGGGAAATTACCCACGGGGTGCATGGGAAATTACCCACGGGGGGCATGGGAAATTACCCACGGGGGCATGGGAAATTTCCCACGGGGTGCATGGGAAATTTCCCACGCGGGGCATGGGAAATTTCCCACGGGGGGCATGGGAAATTTCCCACGGGGGGCATGGGAAATTTCCCACGGGGGGGGGGGGGGGGGGGCATGGGAAATTTCCCACGGGGGGCATGGGAAATTTCCCACGGGGGGCATGGGAAATTTCCCACGGGGGGCATGGGAAATTTCCCACGGGGGCATGGAAAATTTCCCACGGGGGGCATGGGAAATTTCCCACGCTGGGCATGGGAAATTACCCACGGGGGGCATGGGAAATTACCCACGCTGGGCATGGGAAATTTCCCACGGGGGGCATGGGAAATTACCCAGGGGGGGGGGGGGGGCATGGGAAATTACCCAGGGGGTGCATGGGAAATTACCCACGGGGGGCATGGGAAATTACCCACGGGGGTATGGGAAATTACCCACGGGGGGCATGGGAAACTACCCAATGGACGCATGGGAAATTCCCCATGGGATACATGGGTTCCCATTGGGTACATGGGGTCCAAATCCCCGTGGGATTCCCATGGGAAGTCCCCATGGGAAGTCCCCATTGGAAGTTCCCATGGGAAACTACCATGGGACATTTTTGTAAGGGGAGAATACCAGAAATGAATTTGTAAGGGTCAAAAACATATATCTAACAATTTTATTTATGCTTTTATTATATTTTTTGGCTGATATATGACTTTTCCCAATTTTGACCATTTTTGGCGGCCATATTGGCCGCCATCTTGGATATCGCCAGAGCATCGGTTTTTTATCACTGTTAACATCCCAAATGTGTTTAAGGACCTTAAAACGCACCAGAAAAAGTTGGTGTGGATTAGTCCTGGGGGGGGGGGGGTGCACGGGGTTCCCCATACATACTCCACTAATAGCGGAGAGAGGCGACAGTGATTTAGGGGAACAATGTGCGTGTTTGGGGGGCTCGGATAGTAGACTGTAGAAAAAAGTCGAAAGGTAATGGGTTTGTGGTGATTGGGGCGGTCTCGCGTTAGATTAATCCCCGAACCGATCGATACTTGATTTGGACTCGAGTCAAGAACATCAAACAGAATCATCCAAACAGATATCATGGATATTTGCCCAGAAAGATGTGATGACTGTTTTACACGATTAAAACATTTATCTATGGAAGTAACAGAACTGCAAAGGAATACACGGTGTCTGTACGATATTAACCGTCATGTAAACCTATCCCATTTTTGAAATAAAACTTAAATAAATTCAATATTTGTTCATGTGTATTCACTCATTTATATATTTATTTATCTGTACAAACTCTGCCCATTGAGGATTCCCTTAATCGTAATTTGTATGTTTTTCTTCTTTGATATGTACGAACATTATGACAGGTAGTAAATGTACATGACACGTTTGGGAAACATTCACCGGTTCAGGCCCGCTCATTCAAACCTTGGAGGAATCGTAGAGTATCATATCAGTTTCTTTGTTTACTTATAGAAACGTCCAAAGGCAGGGGGCAAAGTGCAAATTTTTAAGTCGACTTTCAGCTAATTGATTCTTCTATACAAGCGGTGACTTATCGGTAACATCGTTTCAGTAGCAAGTTCTCCCCCTAGGTAGGCCAATACTATTTTGTTTAACAGGTTTGATGGTCGACCGCTATATGTACACACTTTCGTGTGTGTAAACAACATTGCATAAGATGCAACAGCAAAGTAATCCCTTTATTTGTTATTGTGACGTGACACGACCATACAAGGCCAATGAAAGGAATGGATAAACTCGTAGAAACACAATGTTTTCGGACTATACGTTATGACTGAGGCAAAGACTGTTTCTCCTAAATTTACTTCTTTTATTCGACTGGGAAGTTCGAAGTGAACCATGTAAAGTAGAAAGTGTGCGAAAAGTGCACGTAAAAATAGAACAAAACGTAAAATTCGAAATAATCAAAGCAGATTACCAAAAAGCGAAAACTAAAAGTAAAATAAAATATGTACAAATGAAGAGTAAGTTTGTAAAATACAAATGTATACGCTAATGTGATTAGCGTTCGGCTTAAAGAAGTAAAACTAAAAAATTACAATAGTCTTTCTGAAACTATTAGTCTTTAATTATCACTGTCTTCCTCGCTATTCAAGTTCCTCTTCATCTTGTTGGAAAAGTTCATCAAATTTGGCCTGGTGTTTAGGCATTACTCTGATCAGGGCTTTGTTTACTTCCAGACCCGTATTTACTTTTTCTTCGAGATCTTTCACAATATCTTGGTGCATATCACTATCTTTCAGATGTAGGTAACTTGACAAAAAATCCTTATAGGTGTTGAAAAAGATTCGCTTAACTGCCCAATGGGTCTTTTTTATTGGCTTTTTCCTTGGCTTGATCTTCACCCATGACGTACTTTTCATATTTTTCACTCCACATCTCTTCAGTGGCTTTTTTGGCCTCTTCCAACCAGTCTAGATAGGTGACATTGTCTTCTAATTCAGTACTAGACCCATCTTCATCCGATAATTCGTCATCTTCTACCTCCGTTTCAGATTCCGAATCATTTTCCTCGAAATCTTCATCCTCATCATGCGTAGATTCAGTTTCACAGTTTTCTATTTCTGAATTATCAAATCTACGCTTTTTAAAATCGGGTTCAGAATTATACACGTCACAATTTTCAGATTGAATAGTTTCAATTTCAGGATCATCGGCAACTTGATTCATTGTAGATTCCTTTTCAGCATGTACATTTTCTGCATGCCTGCGTAGGTTATATCTCCGTCCAAAGCTTTTGTTACACTGGTGACAAGCATGGGGTTTGACTGCAGAAATAGCATTTATGTTGAATCTCTGAAGGTTAATCTCCGAATGACAAGAAACGGATGAAATCGTCTTTTTGTTGCTCACTGTTCTGCTAATTTCTGGCTCTTTGTATTGCTCATTTGCTCATTACTTGCTCTCTTCGCTGCCCATTTGCTCATTTCTTGCTCTTTTTATTGCTCATTTACTAATTTCTTACTCTTTTCGTTGCTCATTTGCTCATTACTTGCTCTTTTCGCTGCTCATTTGCTCATTACTTGCTCTTGAGCGTTTTGTTAAGGTTAAAAACGGCAGAGCGATTAGAAAATTTAAATAACTCGACTGAAACACCAACCTTACTTTGTCATCGTCTGGGAGACCATCCATTAACCTTAAAAAAAACGCTCAAGAGCAAGTAATGAGCAAATGAGCAGCGAAAAGAGCAAGTAATGAGCAAATGAGCAACGAAAAGAGTATGAAATTAGTAAATGAGCAACAAAAAGAGCAAGAAATTAGCAAATGAGCAGCGAAAAGAGCAAGTAATGAGTAAATGAGCAACGAAAAATCAAGAAATGAGTAAATGAGCAATAAAAAAGAGCAAGAAATGAGCAAATGGGCAGCGAAAAGAGCAAGTAATGAGCAAATGAGCAATAAAAAGAGCAACAAAAAGACGATTTTATCCGTTTCTTGTCATTCGGAGATTAACCTTCAGAGATTCAACATGAATGCTATTTCTGCAGTCAAACCCCATGCTTGTCACAAGTGTAACAAAAGCTTTAGACGGAGATATAACCTACGCAGGCATGCAGAAATTGTACATGCTGAAGAGGAATCTACAATGAATCAAGTTGCCGATGATCCTGAAATTGAAGCTATTCAATCTGAAAATTGTGACGTGTATAATTCTGAACCCGATTTTAAAAAGCGTAGATTTGAAGATTCAGAAATAGAAAACTGTGAAACTGAATCTACGCAGGATGAAGATGAAGATTTCGAGGAAAATGATTCGGAATCTGAAACGGAGGTAGAAGATGACGAACTATCGGATGAAGATGGGTCTAGTTCTGAATTAGAAGACAATGTCACCTATCTAGACTGGTTGGAAGAGGCCAAAGAAGCCACTGAAGAGATGTGGAGTGAAAAATATGAAAAGTACGTCAACTGTGGTATGGGTGAAGATCAAGCCAAGGAAAAAGCCAATAGAAAAAGACCCATTGGGCAGTTAAGCGAATCTTTTTCAACACCTATAAGGATTTGTTGTCAAGTTACCTACATCTGAAAGATAGTGATACGCACCAAGATATTGTGGAAGATCTCGAAGAAAGAGTAAATAGGGGTCTGGAAGTAAACAAAGCCCTGAACAGAGTAATGCCTAAACACCAGGCCAAATTTAATGAACTTTTCCAACAAGATGAAGAGGAACTTGAATAGCGAGGAAGACAGTGATAATTAAAGACTAATAGTTTCAGAAAGACTATTGTAATTTTAAAGTTTTACTTCTTTAAGCCGAACGCTAATCACATTAGCGTATACATTTGTATTTTACAAACTTACTCTTCATTTGTACATATTTTATTTTACTTTTAGTTTTCGCTTTTTGGTAATCTGCTTTGATTATTTCGAATTTTACGTTTTGTTCTATTTGTACGTGCACTTTTCGCACACTTTCTACTTTACATAGCTCACTTCGAACTTCCCAGTCGAATAAAAGAAGTAAATTTAGGAGAAACAGTCTTTGCCTCAGTCATAACGTATAGTCCGAAAACATTGTGTTTCTACGAGTTTATCCATTCCTTTCATTGGCCTTGTATGGTCGTGTCACGTCACAATAACAAATAAAGGGATTACTTTGCTGTTGCATCTTATGCAATGTTGTTTACACACACGAAAGTGTGTACATATAGCGGTCGACCATCAAACCTGTTAAACAAAATAGTATTGGCCTACCTAGGGGGAGAACTTGCTACTGAAACGATGTTACCGATAAGTCACCGCTTGTATAGAAGAATCAATTAGCTGAAAGTCGACTTAAAAATTTACACTTTGTCCCCTGCCTTTGGACGTTTCTATAAGTAAACAAAGAAACTGATATGATACTCTACGATTCCTCCAAGGTTTGAATAAGCGGGCCTGAACCGGTGAATGTTTCCCAAACGTGTCATGTACATTTACTACCTGTCGTAATGTTCGTACATATCAAAGAAGAAAAACATAAAAATGACGATTAAGGGAATCCTCAATGGGCAGAGTTTGTACAGATAAATAAATATATAAATGAGTGAATACACATGAACAAATATTGAATTTATTTGAGTTTTATTTCAAAAATGGGATAGGTTTACATGACGGTTAATATCGTTCAGACACCGTGTATTCCTTTGCAGTTCTGTTACTTCCATAGATAAATGTTTTAATCGTGGAAAACAGTCATCACATATTTCTGGGCAAATATCCATGATATCTGTTTGGATGATTCTGTTTGATGTTCTTGACTCGAGTCCAAATCAAGTATCGATCGGTTCGGGAATTAATCTAACGCGAGACCGCCCCAATCATCACAAACCCATTACCTTTCGACTTTTTTCTACAGTCTACTATCCGAGCCCCCCAAACACGCACATTGTTCCCCTAAATCACTGTCGCCTCTCTCCGCTATTGTCCGTGGGATTATCCGCCTTCAAAAGGACCGCTTCCGGACCACATTGGCACCGCAGCACTCAGCCATTTACAGTCCATTGTCCATTGCAGTCCATTGTCCAGGGATTATCCACCCCCAAAAACAGCTGGCCAAGTTTCTATCCAGCTGTATATTTATTAATATTTATCACTGTGGTCATATTTTACATAGTCATCCCGTTCCATAGGTCAAACCGTGCTCAAATTCTTAAATCTTTCTCATACATTATTCAACCCTTTTCCTTACATTAGGTCAAACTGGGCTGAAATTCTCAACCTTCCTCGTTCATTATTCAAGCCTTTTCCTTACATTAGGTCAAACTGGGATGATTTTATAAAACCTTCGTGCCCTATCGTTATCATTTCATACGTCATATCATGATTATTTATTACTTAGGTCAAACTGTGCCGAAAATTCTTAACCTCTCTTCCCATTTCAATACACACCCTTTACAAAAAAGGTCAAACTGGGATGAAATTTCTCATCCTACACCTATCCATATTCATATCTTAATTTCTATACAATTATCCCTATTCATATGACCTTTTCATATTTCTTTAGAAAAGTGGGCTCAAGAGTCTACATACACTACTAAGCGACGACAGTTCACAGATAAATGTCTCTTTTCCTGAAATAAAACTCAGCTCTAACTGCCTCCAGACGCTCCTACGCAGACGAGTCATATACAGGTCACAGGTCCGGATAAAATGGCTCGATAAAGTCGATAACCGAAATCCCAACGAAATTCTCCGTCTGTCTAAAGTCCTGATTTATTCCAAAATTAGCCCGTATATAAAGGATTTCATTCATTCTAGAGATTAATAGAAATTCTAGAGAATCGTACAAATTACGTCACATCTAAAAATAATCTTTTACACAGGTTTTCGAAACGCCTAGCGTACACGAGATTGACCTGGTGTATGCGAGATAGACCTATACAGAAACTCCTGGAACATATGCTTCGCGTAAACAACGTTGACCTATTCATTTACAGGGTCAACCGAGGTCGCACGCGTATGCAAATATGTGGCACGTGGCCTCGCCGCCCACGTTTGTAACGGTTGTACACGTACATTATAACACTGAATGAGGGGCGTATATATACATTCTGCGAGGGGAATTTCCTAACACTGACAGCATTTACTTGTGTACATAACATCATTGTCTCTAGAAAGTTCGCTGAATGCGAAAATGTTGATTCAAGGTATTGGGGGTAATGTTATGCCTGTCCCGTTGCATAGGGTAAATTTGAAATGTGACCTGTTCACTGGGCCCTGTGGATGTTGGAGTTGTTCCTAGTCTGCCGATGAAAGGTGTCGGGTTTTTGCTAGGTAATGACGTTGCGGGAGGTAAAGTGTCGGCATCCCATATTGTCTCTGGTAAACCTGTGGATGAGCCAGAAATTCATTCTTTGGAGGAGGAGTTTCCAGAAATCTTCCCCGAGTGTGCAGTGACGAGATCTCAGTCGAAACAGATGGTAAAGGAGGTTGCAGAGTCAGTGCCGATAGAGGATGACTCTGGTGTTTGGCTGGCTGAAACTTTCTTCAATAATGTAGAAGAAAAGATGCTAAGTTTAGCCGATCCTCGCTGATAGAGCAGCAGAAAGTGGACCCAGATTTGAGGAAGCTTGCCCAGACAGCGTGTTCTGAGGAAGAGGTTCAGGGGTTCCAGAATGCTACTACGTCAAGTCTGGCGTGTTAATGAGGAAATGAAGACCTACCCAGAGACCAGCGTATGAAGAATGGAGTATTGTTCATTAAATTGTTGTTCCTCCGTGTTACCGTGATGAAATCTTGAGAATTGCTCACGAGATTCCGGTTGCAGGTCATCTTGGCATCAGAAAGACTCAAGCTAGAGTCATGGCGCATATTTATTGGCCTAAGCTACACCAAGATGTGGTTGCATTCTGCCATTCGTGTCATATGGTGGGGAAGCCACAGCCATCAATCAAGCCTCCACCGATGATACCGATTCCTGCATTTGATGAGCCATTTACGAGAGTCCTCGTTGATTGTGTTGGTCCTCTACCGCGGACGAAGTCCGGGCATCAGTTTTTGTTGACTATAATGGATTTGTCAACCAGATTTCCAGAGGCCATTCCGCTGAGGAAGATAAAAGTCAAAGTTGTTGTTGAGGCTCTTATGCAGTTTTTCACAAGATATGGTTTACCGAAAGAAGTACAGTCCGATCAAGGGTCTAACTTCATGTCGGGTGTGTTTCAGGAAGTCCTGAGTGAGTTGGGGATCAAGCAGTTGAAATCATCTGCATATCACCCGCAGTCTCAAGGAGCTCTAGAGAGGTACCACCAAACCCTCAAGAATATGATCAGAGCATACTGCGAGGATTTCCCAGAAGTTCGGGACAAATGAATTCCCTTTCTGTTGTTTGCAACTATAGGGACTTACCGAACGAGTCAACCGGTTTTACTCCGTTAAAGTTGGTCTACGGTCATGAGGTGAGGGGGCCTTTGAAACTCATCAAGGAGAGGTTTCTGGCAGAGGAGGATGAGACCAATCTGCTCGACTATGTGTCGAGGTTCAAGGAGAGGCTGTCCAAAGCATGTTCTGTGGCAAAAGATCATCTCAAGGTGTCCCAACGGGTCATGAAGACAAGAGCAGACAAGAAATCTGAAGTCCGCATCTTTAAACCCGGCGAAAAAGTGCTAGTGCTGTTGCCTCTGCCTGGCGAGCCCCTTAAAGCGAAGTTCAGTGGGCCCTACTGTGTCAAAAAAAGAACTCAATGATGTCAATTACATAGTCAGTACCCCAGATCGAAGAAAGAGCAAAAGAGTTTGTCATGTAAACATGCTCAAGAGGTATTACGAGCGTGATAATTCTGGCCAACCAGTGGGGGTAGGTGTCATTGAGTCAAAGCCCGACAGTGATAATTCGGATGATGAAGACCTTGAGTTAAAAACAGCTGAACTTGAGTTTTTGGCTGTTCAGCTTTCAAATTCTGAAATTCTTGCCAATTTGAACGAAATCCTTGGATATTTACACAATGACCAACGGAGAGATTTATCAAGTCTACTCCAAAAGTACTAGCGAGTTTGTTTTGATAAGCCAGGCCGTACGTCGGTTGCCGTTCATGATGTAGGGAATACAAGACCTATAAAACAGGCACCCAACCGACTTAACCCTGACAAATTATCAAAGGTTCGGGAAGAGATTAAGTTCATGATAGAGCATGACATTATAGAACCTAGTCAGAGTTCCTGGAGTTCTCCCATTGTCATGGTACTAAAGCCTGACGGGACACTTAGATTTTGTATTGATTATCGAAAAGTCAATGCAGAAACTAAGACTGATTCATATCCTATCCCCGGGCTGGAAGACTGCATTGATCGAGTGGGAAAATCTGCATTTGTCAGTAAAACAGACTTGTTGAAAGGATATTGGCCAAAGAAATTTCGGCGTTTGTGACACCCGATGGTCTGTACCAATGTAAAACAATGCCCTTTAGGATGAAAAACGCCCCGGCTACGTTTCACAGAATGATGAGTCAAGTCATTGCCGGGCTAGAAAATTGTGTTGTCTATATTGATGACATTTTGGTGAACAGTGATACCTGGGAAGACATCTGAAACACTTGAGTGCCCTATTTGACAAGCTTTCTAAAGCAAACCTCGTGGTGAACCTCAAAAAGAGTGAATTTGCCAAAGCAACAGTGACCTACTTAGGTCATGTGGTCGGTCAAGGTCACGTGCTACCTCAAGTAGTAAAGATTCAAGCCATTGAAGAGTTTCCCGTACCCACAGGGAAAAGAGAACTGATGAGATTCCTGGGTATGAGTGGATTTTACAGAAAGTTTGTTCCAACTTCAGCACCATTGCCACTCCATTGACAAAACTGTTACAGAAAAATGTAAAGTTTCTTTGATCGGAATGGTGCCAAAGTGCTTTTGAGAATCTGAAACCATTCTGACAAACGTAAACACGTGCCTCAAAAGTAAGAACGCGTATGACGCGCGCGCGAGCGCAGTACCGCCCGATTGGGTACCCAAAGATGGCTTCTAATTTTGCTCGTTAGATTAGTCTATACATGTGTGCACTGTGGCCACTCCTTTGGATTTTTCCCAAGATCTAGGGAATTTTGGTGGGAAAAATATAGATTGCACATGCGCAAAGTGCTTATTCAAAATGTTCTTTGCACAGAGTTTTCCCATCGCCTTGGGAATTCTTTGGAATTTTACTGGATGAATCTTGAGAATTTGAAATTTGATGAGTGGCCACGCTGCATTTGTGTATTTCTGTACCGCGTGTATTTCCCATCGAGATATTTATTGTGCGAAGTCACGCACTGATACTAGAATATGAACTTTCAAACTCTGGAGTAAAGGTAGGGTCGTGTCTGTGCATTACAAATAACAAAATAGAGATGGAAACGAGATTGGAACGAATCAACCAGCGAAATCAATTCGATTTTTAGGATAAAATGGGAAAAAGAAATTGAAAAATAGGGGCGGGCGGTCGAGGACAACCAAACAAATTTGTTTTGGCCTTATTTGCATACGCGTGCGACCTCGGATGACCCTGTGAATGAATGGGTCGAAGTTGTTCTAGGTCAATCTTGTGTACGCTAGCTCTTTCGTGAAGCTGTGTAGAGGATTATTTTTAGAGGCGACGTAATTTGTACAATTCTCTAGAGATTCTAGTAATCTCTAGAATGAATAAAATCCTTCATATACGGGCTAATTTCGGAATAAAATCAGGACTTGATTTTCGACGGTAGACTTTAGACGGACGGAGAATTTCGTTGGGATTTCGGTTATCGACTTTATAGAGCCGTTTTATTCGGACCTGTGACCTGTATATGACTCGTCTGCGTATGAGCGTCTGGAGGCAGTTAGAGCTGAGTTTTATTTCCGGAAATTTATTTGTGAACTGTCGTCGGTTCATTATTTGGGGTCTCATATCCCCATATTTTCACGACGGGAGCCAGTTTGTGTCGTCCCCCGCTGTTTTCGTCTCTCTTCGGCTGTTTTGGAGGTAAATTCGCCCCGTTTTCCAGCTCGTCAAAGAACTGTATTCGCTCGCATTAATGGAGCCGTCCAAGTCCTCGCCCAAGTCCTCGCCCAAGTCCTCGCCCAAGTCCTCGCCCAAGTCCTCGTCCAAGTCCTCGCCCAAGTCCTCGCCCAAGTCCTCGCCCATTGCAGAGCTGCCCAAGTCGTCTGAGCCCTCGCCTATATAAGTCCTCGCCCGTAAGATCTTTTAAGTTATATATTGTATAAGTTCTTTTCTTAATTCTACACTTGTTAAACCCTGTTGATTCTCGAATATTCTCATTATTGAATCACATTGTTTCTTTGTTCTTTATATCAGTGTGATCTTGTTTGATTTCTTTGTTGTATCTGAGAAAATTCAGGCTTGTTGTAGTAATTCATATTTACGGATAGTCTGGAGATTTTCAGACCGTAACACCAGGTCAACCCGTACCCGAGTCAACTCGTACCCCAAAATTTACACCCAAGTCAACTCGTACCCAAGTCAACTCGTACCCATGGTAGGCCTACCCTAGCCTCGGGTTCGTTTTTCTTTTTCTTTTTACAAATTAAAAAACGGTAATAGGTAGGCCCTTGGTTTGTTATTCCTTTTTTCTTTTTACATAAAAAACACACCGGTAATTTAGTAAACCGTAAAGGGTTATTTTATATTGTGATTTTTTACGGTAATTGATTGGACGCTATGTACACGAATCGAAAAGTCAATCATTATAAATTATCTAAAAATAGGAGAGGGAGGGGCGTAAGAAAGTATCATTCAGAATATTAAAACGAAAGCAGATAATAATTCAAACCAATGCAAAAAATGTCTTTAATAATGCGACATTCTCCATGAAAGACGTTCGCACAGTTATCCGTTACCAGTCGTCCAGTTTCTGAGAAAAAAGAAAGATATCATTAAGGTTTAAATATTAAAAAGACAGTGGGCATGAACAATATTAAATCATGCACAGAGAGCTAGGGAGTACGAGTTGACCGGGGGTACGAGTTGACCCAAAATCGGTTTATTGATATGGTATGCGCATTATGGGCTTGCTTATTTTCTCCCAAATATTTTCTTTTGGGGAGAGGGGGATCTTCAGTGTTTGTAGTATGCATACCCGGACCCATGTGGGATGTCGACAACTCAACCTTTGGCCGACTCGACCGTTTACCAAGTCGTCCGTTGAGACAAGTCGACTTTGACATGAAGACAACTCGACCGGGCGATACGTTGTACATAAAGAAGCAAGCGGAGTGCGTAGTATTTTCAACACAGATTGCCTGTCGATGTTTTTGTACTTGTTTGTGCGCGTGGCGGGTTATGTCGCATTATACCGTGTTATTCAAAGTGTTTTCTTATCATTTGTAATCACTCATACCGTTGGTTAAAAATACGTTTGTTGTATGTACATGTACATGTAGTTAAGCCCCAGTCCCATACAGTACGGTTCATCACGGACCTACACGGTTCACCCAGGACCATGAACCGTGGTGAACCGGGACCTCTTGGTCAAATTTTAAAGAAAATCACGACCGACGACCGTCGTCCAGGTTGCACCACGTTTCTTACACGGATCACCATTGTCCACCACCCCGGCAGCACCCCGACAGCGCCCCGACAGCACTACGGATGAACAAGGTTTCAGTACGGTTTAGCTACGGTTGGCCCCGGACCACCACGATTCACCCCGGCATCGCTAAGGTTCTCCCCGGCATCGCTACGGTTCGCCACGGTTTGTCCCGGCGCCACTACGGTGGCGAACCGTGTTGGGTCCTGGGTGATACGTAGTTGCACCGTGAAGATCCGTGGCGCTGATGGGGTTAAAAATAACTACCGGTTCGGCACGGTTCTACCTGGACGACCCCGTTGCCACTACGATCCCACTAAGGCCCACCCCGTTGCACCCCGGCACAGCGACGGTTCACCCCGGTTCGGGTGATCGTCCCGGTTCACCCCGGCAGTTTTTGACATGTCAAAAACTGCCGGGGCAGCTCACGGTTATTCACAAACCACCACGGACCACCACGGACCATCCAGGCATTGTTACGGTTCGACACACGGTTCACCCAGGTTCACCACGGTTCATGAACCGGCATTAACCGGCATGAACCGGGAGCCCTGTGGGACTGGGGCTGTACTCTAAACTTGGCCGTTCGTACTTTCATCATATAGCGCCCTCATATTATTATTAATGAGGTCAAAGACCGGCACCACAATTCACGTTACCCGCCTGTGTATCCCAGCCCCGTCCAAAACGACAGTGCTGTCTGGCCCACATCAACAAAAAAAACTGACGCCCAGCCCAGCCGGCCATCCCTTCGTTTTTACGAGATATATTTGTCCAAGTTTGTTTTTACGAAATATATTTTTCCAAGTTCGTTCAACCTTGAGATACCGGTTGTTAAACTGTGAATCTGCAAACGTAAACGTTTCATCGACCACCAACCTATACATTGTAGAAACCTACATGAGCGTCTTCTCGCACAATGACCCTATGACCCCTGCCACCATGCCTCGGAGTTTTCTTCCAAGTCCCAACCCCTATAAAGTTTATGACAATATTGCTTGCAGGCGCGGTTCTAGGTTTGAGGTCAAGATATATTTTCATACTGAAGAGGATATTTTTTTGAAATTTCGAAACATTAAAAGAAAAGGTACAAAATCGATGGGAAAAGTAATTCGTCCATTGAAAGTAGTCGTGCATACGTACGGTATTCTGGTCATATAAGCCAAAACAAATTGTTGTGTCGCCCTAGAACCGACGGACCGTTAAAAATCGACAGATTCAGGGTTGCCTTTTTTCTTTTAACATATCAATAAAAACATAACCCAGCCTTTGTGTCTCAAAAAGTGTTAAACCAGGGGGGTTCGTTCAATGTGTAGGCCTAAATACGCCCGGGTGAGCGTTAATACGAAAAAAAATCCCGACCGACGACCCGCTTTTCCAATTTGTCCTGTCCGAGGGAAACAACAAATTTTGTTTGGCCTGATGAACAGCGCCCCGTTCGCCCTATATTCATAGGCCTCACCGTGCGTAAGCCTAAAAAGTTTGTTGGTCTACTTAACTATTTTATATAATACATTTTTTGCTTTTCTAACAAAAATAATTGGAAACCATCGGCAGAAAGTACCAGCATTTCGCCAGTAAGCTATTTGAAAAGGAGATAATTTTTAGACGACTGGGCCCATATTCATAAAAGCCTGCTAAGCCTAGTTGGCAACTAAATTGGCCCCTAACTGCCAATTAAGCCTAGTTGGATACTAAGTGTTATTCATAAAATGCCGCTAAGCTTAGTGGACTTCTAAGTTGTCTGATAACTTTAGAGGTGATCTTGGGTACCTCTAAGTCACTAGTTGACAACTTAACCCTTCATTTGTATGTTTGACTCTGACGTGAAAACATGGCTAGACGGATTCTGCAACTGTTACAGTTGCATCGTGCAATGAGGAGGGAAAGAGTATTCAGAGACAGGCGTAATCCAATGGAGATTTTTACTGATGATGAATTGATCAAGAGATATCGATTTTCACGGGAAGGCATAATGTTTATAACGGATTTAATAGCACCCCAGATTGATCATCCAACTAGACGTAATCAAGCACTACTTCCGTATCAGCAGGTGCTGATTGCATTACAGTATTATGCTACAGGAACATTTCAAATGGTTGTTGGCGACCCCATACAAGTCTCACAACCAACATCCTGCCGCGTTATCAACCGAGTTTCACGAGCACTATCTGGTAAAATTAACAACTTTGTAAAGTTGCCTGAACAAGGGCAAGTTGATGTAATTAAAGATGGATTCTACAGGATGAGGAACTTTCCAGGTGTTATAGGCTGTGTTGATGGGACACATATTTGGATAATTTAACCCCATGTTAATGAGGCTGACTATGTCAACAGGAAAGGTTATCACTCCATAAACGTTCAAGTGATATGTGACCATAAGGGGAAATGGATTAACATTGTGGTAAGATGGCCTGGATCTGCACATGATAGTCGTGTTCTGAGATCAAGCCGAGTGTGGGACATCATGGAAGCTGGAGGTATCCGTGGACGTATCCTTGGTGACAGTGGTTACCCATGCAGAAACTGGTTGATGACCCCTCTTCTTAACCCACAAACCAGAGCCGAACGTATGTACAACTCTGCACATAGAGGCACCCGAGTATTGGTTGAACAGGCCATCGGTAGGTGGAAGCGTCGATTTCACATTCTGCATCTAGAAAATCGGATGAAAAGTCCCGAAAGTGCTTGCAGGGTCATTGCAGCCACAGCTGTCCTGCATAACATTGCCCTGGATAGAAATGAACCGGAAGTTGCAGATATCGAACCTGGACACGAGCAGCCCGATAATGAGATGTATGAAGGCCAAATGAATGGACCAATGACAAGAAATTACTTAATCCAGAATAGATTTAATTAACTATCTTAAACAACTTGATGGTCATTCACAAGTACATGTGTCTACAGGTTGAAATAGACTCGATCAGCAGGTTTAACAGTTTCTTTACTAACTTGGCGCTTCAGTAATTCAATTTGCAGTTTCAGTTTTTATTGTTTTAGGAGGAGATTCTGACGCTTAATCAATAGATTTTCTTTTTCTATTTCAAACTAGATCATCAAATTTTGTAGGGATCTTTGAAGCTGGAATGGTCAAATTGCTAGCTGCACTTGTTGATGTTTTACATGTAGATGTCGATGGTGGATATTCCTTGTCACTGGTCAATGTAGCGTCATCGGCATCGTTGGAATCTGTAAAATAAAAACCGATTGACAATATAGGTTTAAACAGTTGGCCCCGCACATTTTGAGGCATTCAAACACATTTCAATGTATAACATTGATGCGTTAACTCAATAAAACCAATCACATAATATTTTATTCCATAGTACTCACCATCTTTGATGACTTCATTCTCGGTTACAACATCCCCAGATTCAACTCCAACCAGTCCTTGAAAGGCAGGCGTGTCCTGACACAGATCTATAATTTTCTGTTGGGCGGGTGAGGGCTCTGGCAAAGACTTCCTCCTCCCGTTTGAATCCGAGATTTTTTGCGTTGCTGAACACACTCTTTCGACTCGGACTTGAGTTTTGTTAATTTGTTTTTGATATCGTCAAGAGACCGATTGTTCATAGAAAATCTTCCCTGATATTGCGTGTAAATAGTCTTCCAAGCATTAAATTTCTTTCGGTTTGTGTTTACATCTTTATGTTTACTGTCGATGACATCCTTGAATTCATCATATTTTTCTGCTATGAATAAGTTCTCTTCTTGAGAATAATTAGCTTTCCTCTTTTTTGGTTTGCCTTCTCGTGTATCCGCCATTCTGAACCTGTGTGTTCACAATGCTGAGAACATACATGTACAACTGCCTGTACATTGCATTCGATAGGCGCACACACACAGTTCGTGCATGCACAGCTTGATTGTTAGACACATAAACATGCCACTCATATTGAAAGTGAAACTTACCCATATTGTGTTTTGTGGTTTGGAACAATGCCAACTGCTAAGTTAACAACCAACTAAATCCTAGTTGACAACTACCTGGCACTGTCCCTAGCAGGGTTTTATGAATATGAAAATAGCAAGAAACTATGGAGCAGGCAACTAGGCATTTAGCAGCCTGCTAAGGCCTAGTTGGCTGCTAAGTTAGCAGGCTTTTATGAATATGGGCCCAGATTTTTAAGATTTACATTTATATTTTCTAATGACGTTGTTTATCGGCCACCGTATTGGCAATAAAGGCGAAAGCGTCTTGCCGTGAAAACAGCCTGGCATGAATAATCGGCTGGCCCAAGTGTGATCCTTTTTCCCGCATATGCTACGGCCATTCCGCATGCGCCAGTTCCGGACATCGTGACTGTAACCGGTACCCAGTTTCGAGCAAACCCGCAGTCGGCAAGGGGCAAATCATATCGCGGCACCACCGAGGATTAAGCGGGTCAGGCCGACCAACGGGGAGGCTCGTTGGAAACGGGCAATCGGACACGCCGGAAGGCGGCAGTTCGGGAGGTTTCTCGCATCACGGACCAATCGGGAGGTCTGTTGGAAACAGCCAATCAGACATTATCGCAGCACGGCCGTTCGGGAGAATCATCACGTGATCCAGCATCCGGGAAGCACTCTAGTACCCTCCTCGCCCCCCGATCATCGGCGACACCCGACCAAACGTGACGCACTTTTCCAAGATGGCGCGGTTCTAATTCCAAGATGGCGCGGTTCTAATTCCAAGATTCCAAAATGGCGCAGGTCAGGGTCTAGTATAGATTGCACCGGCTATCACTCTTTTGGCTACGAACATAGTCATGGGGCAAGGTTTAAACAACATATTTTCATAAAACACACGATCAACTCATTAAAAACGAGCATTGTAAAATTCTGCCCACTATGATTTCCGGTCTGATGACGTCATGATTATGAAACCTTGCCAAGTCATTTGCGGTAACTGTCCAGCGAACATATAGGAGCACTTTAGCAAATTCTTCACGCTTTAAAAAAAAACGTTTTGTTGTCTCGATAGAGGGCGTCCTTTTGGGGAATGACGTCATTGTACATTTATATATTATAACATTTCAAATGAACCACAAGGGAAACCTGACTAGGTGCAGGTAATATACTATTTTTAAAAATTGATACAAAATTGACTGGAACGGGGCTTGAACCTGCGACCTCCGGACTGCCGTCCCGGTGCTCTACCAGCCCTATGTTGGCGCTTCCTCAAAATTAGTCAATATTTTTGTTCGTTGGGCGCTATGGTCAGAAGCAATAAACCCGTAATTGCCATGTGGCCAGGGATCACGCCCAAAGTCACGATACATTAGCAATGTTGCATAAACGTAATACTTTAACAATTTGCTTGTGTGTAGTGAAATGCTTCCGTTTTCAAGTTATATTAAATTCATTACACTTCAGGTAACACCGGAAAAATGTTCAAACAGCATCGTGCCCGGGGAGCAAAAATATTGCCCAAGGCAATGTCTTACTAATCATGAAGACTGAAAACACACCATTCATTTGAACAGTTTTTGTTAAAAGTAATTATTTTGATTTTGAGTAGAAATATGTTGTATTTGATACTCGATGACGTCATCATGGCGCCATAGATATATGTACACCTTTGAATGAGTTGATGCTAAATCAAGGTTACAACTTTATACCATAAACCGTTTTGAAGAAAAGCCGCGGAGAGTACATGCATTGTACGATCACTGGATGAACAAGTTTTTTTATACCTTTTCCCCACACTAATACACTATTGGTTCATTTCTTGATACGTTATCGGTTGATACAGTATCCGTTCTTATGATACATTATCGGTTAGAGTTTTTTTCCTACTACATTATCCGTCGACACGTGATACTG
Source organism: Hippasteria phrygiana (assembly GCA_037893225.1). Lineage (NCBI taxonomy): Eukaryota > Metazoa > Echinodermata > Asteroidea > Valvatida > Goniasteridae > Hippasteria > Hippasteria phrygiana. Next base: position 328,175 of record JAZGUH010000939.1, read on the forward strand.
ACACTGACATTGCTGATACATTAAATGAACACTTTTCTACGATAGGAAAACGTACAGCTAGAAATTGCCCATCGGGCGAACTTGAAAACAATGATACCTACGCCTCTATCGTTGATTCTCTACATGAACTTGAAGAATGCACTGTACCTAATATTACAGAAGAGTTCGTTCAAAAGCAAATGTCATCCATGTCGGTTGGGAAAGCAACAGGTCCGGATGGCATCAGTGTTAAAATGATTAAAATTGCTTCCCCTTATATTACTAAATCTTTAACTTATATTTTTAACCTCTCCATAACATGCGAGCAATACCCTAAGGATTGGAAACACGCCTTGGTAACACCAATTCACAAGGGAGGGGATAAATGTAGTACAGGTAATTATCGGCCTATTTCTATACTGCCAATTATCTCTAAGATTCTAGAAAGATGGGTGCACTCGGCAGTATATAGCTACCTCGATGATAACAATTTGATACCTAGTTGCCAATCGGGATTTAGACCCTTGCACTCAACTGAAAGCACTCTACACGATTTAACAAACAAGTGTTTTGAGGCTATGGAGCAAGGTGAAGTTACAGGTAGCGTGTTCATAGATCTCAGTAAAGCTTTTGATTGTGTGGATCATGTAATCCTACTAGGCAAATTGAAGAAGCTGAATTTGTCATCTTCTGGAATTAATTGGTTTAAGTCGTACCTGGGCGGTCGTAGTCAGTCTGTAAATATTAAGGGCACAATATCGAAGGTCTTGCCCATAGGCGTTCCACAAGGGTCGATCTTAGGGCCACTTTTATTCATTGTTTATAGTAGTGATTTTCCATCCTGTATACCCCAAAATTGCAACTTATTTATGTATGCAGATGACTCCACGTTAACTTGTAGCTCCTCTAGTATTAACGAAATAGAAAGGAACTTGAATGTAGCTCTTGCTAGTATTCACAACTGGTGCCAAAGAAACAAACTAGCATTAAATGCCAACAAAACCAAATGTATGCTAATTGGTTCAAGGCAGAAAATATCCAACGTCGACCTAAACGTGTGCATTGCTGATAAGGTTATCGAAAAAGTGAAATCTTGTAAATGCTTGGGTGTAGTTGTTGATGAAACATTAAGTTGGGGTACACATGTTGAATACGTAAGGAAGAATGTTTCGTCTAAATTGGGTGTGTTAAACAGAATTCGTGATTACGTTCCCCAAAGCAGCCTGCACACACTCTTTGTAAGTTTAGTTATGCCATCTTTAGAGTATTGCTGTACGGTGTGGGGAGGAAGGTACATATCTCACGACAATACCCTCAACAAATGTCTAAAAGAGCCGCACGGATAATCCTTAAATGTACCTCCCTCACCCCCTCAGCTGATATGTTTGCCAGACTAAATTGGATTCCTTTTAAAGAAAGAGTTCAGTTCAAAAAGGCTATCTTTGTTTTCAAAAGCCTTAACAAAATGACTCCTTTGTTCATGACAAATCTGTTCACACCACTTACAGTGATTCGTGAAACACGACAATCGACCCAAATGGCACTGAAAGTTCCTTTCGCCAAAAAGGAATGTTTCGCTGTGAGTGGTGCCAGTATATGGAATAATCTGCCTGAACAAATGAGAACCATAAACTCTTTAAGTACATTTAAATCGGAGCTACGTAAAGCCATCTATCAGTGATATTTCTGTAATTTACGCTGAACTGCGGAGTTATAAACTTGGTTGCCAAAATACTTTGGAGCCGGATGGGAATTTCCCCTTGTTTTTCACCCTAAAAGGGTTTCTTTTTTCGCGGGTTTTTCGCCCATCCCGTAAATCAGCAATAGGCTTCTACTGGAGAGTTGAAAAGTTAACCGAAGATATATTTATTTGTGTAAACATTATTGTATTTGTTTAAATATTTTGTATGAATGTGTAAATATTCAATTTTAACTAATAATATGCAGGGCCCCAATGGAAACCAGTTTTAAACTGTTTGGGCACACCCTGGGTAAAGAAATGTAATAAATAAATAAATAAATAAATAAATACATTATCGGTTAGAAATTATACTACACTATCAGTCAATTTGTGATACATTATCGGTTGGTGATACACTATCAGTCAATTTGTGATACATTATCGGTTGGTGATACATTATCCGTCGGTTACTACATTATCAGTTGTAACAGGGTTGAACAACTCGATTGTCTGTGCATAATAAAAGACTAGTCGTATGTTACGAATATGCCCAGCACAGTCAAGCTGTCTCCATGTCAAAGTCTCAACGGACGAGCTGGTAAATGATAGAGTTGTTGCACTAGTCCAGTTGTCTCTACGGTCGAGTTGTCTCAGTCTGACATTCATAATCAGCATATGGATGAGGTATTTTTGCACCACGGCTATTGTTTTCGTTAGTATTTTGTTTTCATCTTTTTCTTCTGCCATTTCGCCATAGGTTTTGTACACAACTCCCTTTTCCACCTAATTTCATACTGTTAAAGCTCGCATTGTCCCCTCGAGTTGCCACAACAAAGACCATATAGCGTAGATGGTCCTAAAACAATGACGTCATGATGACCGTCAGTAGTTTTCAAAATATGGCCTCATGAATATTTAATTTGCCACGCTTGCAGGCCCAATATCTGGAAAACCAATCGAGATGTGTAGTTTATTTCTATTGCAAAGTATTAGTTGGGCGGCAAAAATATTCCTGCTTGAGTGAAATGTTCGTGACGTCACCATGACGTCATCTGGAGACCATTGCATATCATTAACTTAATGAACAATTTTGCGTATTTAGCAATCTCTTACGACAACAAGCATAAGACAATTCATACATTGTATTTTGGTCGACCTTACTGCAAGCTGAAATGATCGTGGCTCACTCAAGTGTGAAATATAGCCCATTTCAAAATTTAGCCAAAAGCAATAAGAAAACATAAGATTCTGGGAAGGCAGTAACCGTGGGTATTTTGTAGCGCGTTGTGAATTTATGTGCAGACTGATTTAGATTAGTTACCGGTCCTTCCATTGCCCATCGGAATTCTAATGCAGGATTTCGTGTGCGTTTTTCTCTCCGAGTATTTTCCCGTCTTTCAGCGTTTTTCGAGTGGCATTTTTCCCAATTCCTTTGCAGGGTTGGATATTTACAGTTTGTAGACCACCCTGGTCATTATTTTCGTTGATATTTTGGTATATCTGTTGAGTTTTTAGAGGGTTTAGGTGGTAGTTTTGGTTGCTGCTGTGGTGTATAAGTTCTACACACAGCAGCGTCTATTTTGTTTGCGCGTAGGGCTTGCGGCAGTGCACAGCCCTACGTAGCCTTTGTTAAGCCTTTTTGTTCAGTGCACAGCCCCCAGTCTTCGGTTACGTAAGCATCCGGAGTACTGTGTGGGCTGTCTTATTTCCTTTCAATAGGCGGGCACAGGACGGTGTTGCCCTGCTTTATTTTTTCAGCACTGTCAAGCTAGACAGTGCCTGTAAATACATATACATATACCTCATCCTGTTCGCCTTGCTATCTGCAGTGAGATAGCAAGGTAGTTATTTTCTTTCGGCACCAATACAAGTGTTTATTGGTGCCATTTATATTATCCAGGTGGGATAATTATTTCGTCCAACCGGACTAGGCAGCTGCTAGCCGGTTGTTTTCCCTACCCCAGTTGGGTTAGTTTTTCTTTGCTTTTCTCTTCGCCTTTCTTTTGGAATGCCCCAACAAGCATTCTCCCCCCGGCGCCTCCGAGCCTTCGAACTGAAAGTCGATGGCAAAGAGGCGCCTACTGATGTATTTAAGGTCCTCCGAGAGGTCGGGGTTATCCCCAAAGATCACTTGGAGGCCTTACAACCTCTACCCGGCGGCAGATTTGATGTCACTTTCAAGTCTGCCGCCTTAGCCCAACGTTTTGGGCCAGTTTTGGCAGGGCGTCCCGGTTGCCATGTGTCGTCATTTGGCGCCGTGACGCTCGTCACTGTCAAGTTTGTGGAGGTGGACTTGGACGACAACGTCGTCCGGTCCATCCTCTCACGCTATGGGAAGGTTCAGAAGGGTAGGTTTCAAACCTACCCGGATGAGCCTTCTGTTTTTACTGGCACCCGGCAGTACCTTATGTCGGATGTCAAGTCAATCCCTTCGGTTCTCCGCATCGGGAACCGCAACGCCTGGGTGTCCCACTTGGGACAGACCAGGACTTGTGCCCGATGCGGTGACCCTGGCCACACGGCCAATAAATGTAACACCGTGAGGTGTTACAAGTGTTTAGAGGTAGGACACACTTCCTCCGAATGTCCAAACTCGGTGAAGTGTACTTTTTGCGGGGAGGCGGGGCACAACTTTCAGCGGTGCCCCAAATCCTACGCGACTAAAGTTAAGCCCACCAAACGGTGAGCTGATGTAGTGGTGCAGGAGCCAACTCCTCCTGCACCACCCCCTAGTCAAGAGCCTTCCGCTGCGTCTGCATCCGCAGCTGCAGAGGCAGACAAATCGGAAGGCTTCATGCCTGTTTCGTCTTCGTCTTCGGACGGGGACACTATTTCTGGGGACGACAGCCCCTAGACGTCCTCTTTTAAGTTGCCTCGAGCGTCCTGCCTTGGATGTTCGAGGATTGTAGGTCCGTTTGAGGCGCGCTCCGAGTGGAATTGTTTCCACTGCGAGCGTACCATCATTCGGACCACTAGTTTTAGCCTTGTCGGTTGCGCCGGGTGTACGGGCGTTAACTCGCAGCCAACTTTGGTCTGCGACGAGCCCGCGTGCCTGGGGGCCGCGACCGATAAGGTTAATCCCTTTGTTGTTCCGCGAGGAAGGAGGAAGAAGACGAAGAGGGCTCGTTCTTCCTCAGATTCGGACTCCCCATCCTCCGGGTTAATTCCCCCGAAACGTTCTTCTGGGAAGCCCGTATCTAAACTCTCCGAATCTTCGGACTCGGAAGAGGATAGACCCGGGAAGGAGATTCTTCCTCCCCTCTCACCTTTGTTTCCTTCTGTGGAGATTATTCCTCCTAATAAACCTAGCCTGTCCGGCTCCTCGGGGTCCGGGGAGTCGGACATGGACGAGCAGGGTGGAGATGAGGACGCATTTTTTTCCTCGGCAGATCTCCCCCTAGCCCAACCCCTGTGGCGGAATCGCCCCCTTAGATTTTTGTATCCATAACTCACGGTATGGTCGCCATTCTTACGCTTAATGTAAATGGCATGCGCGATCCCGTAAAGAGGAGACAAGTTTTTGAGTTGTGTGGAGATTACGATATTTCCTGTCTTCAGGAATGTCATATCTCCTCCAACTCCGGTTTAGCTGCTTGGCAGGCAGAATGGAAAGGCAGAATGTTTGCAAGTTTTGGCACATCCACATCCTGTGGCACCATCATCCTTTTGCCTGCTAAAAGCCTCTTCGTTTTTTCTGATCCTTCCTTCGATACTGAGGGGAGGGTCGTTTCTGGTATTTTGCGTGGTCCTGGAAGCGGGCCGGGTGTGCGACTTTGCACAATTTATGCCCCCACCAATCCCAGGTCGCGCCGTCTCTTCTTTGCGGGATTAGGAACATACCTGACGGGTAACTTTCCCGTTGTCCTCACGGGAGATTTTAATTGTGTTTTGGATGTAGAGTTAGACCACCGCGGTTCCGATAACACACGTTGTGGAATCGGGGCCAAGGAGCTCGGACATCTACTTTCTGCTTTTTGCCTTCGAAACTGCTGGCGGTCTCTTAACCCCGAGAACCTGTGGAGGTTGACTCCCAGGGACCTCTTCTTGACTCTTTGTCTACACTTGTAGATGAAGAGAGCCACATTGACTTAGATAGTCCACTTGAATTGTCTGAGCTCGGTGCGGCCCTTCATAGCATGGCCAACGGTAAGACTCCCGGAGGGGACGGCCTGCCAAAGGAATTCTATGTGATTTTTTGGGACATGGTCGGTCCTGACCTTCTCGGGGTCTTCCGGTGTTCCTTTGCACTGAACCATTTAGGTGATTCCCAACGTTTAGGAGTCATCACACTTTTGGAGAGGGCTGGGGATCAACTTGATCCCAAAACAAGCGCCCCATCTCTCTCCTTAATGTGGATTATAAGATCCTGTCGAAGGCCTTGTGCCTCCGTTTGGGTAATGTTTTACCTGAAATAGTAGGTCAATTTCAGACTTGTGGCGTCAAGGGGAGGTCCATCCATGATAATATCAGACTCCTTCGGGATCTGGTAGCATACGTGGATGGAAGGAACCTTGACTGCCTCGATATTTCCCTAGTATAGACCAGCAGAAGGCCTTCGATAGGGTCAATTGGGATTTCCTTTTTATGGTCCTAGACCAATTTGGTTTTGGGCCGAATTTCCGGCACTGGATTAAACTGTTATACACAGATATATCCAGTGCAGTCTTGGTGAATGGGGTCGTTTCCGACCCTTTTTTAGTCACGAGGGGTGTAAGGCAAGGTTGCCCTCTCTCCCCTCTTCTATATGTCCTTTTTATTGAGCCTTTTGCTCAGACAGTCCTCAATGATCGCCGCGTGACTGGTTTGGCAATGCCCAGGGCCAACGGCTTGCAATGCAAAGTGTTGCAGAACGCTGACGACACGACCTGCATTGTAAGGGATTGCCAATCTCTCAGGCGGCTTTTTGGGATCATTGAATTTGCGTTCGAGCGGGTCTCGCTTAAATCTTGCCAAGTCGAAAGGCTTGGTCTTTGGCTCATGGCCCGATTGCCTTCCCGATCTGGTCCCTATTCAGTGGACCAACGACCCGATCAAGATCAACGGTGTCTGGGTTGGCAAGGGGGACATGGGCCCTTTTAATTGGAAAGCGCGGCTTCCCAAACTGCTGTCCTCTTTGGACAGCTGGAAAAGGGGAACGTTTTCCCTCTTAGGTAAGGTATTGCTGGTCAATACCTTAATTCTATCACCTTTGTTTTTTCTGGCTCCGGTTTATCCACTTCCACTTGCAGTAGAGCGAACTATAAACCGAGCTATTTTTTCCTTCATTTGGTCTGGCAAGACTGAACTCGTCCGGAGGACAGTTCTTGTCCAGTCCCTAGCCAAGGGCGGGTTGGGTGTTACCAACCTCCGTGACAAATGTGACGCCTTTTTCGTTCTTGGGGGTAAAGGCCTTGTTGGGCGATGGGGGCCCACCCTGGAGATTCTTTTCTCTCTACTTGGTTGCCTTGTCGCTTCGCCGGGTCTTTCCCCCGAATTGGTGGCGGAACGATGTTCCTCAAGCTTTTTCGCCCACGGGCTATTATAAGCAGTTTTGCAAGCTGGTCTTGCTGGCTGTTGAGATTTCCCCGGACATTGATTGGGGGCCGGCATCGGTTCGCAGTCTTTGCGAACTTTTTGCGGGCCAACATCCTAATCAGCGTCCGGCTTGTGACATTTCTGACACCGATCAGATGTTTAAAGTCTGTCATGCCTCCAATTTGAGCAACCGACTTCGGGACTTAAATTGGAGGATCGTTTGGGGGGCACTTAAGACTTCTCAACGTCTTCATCGCTGGGGTATAGGGGGATGGCAAGTGCCCTCGGGTCGGCTGTGCCGCTCCCGAGTCACTTTGTCATACCTTTTGGGACTGTTCTTTAGTCTATAATTTGTGGGCTTGGGTTGAGCATCTTGGATGTAAAGCACAAGCCCGACAATTTTCTCTTACACGTTCATGTGTCCTCTACGGGTCTGGTGTGGACACTAGCCCGGAGTCCCTTTTGATTTGGTTATTAATTTGCACGGTGAGGTGGCTGGTTTGGCGTTCGCGTTGCGAGACATTGTATGATGGATCCCGACAGGACGCCGACCAGGTACTTCTCCGTGTCAGGAGTTCAATTAAGGCACGGCTCCAAGCAGACTTTGCAAAGTTTCGCACCACTTGGTGCGTGCGGGGAGCCGTCTGTACTGTCAGAGACGACCGATTGGTATTTCACCTTTGAAGTTCCTTGACTGAGTCATTTTATGGAGCTTCTGTCGCCCGTCTTTTATCTATTTACTGATTGTTCCTTGTGATATTTTAGTTCACCGTTTTGGTTGAAGACAGGGGGGGGGGGGGGGGGGGGGGGTCGTACCCCCTCATAGTAATGCATGGGTAGCGAGGCTACACTGTCTGCGTGTAATGTTCTTGTTTTGTGTTTGTTTGTTTGTGTTCAAATGTAGTCAGGGTTAGGGGGGCTCGAAGCCTCACGATTCTAGGTATAGCGTGGCTATATATCCTACCCCGGGGACTTTAGAAGTCCTCGAAACTTAAAAATAGGATTAGGATATAACGTATGGGGCGGGAAATTGTCTAATTCATCCCGCACGTCAGGGAATATACACCAATGTGTTGAGGGCAGCAGACAACCTTAGCGGTTGCAGAATTTCCAAGAATGAGGTGGAATTTAGATACTCTGCTAAAGTATCTGAGCTGGAAATGTGTATAGCGCCATATCGTGAATATGATTTCAGACAATTCCAACGTGATTCCCGTTTTCAATTGTTTATCAAACTTAAAACCTCAGGTTAAACCATGGCCGTGCGTAGATATAAGTGAGTAAATTTAGAGATGATTAATTTAGTATAATTTAAGGCTCATGATAGCTTGCCTAACATATCAGTTTGTTAGATAAGTTAGTTGAACTTGATACTCGGAAAATTTCTTATTTCTTACGCTAAATCTTGGTTTTTTCATGTCACCTCATAATTTATCCTGCCAAATTAATACCATAATAAACAAAAGAATTACAACAACAAAACAATCACACATAAAAAACAAACAGACAAACGAAAGCACACCAATATGTTCCACGGCCTTCTCTTTTCCTTCTTTTTATAAATAAAAAAGAGTGATTTCTCTTTTTCGTATCTGCTTCAAGCATGCAGAGTGGGGAGATGGAAATTACGCATCCCTCACTTGTTGGTGATGCTGGCCCGTACCCCCCCCCCCCCCCCCCCCCCCCCGACATTCAAATACGGTAAACAATTTTTTTTTTTTCTCGGGATGTGCCCAGACTATAATATGTGTGATAGATGAAAATTTTACTGACGAAATTATGACGTCATCACGTGATATATGACGTCACATTAAAGGTGCATTTTTCTAAGGCCCAAATCTGTAGAACTACAGGTCCGATTGGGTTAAATCTCGGGATGTGCCCAGACAATCATGTGTTACACAGGAAAATTAAACTTACGTAATGACATCAGCGCGTGCCATATGACGTCACATTAAAGGTGCAATTTTCTAATGTCTAAATCTTCAGAACTACATGTACAGATGCAATTGGGTAAAATCTCGGGATGTGCCCAGACCATCATGTGTGATAGATGAAAATTGAACTGACGTAATGATGACGTCATCCCGTGCCATACGACGTCAAATTTAAGGTGCATTTTTCCAAGGCCTAAATCTACAGACCTACAGCTCTGAATGGGTTAAATATCGGTATGAGGCCACACTTTCACCTGAGCCATATTTACTTGTATGTGTGCTAGAATATGGATTTATACGATGCACATCATAAACATCCTTGCGGAGCAGCTTTTTTCGTCATATTGACGAAAAACCTCTCGTTTGTATTTTGAACTGTTCAAAAACTTACGGTTAGCCGAAATTTTTAACAGAATGGCTGCCGTATTATTTAAATCAAAAAGTGCCTCCTTCCTGTAAAAAAAACCTGGACGATAAACATTTGTTTACTTGGCCTTAGCTACATGTATGGCATTTGTATGCTAACTTTTGTCAAAGTAACATGTATAACATGCCATTTGTCTATGATTTCATTTCAGGTGTTCCACAACTGTGACGAGATCTCCAAGATCTCCAAGTTGTGGAAGGATTCTGCCAGCAGAAAGCTCTCAGTCCTGCTCCCAGCCAAAAGCCACCGGAGAAACTGCTCACTAGCTACTTGGTAGTGCAAACTCTGGGCAATGAACCCCCCCCCCCCCCCCCTCCCCTCTCTGAGAAGGATCATCCTCAGTGACTTGGCTGTGAAGGGGGAATCTTTTCTCACCATTTGGCTAAGAGACGACACGAGTTGATTCTGCCAGCAAAAAGTTCTCAGTCCTGCTCTCAGACGTTAAGCCAACAGAGCAACTTCGTCATGTTTAGAACATTTAAAGAACACTGTTAAACTATAGAGTGTCTCAAAGTGAGCATCACTCCTACAGCATTTACTTTAATACAACTTATTTAGAAAATGTTAACACCAAGGAACTACAGAGTGTCTCCAAGTGAGCATCACTCATACAGCATTTACTTTAATACAACATATTTATAACATTTTGAGAACACTTAACTATAGAGTGTCTCCACGTGAGCATCACTCCTACAGCATTTACTTTAATACAACTTATTGATAACATTTTGAGAACACTGTTAAACTATAGAGTGTTTCAAAGTGAGCATCACTCCTACAGCATTTACTTTAATACAACTTATTGATAACATTTTGAGAACACTGTTAAACTATAGAGTGTCTCCAAGTGAGCATCACTCCTACAGCATTTACTTTAATGCAACTTATTTAGAACATGTTAAGAACAGTTACAACTATGGAGTGTCTCCATGGGAAGCATCACTCCTACACCATTTACTTTTATACAACTTGTTTAGAACATTTTAAGAACACTTACGAACTATGCAGAGCTGCCAACCTTTTAAAACTCATTTCAGTATTCAGAAAGCCAAAAATCAGTATTTTGCTAAGAAAATCCATATTTTTCATGAAATTTAAACATTACCCGAAAGTCAGATTTTTTCCGCGCAGGATAGTCCACATAGGCCTACCACTGTAACGGCAATAGTTTAAAGAACCCACGTGCCGGATGGACCGTTTCCCAATATTTGTTTTATTTTTAAAAGTAAAGTTGCATCTGTTGAGTTGTGATCAGCGGGCTAGAGGGGACTTGATAAAACTGCTCTTAAAAGTCACTTTTTTGTTATTTCATGGCCGAAAAAGAATCAGCTGTTTTATTTTACAATACAGAATCTACATAAAACAAAAAACAAAAAACAAGACCCAAACTTCTCTCAGCAATCAACATGATCTTTAAACATGTCAGAAGCATTTTATGTTCTTTTAAGGATTATCAGAGGTATTTTCCCTTTAAATGGCTATGATTTCAACACACTTGTAAAATCAATTTCACACGTTCACTTCAACTAATTATAAGGCTCCAGAGAAAGGACCAGACTGCTCAAAGTGATGATGTCATACACATTGAATGCTCAAGGTGAAACTTTTTATTCCATGTTATTTGTAGGGAAATGTTTATGTAAATTCTGCTTTGTTGGGGAGGGTTGTGGGGGTTGGGGACACTGTCGACGTACTATCTTGGATATATCACAGTTCTAGATGCAATTGACATTTTTAATTCTACTTATATGTGCAAAATCTGAACTGAAAAACATAATTTTCATATAAGTACACATACAAGTACACCCAGTCGTGTTTTCCTATACTACTGAGGACAATGCTTTGTGTTTCCTATTGTTTCTTTAATATAACACAACCCTATAGACTATATATGTATTTTTAGGTCCGAGGACCGATTTTAACAAAAGACCGTCTCTCGGGGACAAGAAATATTCTTTTGTATTTTCTTTCTCCTCTTGTATTCGAACATAGTACAATACAAGAGCACACAAGTGTGTAAATACCGGCAATCGCAGACCTCCTATTGTCCCTCTTTTGTTGGTACTTTTTCGGAAGGCCTCCCATGTTTTGTGCACGATTTTGAATCGTGGACGTTCGGTCAATCGTGGACCCTTTGTCTACGCCCTAACCCTTTTGTCCCTCGTCACGTAAGTTACAAATTTCAACCTCCCTATTTTCTCTGGTACATCCACTGATAGGAGCTGCAGCGAGCCCATGACTTTGGGTTATCTGCTCCTAATAAGCAAGTAAATGTTGAAAATTAAAATGTGCAAAGTCCATGACGTGCCTTCAAATGTAACATCCATGACGCTCAACTGGAGGTGTTTCTATAATGTAGCAAGGTGTTTTTGCTAATTTTTTCCTGTATTCAAATTTAGATGCCATGTTTATACTCAACTTGAACAGGAATTACAAAACTTGAAGTTGCAACTTCAGAGAGTTTTGATGATGAATGTTGTAAACAAAATGTGGGTCCATTTGTGTTACATCCATGACGCTCACTTCTAAGGCTCATATCTTGTTAATTAACTGGAGCTTTTCTAGAGATTTAGTGTCAACACTTGAATGATAACTACCAGTACCCTAAATAAGATTAACTTCCTGAGCTTCCTGGTATGTTAGAATATTTTTAAAACACACAGAGATTGGTACAAATGTAACGTCCATGATAGTGGAATTGTGACAAACACCCCAGTAATGTACACTTTCAGATGAAAATTGGTTGCATACACTGCCCTTTTACACTGCCCTTGTGAGCACAATAATCTCTGCACACAAGCCATGCCCACAATTAGGCAAATATAGCCCTTAATAGTCTTTTTATGTGTTGAATAATTTGCATATATCATTCTATAGACACTTCAAGAGCTTGTATAAGGAAAATACCATGGAATAGTTTTCTTAGTAAAAACGCAACATTATACAGTATTACAGAAATCCTAAAAACTTCAAACTGTCATGATTTGAGACACTAGCAAAAGAAGGCAAGAAATATGTCGCTACATCAATGAATTTAATTTGAGACTGAGAGGGTGTTAGCTCTTTGGAAAAGCTTCCAATGTAACACCAAACCTGCACAGAAGTTACTCAATTAGACGTCCTCCTGTTCCATGCATATTCAAATTCTATACATTACAAATTGGTGTTATCCGCTCTGTGCACAACTGTTCAGGGCTCTGTTTGGCCTAGCAACAAGAATCAAAGGTAGAAAGTAACCATGTATGCATGCTGATCTGATCCATGCAAGTCAAGCCTTGCTATGACTGGCATACATGTACAATTAATGCGACCAGTTTCCAACAGAATATGCACAAAACTAAAGCAATTAAATCAAACTATAAAAATCCCATAAATCCACTTTCCTTTGCTGGCTTGTTGTGGAAGTCACGATGTTGGATGCTGAGTAATAAGCACATATGTGACCCGCTCCAGAAAAAGGTGATATAAGTCGAGCTATGCATTTACGTGTAATGGCCCTTTCAATGTTGAAAGGGTGAAATTTTTCGTCAAAATTCATTTTGTGTTTTTTGTCTTTAATGACATCTTAAATATCTAAAATTTCAGGTTTAGTGCACAACAATGTTGATGTCAGTGAATAAAGTGAAAAAATAACCCTTTTAGAGTGCACTGTTGCAGTGCATTGTATTAGAACTAGCTATTTCAAAGCCTGTTTTCTCTGTTGTGCAATTTGAACTCCATAGAACTAATTAATATGCAAAAACACGGTATCTCCAGAACAGAAAGGGCTTTGGAGCTCTATCATGTACCAAATGAAAGTTTACATAGCGGGCTTTCAAAACATACATAAAACTCACTTTTCATATTTTGCGACATAATATACCTTTTTCCAGAGCGGGTCACATATGTGGGTCATTCATAAACTAGTGTGACATTTTTGGTGTCCCTGTTACATACTGACATACATGTACATAAGATTTTGCAATTCATGACACATTTTGTAATGCCTTCTAAAAGCAAAGTACCTGCCAAACAAGTAAAAAATAGTGTGAAGTCAATTTTAATGATACTTGATGGAAAATTACACAGAGACACCCAAAATGTCACTCTACTACCACCACCCACCCCCCCCCCCCCCCCCCCCCAACACAAAATCAGGCGGCAGCCCTTCAAGAAAACTTGTTAAAAAATCTACAATGGAATCAGTAATAACATTTGATAACTTGCCATATAGTTGGTTTACAGTTGGTTAGTTTATTATTGTTGATTGCTGCATAAATAAGCACAAGTTCTGTGAAAAGTTATTGGTGCCTTCGGAAAACTGGTATGAAATACTGACCATCGCTTTCCTGAACCACCTGGCCCTTGGGGGTCTACGATGGCCATGCGGTGGAGTGGAGTCAGTAGTTGAGCTGAGAAACTCCCAGATCCGTGGGGCTCAGTCACAAGAAAATTAATTGTTGACTCAGTGACATCATCCAAAAATCTGCACAGGCAAAATGGGCGAGAGTGCAACAAAAGAGGAATAATATAACCTCTGTAATGTGTGAGTAAAACTCTTTGATGATACAAGAAAAAGCAGGTGACTGAGTCCTACGTGTAATGCGTAGGTAAAACTCATTAATGATACATGAAAAAACAGTTGACTGAGTCCTACGTGTAATGCGTAAGTAAACAGGTGACCGAGTCCTACAAATGAGTTTAAAAGACTTGTTTTTTTCATTATTAGTTTTTCACATATGTAAGACCACGCTCAGCTCTTAATTTAGCTCTATAACTCATACTGACATTGTGATGAATATAGATATATACAACAGGAATGTTGGCAGTTCCCATTAATTTTCATAGTGTCAAATTTGTTTAATAGCCTGTAATGCAAAGGATATCTTTACCTCCTGTAGAGTTAGGCCAAAACAAAATATATTCGGTCTCTGGTCAGCACGCACATCGATTTTGATCATGCGCGTTAATTGTTGTGGTTTTTTTCGTGGTAGCTACAACAGCTACATGGCCTCTGGTCCCAGCTAGCAATTAAAAACCACATTGCTTTTTATGGTCTAAACATAAATGCAGCATACTCACATTTACAAAAAAGTTAAGTAATGTCAAAAAGCTGGTTTGGACCATTGGCAGTCTTTAATTTATGTATGTTTAAAAATTAAACATGTTCTGTTGGGGTGGCATGGGTGGCTTGTGCGTAGCGCTCGCCTCTCACCAATGTGAGGTTTTTCTTCGGGTCCTCCGGCTTTCCTCCCTCCAGAAAAATCAAACACTTTCGATCTCTGGCTGTGCTCCGTGGTCATATACATGTATGGGTCGATGTGGCCGGCTGCCAGAGGCGCCTTTACGTACCAGCAACTCGACCACGTTGTAGCCAAGTCCTTCGCAATTCAGCATCCAAGCTGCGAGTAAGGATGATTAGCTTCCCAAATTATTTTTATAATTATTATTGTTCTGAATGTGCAAGTCATAAAAGTTGGCTTGGCTGTGTGGAAAATGTGAAGGAAAGCATTTAGGGTACATACCTAGGCAAACGAGGATGGCACCTACATGTAGGCAAATGAGGGGCACGAAGCAGATGTGAAGGGCACTAAGGCACATGGAGGACACCAAGGCATGGGGAAGCATCTATGCAAATGAGGGGAACCAAGGAATGGGGAGGGCACCAAGGCATATGAGGACACAAAAAAGCAAAATAGTACCCACCTTGTCTGTACAATCCAAGCTTTAAAAAAAACACCTGCACCGCCGCGCCGCATCAATTCCGGAACTTTGGTCCGACCAGAGACCGACTATGTATTTTTGTTTGGCCTTGGGTCACTTATGACATTAGTGAATGTCTGTGGTGTGCAAGCCCATGTGTCCTACGTATGCTACTCAGTATGTCTGATATCTAGGATGTACATTCACCATACAATGGGAAATAAAGTTGCAGATACATTTTTCAAAAGTGTGGCATGTGTACATTGAAGCGGCGTGCAAATACTCACACATAAAAGCTAACCAGAGTAGATGTCCAACGCATGCATGACAAACAGAGCTAAAAATCACAAGATTTTCATTATCAATTTCTTGAGTCATATTTCTCAATATTTGGAGAGGGAGATAACTCACTTAAATGTGGTAAAGCAGCACTTGTGAGTGTTAATTTATCAGCAGCCTCATACCGGTAGTTTTGGGAATTTTTGCTTTGATGTAAAAGTTTCATTGACTTCAGTGTGCGGATATATGTATGGGCTATTCACTCGTACCCACCGTCTAAACAGTGCACTGGGAATATATGATGCACATTCATAGATTTTTGTGAAGGAAACGCAGCATTCTGGGTAGCGGTACCATAAGCTTTGCGAATTGCATGCAGCGCTGTGAAAATGGCGACGGCGACAGCGAAAGATCAGCATATTTGATGCCATCATGTTATGCGTAAAATGAGAGAGAAGGTTGAACACACTGCATGGCCATGCCAGAAAATGTATCCAAACAGAGCTCAAAGCACATTAGACGTTCCTGTTTGGGCGGTGGGTATGAGCAGATTATGGGCTAGTGGCATACAGGTAATTTGGCATGAACACTTGGAAACTGCTATTGTAATTTTGAATGTGATTTTATCACCAAGACTGAAAGTTTACAGTTGTAAGTAGGAAAAGCAGTGGGGAAAGAAAAACATGCACAAACTATGACTCTCTTCGCTGAACAGAACATAGGGCTTTTCCGCATAATATTTTTATGATGTCACTGCGATTTTTGCTTGCTTGTGACAAGTCTGCCTACCCACCAGGCTTCATGACAATTGGACCTACCAATTTACATGTCTTCCGAGAAATTATGACTTTAATGACGTCATTATGATGGGGCACATATTTTGCATTTTTTGTTACATATGTAGGACCTAACAAACCTATTACAAAAAGAATTTCGATATTAGCATGTTCTGTTGATGAGATATGGCTTAAAGAAAATGTTAAGGTTAAAAAACTTTAAAATTACTATAATTTCGTATGATGATGTCATTGTGACGTCACCTCAATTTTCATCAACAACAAATGCTTGCCTACCACCAACATACTACGTTTGGGCGTAATCGGACCTACGGTTCTCTAGATACGGGCGATTGAAAAATACACATTTAAGATGACATCACGTGACACGTGATGACGTCATCACCCCGTCACTATTCGGCATACATTTTCAGCTTAGGGTCTATGTTTGTGTTAAGTCTTATTAAGATCTGAGGTTGTTTAGTGACCAAAGTGCCATTTACAACATTCGAGTACAAAGTTTATGGGATTTTGGATAGAACCAAAAATTCATAGAAAATCAGCCGATGACGTCATCATGACGTCACTTCGGATTTTACATGCTAGTGGCACTATCTACCTACCTGCCAATTTTTATGATGATCGGAACTACCCTTATATGTGTTTCCAAAAAGAACATTTTTGATGACGTCATAATGACGTCACACATTCTTTACATTGATGTGAAAGAATATAGAAGCTAACAAAGCTATTACAAAAAGAATTTTGAATTTAGCATGTTCTGTTGATGATATATGGCTTTAAGAAACTTTGAAGTTAAAAAACTTTAATATTACTGTAAAATCGTATGATGACGTCATCATGACGTCACCTCAATGTTCATCTATAACACGAGCTACACTACCAACATACCACGTTTGAAGGTAATCGGACGTACCGTTCTCTAGATATGGGCCCTTGAAAAATGCACCTTTAACATGACGTCACGTGACACGTGATGACGTCACCATGACGTCACTCTTCGGCATACATTTTCAGCTCAGGGTCTATGTTGGTGTTAAGTTTGATTAAGATCTGAGGTTGTTTAGTTACCAAAGTAGCTGTTACAAAATTCGTGTACAAAGACTATGGGGTTTGGGATAAAACTAAACAATTCATAGAAAATCAGCCGATGACGTCATCGTGACGTCACCTCGGATTTTACATGCTAGTAGCACTATCTACCTGCCCACTAATTTTTATGACGATCGGACCTACCCTTATATGTGTTTCAAAAAAGCACATTTTTGATGACGTCATGATGACGTCACACATTTTCCCATTTATGTGAAAGAATATAGGAGCTAACAATGTTTGAGGTAAGTTTGGTTAAGATCTGAGGTTTTTTAAGACCTAAAGTGCCACCGACAAAATTCGTGTACAAAGTCTATGGGCTTTTGGTCAGAACTAAAAGAAGAAGAAGAAGAAGAAGAAGAAGAAGAAGAAGAAGGAAGAAAAAAAATCAGAACAAAAACAAGGCCTTTTCCGACTGACTTTGTCGGAAAAGCCAAAAAGAAATCAGAACAAAAACAAGGCCTTTTCCGACTGACTTTGTCGGAAAATCCAAAAAAAATAGAGGTTTGTGTCTGTTTAAAACAGAACACAAGGCTTTTCGGTTTTTTTGTTTTCCACCCTAAAACTTCAGCTTACGTTCTATGTTTATTGACAGTTTTCTCAAACCCCTCGTTCCACAGATGCCATCATACATCCATGACACCCCAGACTTCCTGCGCAAGCTGGAAGGAATCAAGAACAAGATTCCCAGCACAGCCATCATTGGTACTTTTGACGTCTCATCCCTGTACACCAACATCCCCCACGAGGAAGGTATTCGTGCTTGTTCCTCGGCCCTGGCCAAGGCAGGACACACAACCCCACCCATCAGTGATATTGGCACCCTCATGAGACTTGTACTAACGAAGAACAATGTTTCCTTCCTAGGTAAACACTATCTACAGGTACACGGTACAGCCATGGGCACTCGCATGGCCCCCTCCTTTGCATGCCTCTTCATGGGCGACCTCGAAGAACGCATGCTTGCCTCAGCACCATGTCGCCCCTGGGTATGGTGGAGATATATTGACGATGTATTTTTCATCTGGACCAGTGATCAGGACAGTCTGGAGACTTTCATTAATCACATTAATTCCTTCCACAGGACCATCAAGTTTACATCAGAGTATTCAGTGCATCAGACCAACTTCCTGGATGTCACCATCCGCAAGGAAGACAACTCGGTAACCACTGATCTGTATTCTAAACCCACAGACACCCACCAGTACCTCCACTCCTCCAGCTGTCACCCCAGGCATTGCAAGACAGGCATAGCATTCAGCCAGGCACTCAGACTCAGAAGGATTTGTTCTAATAATTCTGACTTTTCCCATCATGTACAGGTACTGAACTTGGTTGCCAGGGGCCACAGCTCCCGCCAAGTTCAACGTGCTATCGCCAGAGCCAAATATATCACCAGAGATTTGGCTCTCAAGGAAAAGACGCCTAGCACTAATGCCGACCCCAAGATTCCCTTGGTCACCACCTTTCATCCCAGTCCCCCCCCCCCCCCCCCCCTTCGTAAAATAACTAACGACAACCATCATATCCTTCATACTTCAGATCGCCTTGCCCGTGCCGCCCCTGACAACCCAGTATTGGCTTATAGGCGCCCCCGCAATCTACGAGACCTGGTTGTTCGAGCCGAGGTCCCCACCTTGGCTGCATCCCCTCCCATACAGCATGGTACTTTTAAGTGCGATTCCAGGTGTGTTGTTTGCCAGACTCACATGCAGGAGTCTGACTTCTTTTCTGGCCATTCATCTGGAACTACTCACAGAACCAATGGCAACATCACTTGCAACACCTCTAATGTCATATATCTCATTTCTTGCAGGGTTTGTGGTATCCAGTATGTCGGGGAGACCAAGAACACGCTCAAAAAGCGTTTCTATGGCCATCGGTCGACTGTGAACACCAAGAAAATGGACACCCCTGTTGGTCATCACTTCAACTTGCCTAACCATTCCATTTCTGATATGATTCTACAGGGCATAAAATGAATCACTTTGCCACCGCAAGGACTCAGTTCGCCTCAGCCGAGAGAAAGTTTGGATGAAACGTCTTCGGACTATTCAACCACATGGTCTCAACATCCAGGAAGGGAATGATTAACTTTAAATTTTTCCCCCATTGTCATTTGTTTACAGATTATCCTCCTGGCAAAACCCTCTTGGGGTCTCTTGGCCAAATGGTGTTGTCTTTCCATTTCCTGTTTATCCTTGCCACTTCTCTTTGTTCCTTTTCTTGCCCTATTACCACCTTCAATTCAACCCCCCCCCCCTCCCCCCCCCCTAACCACACTCCTTTGTCCATTTCCCCAGCTTCTACCTTCATCTTAATCCCTCCCCTCCTTCATCCTTACCCTAATCACACCTCTTTGTTCCTGTCTCCCTGGCTGTTCTTTCTTCTCCCTTTGATGTTTACCCACTGCCTATCTGCCATGCTCTTTTGCATCCCTCTTTTGTGTTTCTCCACCCACCCCCTCATGCATGTGTGTTCCCTACATGTTTGTTTCTTGTACTCTGTCATTCACCTTTGAGAAAGAACTTGCTTAAGTTCGAAACGTCAGGCCAGCTAATTTTTTGATTTGTATATTTCAGGTCCATTCAGACAGTCAGCAGTTTGCAGCAGTTTCATTCTTTTTCATGTTCTATGTTTGTGTTAAGTTTGATTAAGATCTGATGTTTATAGTTAGTAAAGTGGCTTGTACACAATTCGTGTACAAAGTCTATGAGATTTTGGATAGAACTAAAACATTTATAGAAAATTAGCCGATGACGTCATCATGACGTCATTTCGGATATTACATTCTACTGGCACTATCTACCTACCCACAAATTTTTATGATAATCAGTCATATTCTTATATGTGTTATTAAAAAAGCACATTTTGATGACGTCATGATGACGTCACACTTTTTTACATTGAAATGAAAGAATATCGGAGCTAACAAAACTTTAAAATTACTATAAGATCGTATGATGACGTCATCATGAAGTCACCACAATTTTCATTGGTAACAACAGCTGGTCTAACAACATACTAGGTTTTAACATAATTGGACCTACGGTTCTCTAGATATGTGCCATTGAAAAATGCACCTTTTAAATTAAGTCACGTGACACGTGATGACTTCCTCATGATGTTACTCTTCGGTATACAATTTCAGCTGAGGGTCTATCTTTGTTAAGTCTGATTAAGATCTGAGGTTGTTTAGTGACTAAAAGGCTACGTACACAATTCGTGTACAAAGTCAAGGGGATTTGGATAGAAGTAAAACATTCATATAAAACCAGCCGATGACGTCATCATGACGTCATCTCGGATTTTCCATGCTAGTAGCATTATCTACCTACCCAGCAATTTTGTTGACGATCGGACGTGCCCTTATATGTGTTTCAAAAAGGAAAATTGTTGATGACGTCATGATGACGTCACACATTTTTCCCATTCATGTGAAAGAATATGGGAGCTAACAAAGCTGTTCCAAAAAGAATTTTGGATTTAGCATGTTCTGTTGATGAGATATGGCTTTAAGAAACTTTAACGTTCAAAAACTTTAAAATTACTATAAAATCGTATGATGACGTCATCATGACGTCACGTCAATTTTCATCTATAACAACGTGGTGGCCCACCAACATACCAGGTTTTAAGGCAATCGGACCTACGGTTCTCTAGATATGGGCCCTTGAAAAATGCACCTTTATGATGACGTCACGTGACATGTGATGACGTCATCATGACGTCACTCTTCGGCATACATTTTCAGCTAAGGGTCTTTGTTTGTGTTAAGTCTCATTAAGATCTGAGGTTGTTTAGTGACCAAAGTGCCACTTACAAAATTCGTGTACAAAGTCTATGGGATTTGGGATAGAACAAACAAATTCATAGAAAATCAGCCGATGACGTCATCATAAGGTCACTTTGGATTGTACATGCTAGTAGCATTATCTACCTACCCACTAATTTTTATGACGATCGGACGTACCCTTATATGTGTTTTAAAAAAAACATATTTTTGATGACGTCATGATGACGTCACACATTGTTCACATTTATGTGAAAGAATGTAGGAGCTAACAAAGCTATTACAAAAAGAAATTTGAATTTAGCATGTTCTGTTGATAAGATATGGCTTTAACAAATTTTAAAGTTCAAAAACTAAAAAAATACTATAAAATTGTATGATGACGTCATCATGACGTCCCTCAATTTTCATCTATAACACGTGCTGGCCTGAACCAGGTCTGAACGCAATCAGACCTACGGTTCTCTAGATATGGGCCCTTGAAAAATGCACCTTTAAGATGACGTTACGTGACACGTGATGACGTCATCATGACGTCACTCTTCGGCATACATCTTCGCTATATGGTATATGTGTATGCTAACTTTGACTAAGATCCGAGGTTGTTTGATGACCAAAGTGCCGTCCAGAAAGTCTATGCACAAAGTCTATGGGATTTGGGTTAGAACTAAAAGAATAAAACGGAAGAAAAACAATCAGAACAAAAACAAAGGCTTTTCCGCAATTCTGCGGAAAAGCCCAAAAAAATCAGAACAAAAACAAAGCCTTTTCCAAATGGTTGTCGGAAAAGCCCAAAAAAAAATTTGAACAAAATCAAAGCCTTTTCCGACTGTTGTCGGAAAAGCCAAAAATCAGAACAAAAACAAGGCCTTTTCCGACTGGCAGTGTCGGAAAAGCCAAATATATGATTCGGACAGCCACTACTTATGTTTGTGCCCATTTTTAGCATGTGCAAAAGCAATTTACACCAGTGCAGAAAACTTTTTAAAACTTTTTTAATGTGGTTCAGAAAAATTAATTCTTACTGAAGGTATTTTGAACACCGGAACAGCTGAACGAAATGGAATATTGATCATGAGGTTTGGTTCCAATGAAATCCTATGCAATGCAATGCACTTAATAGCACTTACCACACTTCATACACTATTTGAAATAATACTGACTATTACACAATTAGTGTGTATCCTTACCTGTCAGCAAATCTCACCCAGTACGTTGGAACCTCCAAGTTGAATTCATTCATCAAATGGAACTGCATGTACAGGAAAAAATAACAAAATGTTGTGTCCATTAATCACAGGTTTTGGCATTATTATCACTAAATTCCCTAAAAGCTTTTGTGGTGACAGGTATTCATGAGAAACACCTAAAACTGAAACTATGCCAATCTTGGGTACAAGGTCAAGTAAAAAATAAAACAAACATGTTTAGCATCCCCGCCCTCTTCCTTTTTGGGGGGGGGGGGGGGGGAGGCTGCCTGGATTTAAAAATAATAATTACCTGTGGAAAATGAGGTGGGAAAAAATAACAAAGTGTCAACCTATCCATCGCAAAATAGAATACATGCTTACTAAAACCATTAAAACCACTGTAAACATGTTTAATTCTCTTGTCCAACATGCCTCTTTCATGTTTGTGTTTTTAAACAGTTGAAAAAAACCTATGGTTGTCGAAAAAAAATTTAAGAATGGCGGCCATTTTGAAAACAAAAATTAACAAAAATAAAAGTCCCTCCTTCCTTTTTTTTTAAAACCCGGACGCTAAACATTATATTTTTATTTGGCCTAACCTGAAGCTGTATACCTCGTTCCTGTAATTTTGTTAGACACACGTAAGCCAACTTAAGCCTTTTAGAATGACCATGCAGCTTTAAATAGCCATCTTCAGTATGAGTTAGTTTTTGGTATCTGTTGTAAACAGATTACACTGTTGCACACTTAACCCTTTGTGTACGGAAGACGCCATATGGTGCAAAAAAGCAGTGCCACCAGGCCGGATGACGCAGTTTCAATCCATTGTTGGATTATTGTGTATGTTACGCTTGACTGCACAAACACACTGTGGCCGTTTCGCTCGGCTGCCAGAGCCGCCGCGACACCCCAACGTGCTAAAATTCTATTTTTATATTTTATTTTCCAGATTTTGCCCAATATTAGCCAAAGTGAGCAACAATTCCAGAACAGTTTCTAAAAATGACCAAACCTAACAAACCTGACTAGGCCAATTTACACCGGTGAGGATGATGCCAAAACCTGTGGTGAACTGACATGGACTGATCCAAACTTTCAAAGCATGTGGTCTTTACATGCAATGAGAAATTCTTTTGTCCCTTCAAGAATGAATCCAAGGTTTACAGTAAAATTTACATCTCAAGGTGATGACTGCAACATTCTATAATAAAGGAAAACAATAAAGGAAAACAGAGAGAAGGGGCAGAGAGAAGGGGGAAGAGGGGGCTATCGGGGAGGGAAGGGATCTAGGTGCAGAGGAGGACAGGAGGAAAGGGCAGAGAAAGGTGGCGGAAAAGAGGAGGGGCAAGGGCAGGGGCGTGGAGAGACAGGAGGGGAGCGGACCATATCTCGTGCCCTGATGTGCCACTGGTTGCACTTAAGGCTGTTCGATATCCATTTATTTTGAAACCCATATCGAGATATTCGATATTATCGTTATGACGTCATTTTTTCCTTTACGGAAGAATGGAGGAATAAAAAAAATACATGACGGAAGTCACCACGGCATCATGAGATTGGGGCCAGCGGGATCGAGCTTGCCGGGATTGAGCTCACTGGGATTGAGCTCAGGCACGCCCGGGGATTGAGCTCGGGTCCACTCATTGTTTAATATCGGGGCTACCGAGATCGCAAATCGGGGCTACCGAGATCGCAAATCGGGGCCGCCAAGATCGGGGCCAGGTTGACAAGGCTTCACTCATTGAGTAGTTGGAGTACTGCGACATTTACCTTCAGTTGGCTTCTTTACGGCACTCCAGAAAGACGAGTGTTTGTTTCTATTTCGGCATTGCTGATAGTAACAACTGATAATTAATACCATGAATGATCACATGTGAGCTATAGGGGTTAGCCTTATTGCAACAATTGCCATACCCCAGGTTTTAGTCTGTTCTCAAGACGAAGTTCCCTGCGCATTAGCTGCGTGTAGGTACATTGTACAATGGGAATAAGACGGTAACATTCAGTGCGGTTGTTTGCACTTGACTACACTGTGTACCAACAATGCGACGCAATGTATGCACGTGCGCTATTATGAATGGCACGGAGATGACAGCGATGAAGTCATGTCGGGGTTCAGAAAACAGTCAAAGAAACGACACATATTTAGTACATCATACGGTATGTACATGTACTATTCTATCGTCAAATTTATTGGAAATAACCGAAATTTCGGGCAAGCTGAACTGGACTAATTCACACTTAATGCACACTTAGAAAAATCTTGAACGCTGCGAAAAGAAACATATCGCGATATTCTCCGTTTTCTTTTTTTTAAGGGGCCGATTTTTCGATATGAAATATCGTCATATCGAACAGCCTTTGCACTGTCTTTGTCAAACTACCTTCCAGAGTAAGATGATAGTTGCATGATCAGCCATGTCGACTCCATCACGCAGCACAGACATTTTCCTTCTATCAGTGAACTCTGCTGTCAGATGCTCAACTATAAGATAAAGAAGAAGCAGGTGAACAATTTCAGTTGGAATTGTCTTTAGTTAGGCCAGCTAATTTTCATAAATTTGTTTAAACTGATAAGTGACACCTGAGTGGAAGGACCATTTGTGTCTTCCAATAAGTTATATCTAAAAGGAGATAGTGATTTGACTGGTTGCACTTGGATATGAAAATACTTGTATGAAATGTATTATTGTTGTAAAGATCTTCAAATAGTGCATAAGTAACATACAATAGTACATGTTCATACACATGTAACACAAAATATACACAAATACAATAAGACATCTATTTTAAGAGTGCATGAACAAAGTTGTATCCCACTTTCCAGGTTGCATTGTATAACTGGGGTCTGACCCTTCCTACACAACATCATGGTTTGATGACTTCTGACCATCATCCCTTGAACAAAGATAGCCACACAGAAATGGGAGACTACCAACAACGGGGCATGTTAGCTCAGTAGACGCGGTATTCCTGCGGTCACAGGTTCAAGCCATGAACTTGCTAATTGTTTTGTGCACTCGTAAAATTGTTAATGTTACCTGGCCAGTTTACCATGTGATTTGATAAAAACTCCATGGATACA
This sequence comes from Hippasteria phrygiana, assembly GCA_037893225.1. Taxonomy (NCBI): domain Eukaryota; kingdom Metazoa; phylum Echinodermata; class Asteroidea; order Valvatida; family Goniasteridae; genus Hippasteria; species Hippasteria phrygiana. The sequence continues at coordinate 353,631 of JAZGUH010000939.1, forward strand.
CACAATTTATTATGTGGGGCTTACCTAAGCTCGTGTACACCTCTCTAATTACATGATGGGAGTTGGAGGAGAACATTTTGGCATGAAAGTGTAAACTTGTTTCCTGAAAAAAGAAAGTAAATGACCCCAATGTGAACAAACATTTCGTCATTTGTCACAAATGTAAGTTATGAATTAGGAGCAATTAAGAGACTGCCAACAGCAGGCAATACACCCTCATTGAGTGATCCTTACAATGTCGTTTCCCAGGTTGTATCGTAAAGTTGGGGCGTGGTCCCTGGCTCAACGGCATTATGACATCTGACTAGCACCCTCCACCCCCCCCCACCCCCCCCCCCCCCAAAAGAACACCACAAAAAACAAAACAAAGACCCTGACAATTTTGGAGACCGACAACATAGAGCAAGATAGCTCAATTGGTAGTGCGCCGGTACGTTTCCGGAGGCCACAGGTTCAAATCCCACTCCTGCCAGTTTTCTCTGTTCACTTTGAAAATTCGGTTTAAACATTAATTATGCTAAATCCTCTATGCAAACATAGCAATGTCTTGTTCAATTTACTTAGTGTGAAACATCAAGTTGTGGTCCAGAAATATTCTCAAAATTAGCCATCATCATCAGTTATGGCTTTCCATATTCCCATTAAAGCTATATGTAGCTCTGGAGCAACCTTGAAAAAATGACCAGCGAATGCTAGTAATTTGTTGGATTTACTCCCTTTAGTCATACGGAATGAAGTAAATGCTACTTAGTCAAGTAAATATCAGACCAGTAAAAGTTCATACTTTTAGCATTCAGCAGATGCTCTGAGCTTTACTTCAGTTTTATTCAAATAGATGGTAGTAAAAGCTACAAAACTTGAAGTAAAAGCAAATGCTACGTTCTATTCACACGACCCAATGTTTTCAATAAGGCATGTCTTAGGATTTTCTATAATTTATGTACAGGATTTTTGTTCAAAATCCAATTAGAAATGCCTAAAGTAAATAATATCCCTCAAAACCAAATGCACAGATACCAGGGAATTACTTATCCCTGGTTACTTAACCCTTCCACTTACAGTGCCTAGGGATGGCCCTGGACCCCATGCCATTAAACTTAGGACATAGTGCCACCTACTTCTGACCAGATACCTGCTACTTCCAAATGCACAGGAACCCCTACTCAGGTGACAGGCTCTCGACCAATAGGAATGATACATTTTTGCTGGGCTTCTGATATAGCCCTATATTTTAAAGGGAATCTGTATCTTGGAGGCACCCAATTGGGCTATAGAAAGCTGTTAACTGTTAAAACGGTTAACCCATTGAATACCCATTAATTAATCCATTGTTAACCCATTGAAGACCACCCGGCCGGTTGTCGTCTATATACGCATTCCTGCACGTATTCAAGTCACTGTTTGCCTATTGTATACTACATTAGGCAAGAGTTCCATATACGGACATCACGGAATCGCTACCAAACATAACAAATTCCACCTCACCTTTTGTCTTCATTGAAGATAAACCCATTCAGCTGGGGAAAACTGTAATTCTCCCGGGAAGAAGTGGTTTTTAGACGATATTTTGAGTGCACATATCGTTCGTACATTCAATCATGTAGGCAGCCATATATTAAAGTATCAGGAAGTGCACGATGTGCGCGTGACAAGGCACTAACCAATAAGCAGTGTGATTTCATGCAATGAATAAGCAACACTTTGGGTTTCTACCATTCTTTAAGAGAGGGAGCAACATGTAGTATGGAGGGACAATCCGTGACCGTCGGCCGAGTCCGCTTTCGCATGGGTTAGGGTTAGAGTTAGGGTTAGGGTTAGGGTTAGGGTTAGGGTTAGGGTTAGGGTTAGGGTTAGGGTTAGGGTTAGGGTTAGGGTTAGGGTTAGGGTTATAGGAATAGAGTTAGGGTTAGGAATATGGTTAGGAATAAAGTTAGGGTTAGGAATAGAGTTAGGGATGTCGATCGCGTGCGCAACGGCCGCAAAGTGCTAGTTAGTAGTTTGGCCAGGGTTGGGAGGGCATCTTGCAATCATTCCACAGAGTCCGCGCTCCTTGCAGAATTCAACAGTATGCTCCACCCCGTGTTACTTTGGAGTATTCCAAATTGTGTACGTCATAAATAAATATTCCTAATTTAAATATTTCAAAAGCCAGATTGCGACATACACCGTTAGTATGACTAAAATGCTTCAAGGAGTAATAAGCGCTCGTGGCCGAGCGGGTAAGCTTACCATGTATTAACCCACGTTCTCTTACAGGCTTGATTTCGATGGAAGTTCGAATCTCAGCGAGGGAATGGAAAAAGGAGGACAGTGACAGAGAGGCGGCGTGGTGGTGGTGGAACGGAGGACAGAGAATTGTACAGGAGAGATGGCAGAGGAGAGAGATTTCTAGCGAAACATTTTGCTTTTGTTTTTGTTTTTGTTTTTTAATTTATTTTTTACTTTTCCTCGCTAAAATCCCCTTAAAAATAAGAGGCGCCACTTTTTTACACGTGTTGGAGTTTATAAAACTTCAAAATAGTGATGTCCGTATATGGAACTCTTTCCAAAATACCCTGGAGGGTTAGGGTTAATAACAGTTGGACAGAATGGGTTAAAAGTTTGAAAGATCTTCAAAAGTGTGACCATTACTTGAAAATACCCCATTTCTCTAAAAACCATTAACAAAAATACTAGGACCATTGGCAACTATAGTCTATTTCTATTCACACATTAAGAATTTCATGACAAGACACTATGCAAGCCTGCCATCATGAACCCATGCTCAACAGCCTAGTTCCCAGTCCATGCAATCAGCTGTGATTAGTGTGCCTGGCATGGTAAAGCATGAGAAAGACCTGTTTACTTCAAACCAGGGGTGAGATTGGCCAAAAATGAAAAATCCATGAAATCCATGAAAAATCCATGAAAAATCTATGAGGACTGCAGATCAACATATAGTTTGTATTTGCCTAAAGGCACCCCCTTAAAATATCCGTTTTTATTGGTCTATATCCACTTTTACAGGTCAAAACATGTTTAGGACAACATCTCAGGTATTCCAGATTGCAAAAAAAGATTCTTTGACAATTCTGAAATCATGAAAAAAAATCCTCAAATCATGAAAAATCCTGAGAAATCTCACCCCTGTCAAACAAAATAGGCCAAGAAAACCACAACATTTAAGACAACGGCAGAAAAGAACAAGTCACTCAGCAAGAAGTTATGGAAGAAGAAAATCTTGCATGAGTATGACATTATTGGGTTTATCCTGCTCCCTTTAGAAAAAGGTTAGGTAACAAGCACAGGGATTTCATTTTGTGGATTTCAGCCTTTTATACTCGCAGCCAAGATGTCGTCAGGATCAGACAGGGCTATCAGTAGTACAGAGCGTAAGCTATCCCATTGCTCACAGGCTAAGATGTCAGTTGGTGGTAGCTTAAACCATGAAGATCGAGTCTCACGTCTCATCTAATCAGAGAGTACAATCTAGCATGTAAGGCAATCGCAAAACCAAATAGAAGAATGTACTGCTACAAACTGATTGTCACCAACTTAAATTACCATAAATATAGAAATGGTACAAAAATTAGCCTGACACTTCCATCCCAGCAGAATCCCAACAGCTCTGTTGATGGGGAGCAATTATTTTCAAATTGCTAGGGCATCTGTACTTACAGAAAGGGGCTTATCTGGGGCCAAGTTACCTGCTATGGTAGCAAAGTGCTCCTGATTCAAGAAGGTAAATGACCCCCGAGGACAAACAACAGAACAAGTCATCAATTCATGTGTTTGGTTACTTTTATACAGGAAATAGAAGTTTTCTCTTTGCAGTATCATTTTTAACGCTACTGCAATTCACACCACATCTTTAAAATTTAAAGGTATAATATAGCATTGGTAGAGCTGACCAAACAGTTGAAATCAGTGTCCAAACTTTGTGGGATTCAACACATGCATGAAATACACCTGTGAAAGTTTGAGCTGAAGTCCGTCATCCGAGTCACGAGAAATGAGTGAAAAACCACTCTGCTTACCCTCGCTGAATTTTGATTGAGAAATCCCGTTTTTTCCCTATTTAAAACATGTTTTTTTGCTGTTTTTTCTCAGAAAACAGGAATAAAATATATTTTTTTCCTGTTTCGCGATACAAGAAGGTTTTCAGATTGCTGATTTCTTTGCTACAATCCTGTTTGCATCCTGTTTTTCATTAGTAGGACTGTTTTGTAGTGTTTTGGGGACTTAGAAAATTTGAATGCTTGCTGCAGGACTGTTTTTTTTCTGTATATTTTTACTTATAATTTTTGAAGATCTGCAGGACTGTTTTCTGACCTATTTCTTTTTGGACTTACAACTTGTTATGGGGTTCATGGACTATTTTGGGGCTATTTTCTTGAAACAGGCAATTTTTTTCCTATTTTTGAACTGGTACCAATGCTCCATACAACACAATCTAAGTGTTGAAGTACTTCACATACCAGACATCCTGTGTATTGGAGGGAAATTTGAATTTTGTCAGTTGCAGCAGTGTGAAGCAGCAGTGTGAAGCAGCAGTGTGAAGCAGCAGTGTGAAGCAGCAGTGTGAAGCAGCAGTGTGAAGCAGCAGTGTGAAGCAGCAGTGTGAAGCAGCAGTGTGAAGCAGCAGTGTGAAGCAGCAGTGTGAAGCAGCAGTGTGAAGCAGCAGTGTGAAGCAGCAGTGTGAAGCAGCAGTGTGAAGCAGCAGTGTGAAGCAGCAGTGTGAAGCAGCAGTGTGAAGCAGCAGTGTGAAGCAGCAGTGTGAAGCAGCAGTGTGAAGCAGCAGTGTGAAGCAGCAGTGTGAAGCAGCAGTGTGAAGCAGCAGTGTGAAGCAGCAGTGTGAAGCAGCAGTGTGAAGCAGCAGTGTGAAGCAGCAGTGTGAAGCAGCAGTGTGAAGCAGCAGTGTGAAGCAGCAGTGTGAAGCAGCAGTGTGAAGCAGCAGTGTGAAGCAGCAGTGTGAAGCAGCAGGTATTAAAATGTATCAAAATCACTGTACCACAGTGAAAAGTGCACCACATGGTGGGTAGATTTTCCAGGACTATGTTGAATGGATTGCTGAATGGATTTAGCCTAATGAGCAGACTGATTTACTGTACAGCCATGTAGCATATTGACATTTGAACCGGTACGTGCCATATCTGCAACACACATGTATGTACATTGTAATTGATTGGACTTCATGTTTTATCTGTCACAAGTTTATGTATCAGATTGATGCTTGCAAATGGAAATTATACCTTTTTTTATGTTTAATATTGATTTGATTTTCTTATTTTTTTTCTTCAGTTGTATTGCAAATAGGACCACGAGCATGGCGTGATTTTTAATAAGCAAATGGATTTGTTACCACCATGTTATATTATCCAACATTGAGGGATCTTCTGCCGGATCGATACTTGACTGCATATTATTTCAAGTCAAGCAACCGTGTCATGCTGCCATGATGATTTGGATGCTATTGAAAAAGGTCAATGTTTTGCATGTTTTGCACACATGTGGAAACATTTTGCAGATCGATCTGCATCCATGAATTTTCATGCAGAATTCTTTTTCAGGATAAAGCTCTTTTAGTGATAAATATTAAACTTTATAAAAAAATCATATTTTCTATTTTTAAAGAAAAATTTCGGGAGACGTGGTGTCGTAGCTGTTCTGGCAGCCAAGCGAACCGCTACAATGTGTTTGTGCAGTCAAGCGTAACATAAACAATAATCCAACAATGGATTAAAACTGCAAAAACGGCGGCAAATGGCGTTATCTGGCCTGGTGCCACTTTTTGTTTTACGCCATATGGCGCCATCCGTACGCAAGGGGTTAAATAGTGATTTTGTTTATATTGCTTATTGTAATTGTTGAAATTGGCGGTTTCAGAAGTCTTCAGATACATGTACAATTTTCTTGAAGATGACAGAATTTCAGCTGGAAATATTTCACAGGATTGGTACTAGTATCATTTTATAAGCAGTAAGCTTTCAGGTTGAAACTAATTAATTTAGCTTTTTATCATCACCAATATTATACCTTTAAAAGCAGGCCCACCTAGCACAGCAAAATGTGAAAGTCAGTATGCAGATTTTACAGGAAGTACATGCATTCATCCAAGTACTCGTACTCATGCTCACATGATTGTGCTCATATCTTTTACATGGGCTCATACTAAAAAGTAGGCCTACTTGTACTCATTAACAGTCCTCAACTGCAAGTTGCTATACGAATTCACAAACTGTGACTTTTCCTCACTTTCACCAGTTTGTAAAATGTGGGAAAGATTTTACTTTAATAATACCCCTACCAAAATCAGTCAGGAACCGCAAATCTTGGAAAATAACTATCCATCTGTGTTCAGAATTGTATAAACACTTTGCACAACTTTTAAATTTGAGAATTTTGTTTGAAAATGTTCGTGAAATATAGGGGAAGAAAGTTTGTGTTTTCTGTAACTACATGTAGGTGTTCTTGGCTGTGTGCACAGTGTATGCCTCAAAAAGTGTTCACATACAAGTTGATTTCTGCCAAATTTTTACAGATTTTGCTGACATAAATCTTGAAATAACTGGTTGTGCCACATGTTTCGACAGTTTTTTTTAAGGAGGGTTGGTTATTTTGTAAGATTTTGCTGTTCCTGCTCCATTTTGGTGGGTTTATTAATCTTTCCATGACATTTTGTATCCTGCCGCCACGCAAAATCATTCTTTTTTCAAATACAGAATACTCCGTTACAACACACACAAAAATCGACCAGAAATGGCCACATCACAGAGATAAAAGTCCATGCTTAGGGTAAAATGGGGTAAGTGGGACACTGGGGTAACTGGGACAAGTCTAGGTTTTCTCCATGTATTTTTCTATGCATGAAGCTTTACTGGAGTAGAGATTTTTTTCTTGTTCGAACAAACACATTCAATCAACGTGGCGAATTTCAATTCTTTGTGCGAATGTTTTCCCGTCAAAAATCGTGATTTTCACGGTCCACCTCTTGCGCCCTTGAGCCCTTCAGCCCAGCCTCCGTATTACTATTTTTTTTGTTTTAGTGAACAAAAGAGGCTAAGGTCTGAGTGCTTTTTCGGCAAGAAAAGGGTAATTCCAGGCCGAATTTCACGTCGATTGTTGCAGGAATACATCTCTGGGGGGGGGGGGGGGGGTATTCGATATACCTTCGTACAAGGGAAATTAATCCTGGAATTTCTGGATGTCTGCTTTCCATGTAATTTCCATACAACCTATTGTCTCTAAATTTCATCCGAGAAATCAGATACAGTAGGGCTACATACATGAAAAGTATACATGTATAGAAATAAAACTTAACTTATTGCCGGAATTTACCCTACTAAGACGGTAATTTTGAGCATGCTCTCAAACCGGAAACCATCTTTAATTAAATTTCCAGTATCTGGGTATCATTTTTATACTAGGCTGTCAGTATATTGCTTACTTTTGTGAAATTGACAAACTCAATTAACTCGTCTAAGAATGAATGTTTAAGGAAAGTGCATGTAACAAGAACAGCATTCTCCTTTTCAAAATTTTGGTGACCAACTTGGCAAAGGGTGTATCTTTTGCCAACACAGGGCCATAAGGGACAATAACAATTAACATTCGACCCTATGACCATCATATCTGACAAAAAAGTTGCCGAAAAATTTTGTTAGATGTTTTATGTTTAATCATTTTTCTTTCCTGTTGTAAATGTAGGTTTGCTCAATCCACTTTGTTGATGGTAAACCAACCAAGACTCACCCCTATCCATCACTGCACATGGGATATAAACCTCATGTAAGTTAGACAAATAATGAAACGTCATTACTAAATAAGTTTACTCCATTGACATGGTAAACATTTTGTGTTTAGGGCTGTTCTCTTTTTTTACAAATTTAGTATTCGGTTATTTAAAACTGGGTTTGACCGAATAGTTGAATATTCGATACTTGCCGAAGTTGCCGATCAGGTTTTTCATGCGTACGGTCAGCTGCAATTACATGTACATGCCGCACCGGTAAAAGGTTGCACACAAAGCACGCCGGTGTTGCATGGGCCTGTTGTATCAAGATCATTACGGGTATACTGCATTTTTGCAGTAAATTACTTTCAGTGTCAAGGGTTTAACGGACGGGAACAATAAACTTGCATCCACAAAAAAGTTACGTTGACAAAAATGCAGCATTTGACAGTCTTGTTTCAAGATGATAGTGACTGATAATGGATCGTGCAGTGTCGCGTAAATTAACAGTGCGCCCTCTAACAGTACGATTAGACCAACTCATGGGCTCGCACTATTGTCTACATTTGACACTGCTAAGCGCCGTAACTTTTCTATTGAAATAGCATCAGTCATATCTGTACGTATGTATGGGGGATGTTTTGACCTACATGTAAACCTTTCAGCTTTCAAGGGGAATGTTGTTACGTGTTACATGAATTTCAGAAACTCAAATAGATATGTATTAATTTCATTGCAGAGACTGCTGCCTTCTGGGAGACATGCCCCAAGAATGAGACGGGATGCTAAGTTGAAATCAACAGTTCAAGATCAAGAATCTGCATCTGATCATGCCTTTCGTGAGGATGAACCACAGACTTCCTCTGTGGGTGAAGAAATTGTTCTGTCTGCTTCCCAAGCAACTACATGTACATGTAAAGACGCATCAGTACAGTGGTATGATTTTAGCAAAGCTGATCACAAATATGCTAAGGATGACAGTTGCCCCATTAAAACTCGTGCCAAAGTAACTCAGACCGACACCTCTCCAGAATTATCCGCATCTGATATGGGTGATGATGTAAGCAAGTTCTATACTGGATTGAGTATCCAGGTATTTTGGGCCTTGGTGCGATGCCTGTCAACTTTGCCAAATTTGCCAAAATTAAAGATGCAATCAACTTTTACTTGTGCTGATGCGACTCAGGCTTGGTTTGTTGCTTTTTGACTTGGGAACAAGATTCAAAGTTTCCAAGTCGACATCATGCAAGATTTTCAGTGAATGGATTCCGCTCATGGCAAGATTCCTGCGGGACAACTTGATATTTTGGCCTTCAAGGGAGACACTGAAAAGGATCAGGCCACGATGCTTCTTAGAACACTATCCCAGAGCCACTTGTATTATAGATTGTACAGAAATATTTGTGCAAAGACCACAGAACCTGAAGCAACGTGCTCAGACTTATTCAAATTATAAGCATCACAACACGTATAAGTTACTTTATTGTATTGCACTTAACGGTTTTGTCATGTACTTATCAAAATTATTTGGTGGGCGTGCAAGTGACAAATTTAATACTCAAAGTTCAGGAATTATTCAGCACTTACAACCTGGTGATGAAATTCTTGCTGATAAGGGATTTATTATTGATCACATTCTGCCACCGGGTGTGAAATTATCCATCCCTGCTTTCACCACTGGCAACAAGGACCACATACTGCCTGAAGAAGAGGTTACACGGACGCGGAGACTTGCGAATGTTCGAATACATGTGGAAAGAGCCATCAGACGTCTTAAGTGTTACAAGATCTTAAGCACGGTTATTCCAGGACGTCTCAAGAATGTGGACAACATTGTCACTGTATGTGCTGGGTTGTGTAATTTGCAATCTCCACTGATTCAAGAGTCTTTAACAGCTAAAGAAATTATCACAGAGTCCGATGATGATGATTGAGTGTTCGTAGATGAGGACTGAGTTTTATCTTGGCTTGCCAACATAAAGTACAAATTTCCTGGAAACTTACATGTAGAACTTTGTTCTATATCTTTTGTGGCTGCACATTTTTGTGTAGTTCCAAGACATCCTTACGTATTGCACATGGGTCATAGCCGTACAGCGCCATCTACACATGCATGCCAAGGCCGAATTGGCCTTTACGTGCGTGTGTAGAGGGTGCTGTACGGCTCTGACCTGTGCGCGCTACGTTGCACCGCTAATTAAGGACGTCTTGGAACCAAGACTAATTTTTGTGTGGAGCACATTGTACCTCGCTCATGAATTTATAATGTAGGTCATGTTTCAAAAGCTCCTGATATGGCGATTGTCACCTTAATTAACCCTAACCCTGCCAAGATGCATCAGATTGCATAGTTTGTCAAATTGACTTGTCTGGAGAGTGCAGCACATATGCACTGTGCTGCGTCTGGCAGGGTTAGAGTTAATCCCAACAGTGCTGAATCCAACAATTTCAATAAAAAATTTCACACACCCTGGGGGTTGGGAAAAGTGTTAATTGGGCATGCCATGGATGGAATAGGGAAAGGTCAGTGGCTTCCTGGAACTATTGGAACACGTATGTATTTGGATATGTTATAGTCTTGAGTGACACAATACATTTGGTGCTGCCTGAATATCAATTGTATTTTCAAAATGTTATGGCTTTATATTACAGTGAATGTGTATATATGTAAACAGATATATATAAAAGCAAAGAATGTAAGATGTAAAAATAATTGACTTTTGTTTACAATGCGTCATACATGTAACTTTATATGCTTTTTAGAGGTGTGGAGAATATGGGTTCCCAATCGACTCAGCATGTGATTCATCGATATCTCCAAATAAAACTAAACAAAGCAACTTCATAGAAATCTGTAATAAATAGTGTCCTGACTCCTGAACCCTCTGCATCCTAAATTGGGGCTGGGGAGTGACCGACATTAATATTGCAAAAAATAATCCATGCTTCTGTTGCAAATATTTTCAAAAAATGTGATATACATGGATGGACTCGATTCATGATTTTGAATCTGAAAATTACGGGCCTATCAATTGCTCCCCCCCCCCCCTCCCCCCCCCCCCCCCCCCGGCTGCCTCAGGTGTTATGTGGGGGGTTTTTCAAGCCCGATTTTGGTCACTCATTTTGCCATTGTTTCCCCATCATAAGTTAAAACCATGAGGTGGGGGTGCCCCACTCATGTATGTTGGGGATTGTCACTAAAGTTTTGCCCCAGGGGTGGGGACAATCCCCACATCTTGGGTGGGGCAGCCCGAAGGGGGGGGGGGGGGGGTGGGAGAGCAATTGATAGGCGCATTACCTTGAAAGTCTAGCCTCGGCCAATGACGCACATCATCAATCCACTCCATGAAATCCACTCCATGAATTATTCTAAGCCTATATAAAATACACAAATGTATTACTGATCACTACCAATTGGCTTGATTTGTATTGAATTCATGATTTAGAAAGTTACATTTTACATGCAAAATTATTTCAAAAATTGAAATGGAATTATAATAATAGGCCTATTATTAATATAAGCAAAGTTAATCACATTTAAGGGATTACATCAGGCTTAGCTAGGCTAACGTTATGCCTGGGCAATCTGCCTTGAGTGTTGAGGCTAGGCTATGACATATATGCTATGGCTAATTATCTTGGCTAAAACATCATTAACTCAACACTGTGCTGTTATTTTAAAATTTACAACTTCAAAAAGTTCTATTTTTCTAAGCCATCCTTCATGTCCTTTGAGACTTTGAAGCAAAACTCACCAGTACGCATTCTTGGTGGCTTATCACTCGGACACAGATTTGATTCCGACAGTCACTCCAACAGTACACGCAGGTATTTATTAGCACCGTCCTGTCCGTGCCGTGATTGCAGTCGACCACGGGGCTGACGCCATGTAAACCCCGTCGACGAAGACCGAACGAGTTGCGCGCCACGACGCGACACGGACAAACTTCGCCGGGCAGTGCACGTAAATTAATAATTTTAGTCATGCCTTGGATCCTATTTTGTATTCGTGAACACATTTTCTTTAAGCACAACAATCACAAAAGCAATATGATTTGAAACAACGGAATAAACAAAACATTAACATCGAAATTACATCATTTTGTTGTTGATCGTCTGCTCCTCAACACTGTTGGTTTATATCTCGCGCCATTCCGCCTTTTAGATATATAGAGGTCATCAGGCGGTCACATGCATAGGGCAATTAAGCGGACCAACCACGTCCCAGTAATGGCGATCAGGATAGAGGGCGCCCTTTCGAAGATCGAACTTGGAATGGTCTATAGCGCCGCGTATAGACGAATCCGGCGACCAAAATTAGAAGCATTTACTGCGGTGGCGAGGCGCTCGCGTGCGTGTTAGACGCACGCGCTCGACGCAGCTTCGACCAACAGGGTGTTTACAACTTGCCAAAATGCGCGCGCGACTGAAATTAAAGAACGCGCGCAATCAGCACGCGAGCGCAGCACCACTGTAAAAATGGCGTCGGCGAATTCCTGTATACAGGAATTCGCCGACGCCATTTTTACAGTGGTGCCGCGCTCGCGTGCAGGCTGCCCGCGTTCTTTAATTTGAGTCGCGTGCGCATTTTGGCAAGTTGTAAACACCCTGTTGGTCGAAGCTGCGTCGAGCGCGTGCGTCTAACACGCACGCGAGCGCCTCGCCACCGCAGGAAATGCTTCAAATTTTGGTCTCCGGATTAGTCTATACGATCTTTGGTAATGACCCAACTCTCGTTTTTTCTTGAAATGCAAACTCTTGAGGGCAGCAAACAGGGGATTCAGTTAGACAAAGCTTCAGAGTTTGGATTTCCAGCGTTTCCCGAGCAAAATCGATCAAGGTACTGCGAAATTCGATAATTTCAAGTAGTTTTTCGATCCCATTTTGTAAGGGTTTTAGTTTTTCGTGATTTTGACCATTTATTAATTTTGACCATTAAAACCGGAAGGAAACATCATAACCCTTTCGCTACCAGGAGAAATAATGCACTCATTACCACAATACCAGTCCCCTTTGTAAAAATTTCATTGTATAGCGCCCTCGTAATTCAGCGAGGAGAAAGGCCGATAAGATCTAACACAGTATGTGAACAGGATAGACCCGCCAATCTCCCACCCCCCCCCCTCCCCCCCCCGTTCAAGGTTGTGTGAAATTGGGTGTGCAGGCAAACCGGCTAATTCTCCCACCCCTATCAACATTGCATTGGGGGGGGGGGGGGGGGGGAGGGGGATGAGTGGGAAGGGAGATGAGTGGGAGGGGAAGGGAGGATGGGGGAGGGGTATTGGGGGGGGGGGGAGGGGCGGCGAGGGGGGGGGAGGTGGAGAAACAATTATTTATATTCACATAACTGTGATCTGGAATGTTTCAAACTACGGTCGCGGTGCACGCAGATGCGAGATCGACTTTTTGTCGATAGGGGGCGCTATTCACATTTTCGCCAAATACAACATGAGCTTGGTGCCAAAAGGAGCCACGGTAAGGAAGTGGCGTGGAACTTTGGTGCCAAGCGGAGCCCATGGTAGTGAAAGGGTTATAATAAAAAGTTTTTAGGTCCTGTGAGGGCGCTGTAACGACGCGATTTTCTGGGCTCCAACTAGCTTGGAAAGTGACGTTTGTTGAACTAGCTTGGGATGTGTACTTTTATCTAGCAACCCACTTTGGAAATATGCACCTGTATTTATTTGCGCTTTAGAATGTTTAAACTTTCTTGAGTTATCTGGACATTCACTATATACCATACCCCCCAAAAATTGTAGAAACAGCGCCCTCACAAACGGTTCATTATGCTATTATTGCGAACGTGTCACTGATAACTACTATTTTCCTGAATCAGGATGCACCATTTAGTATGTATTACTATTATTTATTACACCCAACGATATAGAATGTACAAGGTGGAAACAAAACAAACACTCAAAATGATCAAATACATTGCATGTCATGTGCTTTTCCTTTATTTGCAACTTTGTGGAATTTCACTGGAAAACATTGGTTCATTACACTGTTTTCAAATCTAAATAGAACAACTGTGTGAACTGTTTCAAAGTAGGAATGATACAAATCGGATTATGCACAAATATTTACATATATATTTTTGGGGTAAATATAGAAATTTAATTACTACAAAATATTTACATATATATTTTGGGTGTAAATATAGAAATTTAATGATTACAGGCCCGGCCAACACTGGAAAGAAGTTTATGTTAAATCCCCTAAATGACATATTCCGCACATTTACAAACTCTGCAACGGGTACTTTTGCATGGGTAGGGGCAGAGTTAAGCGAGGTCATATTTTTGAATGATTTCAGGTGGACACCTAAAATCATACCCTGGAATGACATGCTTCTTCTATTGGAAGGTCAAACGGTTCATTTGCAAGCACCTAAAACTCACTATGCAAGAGATATTGTTTTCGATACGACAGCCCAATATTCTGTACTGGAAAACAGCCTTTAGTCTACATAAGTGGTGGGTCTATTGATGAACGTGAGACAGAGATGTCTGTCAGATGGAAAATGTATTCATTTTCTCATCAGATTCCACAAGCCCAACAGCAAGCAGTCACCCCATGCCTGTACTGCTTTTCACATTTAGTACTTGACAATAGATAGGAAGGTGGGCGTCGCGCAATTTCTTATATTGGCACTATACAATGTACTTGGTGATTTAAAGATAGAAACGGCCATTCCAGCGACAACAACATGCAGATTTTAAAGCATCAAACCCTTTTATTTATTGAACTGTTGCTTTTCATGTGGTGATTATTTCTTTTGGGTGTAATTTAGGAGGCATTTGTGTTACCTGTAAGGCTGCAAGTAGCGTTGACGACCGTGGCTGCTAATAACACTACAAGTTGTGCAAATTTAAATAGAACAACTGTGTGAACTGTTTCAAAGTAGGAATGATACAAATCGGATTATGCACAAATATTTACATATATATTTTTGGGGTAAATATAGAAATTTAATTACTACAAAATATTTACATATATATAGGTCATCATTAGGCTAGGCTAACCGTTCAGTTCAGTTGTAAGGGATCTCCTCCCCCCCTTCCAAATATATTTTTAGAGAAACCTAAAAATATTTAGAGAAACCTACTATTTTATGCTAATGAGACCGTGTTGAGTCAAACCACAATCTACTAGTCTAAGGCTAATGAAAGTTGATTGTTTCCCGTTACTCGACCGACTCCTGTGTTCCTGCCGGACCCCAGTCTTTGCACAAAAAATCATTAGTTTCTATTATAGTAGTTTTCACCCCAACTTTAAGTAACAGAACATCTTCAAATCTGAAGTTTATTGCTAATCCTCCACACATTATCTGAGAAGGTCGAACATGAGCAGACTTGACATCCTGCAGCAGGCTGCCCAAGCGGCATGCAATTGCAATGGAGTATGGCTACAATGCGCTACAGAAATACTGGTGAATAATGGGATTCAAATAACTGCGTTTGCAAGAAGCATTTATTTATTGTTGTCTGAGGGAAGGGGTAAATATAGAAATCTAATGATAACAGGCCCGGCCAACACTGGAAAGACATTTATGTTAAATCCCCTAAATGACATATTCCCCTGCGTACACGTTCCAGACTAACTCCCTATGATGTGTCGGAAATTGTGGTATCCAAAGGACTGAAGACACGCCTCCAATTAATGGCCTTTGCTGATCAGCAGAAGGAGGAGGGGAAAACGGACATCGCTCAGTTCATCATCAACAAGGGCAAAAGGGTTGTACACGAGACAATCCAGGTATACGTAACCTGAAGTCTATATGTGAAACATATCGGATTATTCGGAAATATTTACATGTCAGCATCAGTTTCCTTCACTTGGGACTTGGTTCGATATTTGACAATTTGGAATGAAACATTGCTTCATTACACTGTTCATAAACATTTACATCCAAGTATAACATGGTGTGAAATGTCTCCAAAAGTAGGCATGATACAAGTCGTTTCATTCTACACTGTTACATGTACTTGACATACATGTATAAGTTTCCTTTACTGGGGAATTAATTTCTTTAAACTAGGAATGAAAAATCATCGGTTCATTGCAGGGCATGATTAGTTTCTTTTAATTGTGACTTTTGTGGAATGCCTCAACCATAGGCATCAAACATCGGTTCATTGTACTGTTTACCCCCCAAAAAAGAATTCACATTGAAATAGAACAATTGTGTATCAATTGTATCAACTAGGAATGATACCAATCTAATAAGTTGGTGACACAATACTGAAATGTCATGCTCAGTTTCGGTCACTTGGGACTTTTGTGAAATTTCTCAAAGCAAGGAATGACACACATTGGTTCATTACACTGTTTACAAATCATGCGTGTTTGTTTTCGCTTTTGCAAACGTCTGTTGCTACAAACAACACAGTCACGTTTTTTACCAGATGGGTTCTTGCCAGGATAGTGTGCTTGCTCTATGCAACCCCCTGCTATGTTGATCTTAGAGTGTCGCTGTCCACGCTGTGTTGTATTGCGTTTCCAACCTAACAGTAAACCCTCTACAACACTTATCCGAAATTCTAGAGTGCTCATTTTCTGATTTGAAGCTATACTGTTAAACACTACCGTGGCATTCAGCAAACATACGTCAAGCATATTGAAGAATACACGTTTCCACCATTTCATGCTCCGATGTTTGTGAGTGTAATACTGAAAACATTGACCAGCGAGATCAGTCCCTCCCATGTTTTTATTGTACGTCATGACCGAGC
Organism: Hippasteria phrygiana; assembly: GCA_037893225.1. NCBI lineage: Eukaryota > Metazoa > Echinodermata > Asteroidea > Valvatida > Goniasteridae > Hippasteria > Hippasteria phrygiana. Next base: position 370,074 of record JAZGUH010000939.1, read on the forward strand.
TAGGTTTATTAATGTCACGAAATCCTGTGTCGCTCTTCCTACAGTGAATCTTCTTTGCGGTAAGGCTGCAATCACCAAAAGTGGTTAGTAAAACAACACGTTTTGTATCTTGCCAAACTATACATAATTGGTCTGCTTTCTCTAGGAAACGGGGGGCATCTCCTTGTCTCAGTTTCCATTTTTTTGGGTTCGCGTCGTGTGGCATTCCCTGTGTAGTGTACCGCGCAGTTCCACAAAAGCCAAATCCTAGTTGTGACAACTTGCATACAAGGGCTGGGCTTGTGTACCAATTATCACAAAATATGATATGTCCCTTGTGTTCTAGTTCTTTCACAAGATCCATGACGACTTGTCCCGCAACAGTGAGACTGGCTGGATGAAATTTGGACGAGTCCGAAGTTGATGCATTGACATTAGTTGGCCGGTTCTTGGCAGCTCCTGTGTACAGTTTCCAAGCACAGGTGTATCCTGTTTGTGACTCATTCAAGGAGAAACACTTCATACCCCATTTGATTGGTTTTCTTGGCATGTACTGTTTAAAACCTAGTCTTCCTTTGAACCTAATCATACACTCATCAGGAGACAGGTTCTGTCCAGGACTGTAAACAGCGAGAAACGTTGGTAACAGGAGATCTAATAATGGGCGAACTTTCACAAGTTTGTCACGTTCCAAGCCTTTGGGTTGAGGGATCTGGTTGTCAGAGAGGTGTAGAAACCGAAGAATGGATGTGAATCTGTTCCGGGCCATGACAGCTGGGTAGAGTGGGATCCGAAGAACTTCCGATGTACACCAGTACATACTGTACTGAGGCATGCTGTTTATGCCCATGGCAAGGAGAAGAGCAACGAAGGACATCATTTCTGGAAGGGTAGTCGGTGTCCACGAAGATTGCAGGTGTGCATCTGCAACAATACTTTGTTGCGCATAGCGATTGGTTTCACATACCAGCATATCCCAAACTGCTTGACTCCAAAACAGTTGGAATATCTGGAGTGGCGTAAAACCCATGAAGTCACCTCTAGGCCCAGTATCTGCTGTGAACTTCAAGGGATGACGGAGAAATTGAGTTGTTTCTTGCCAACCAGCTCGAAAGTTTGGAGGAGGCCTAGTAGTACGCCTACCTTGCGCACGGCCATTGCATGGTGGTACACAAAATCCGTCAGAGTCCTTCGCCGTGGACGTGCTCGTCGCTGCTGTATCTATGTATGACAAAAAAGTCAAAAGACACAAACTTTAGTCAAACTGATATGAACGCAAAGTTCATGAACAGATAGTTTGATAAATAAAAATGTTTTCTTTGCAACCAAATTCACATAAGTTACAGCACTGAGAAGAGGCAAAACAATTTTTTTTTTCTGTTTTGGGGGGGGGGGGGGGGGGGGGGGGGTCATGACCATACAGTCATGACAGCATAAAGTCAATGACATCAGCAGTACAAAATGTGACCACGACTATGCAGAAAATCTTTCAGCCAACGGAAAGGAAGAGGTTGAGCTACATCGCCTACAAATGTGATTGCAATGAACAGTTATCCGTGAAGTGAACAATAACAATAGACCGTAAATGATGTACTGTGGTGGGAGTGGAACATGAACGAAGTGTGGGCGGGAAGAATTGACTCTTTTGAATAACAATGAAGAAGATCATAACGCCACTCGTGCAGGATCTCATGCAATATCGTGCAGAGTGATGGCATATATTTAAAGTACGGCCTCTGTTGGCCTATTCAGGGAAATAAACTAACGTAACGATTTTTCAGACTTTCTCAAGATAAAAGACCAAATGCTTAAGCTCTAGTCAGCTAAAAAATCAAATCAGAAGGTAAATTACAGCACATATTTATGCACCTTTACAAAATAAAAAATAGTGATATTTCCCATCCAACTGCGTCCCAAACTTTTTTTAGTGTTGCATGTTAAACGAATTTGGGTCAACTCTAGTCCGAGTAACTTGGACCATTTATCACTGTTTTTTAACATTCGGACATGATCTGGCGATAGTAGGGGTAAGTAGGGTCAAAGGAAGTCTGCAGTGATCGAGTGATGATTCCAAAAATAATCTGAAATCTCAACAAAAACATCCTAGATACTAGATACGCCACCTACGGAACAAGTGGAGTTCCATGATTAGATGGAGTCCATCTAATCTTGGAACTCCACTTGTTCTGTAGGTGGCGTATCTAGTATTTTGGTGGTCGTTTCAAGGGTAAAATCAGATGTTGTTGTTGCGATTTCAGACATATTTTTGGAATCACCACTCGATCACTGCAGACTTTATACTTGGACCCTACTATCGCCAGATCATGTCCCAATGTTTAAAAAGGCGAAAGGGTCCAAGCATGGTAAAATTTAAAAGAAACATGTCCAAGATTTTAATCTGTAATTTCCAGTGAAAAACACATTGCCACTCTACCCCTCAGCATCACCATGTGGCGTTCTAAGTTCTGTCCGATTTTGTGCCATTTTCTGCATATGTTCATGTAATGAAACCCATGGAGGAAGGAATATTCCTTCCTCCATGGTCCAAGTTACTCAGACTAGGTCAACTCGTACCCGGGTCAACCACAGACCTTCGCAAATACCGCCTAGATGAGACGTCACAATGGTTACCAGGGACGTGGGAAAGAAACACGCACCAAAATCGCTCCCATTTCCATCCCACAATCCCTTGTTTGTGACCATTGTGATGTCTCGACCAGGCGGTATTTGCGATATGGTCTATGACGTCAACGCAACGCGTAGCCTCGATTGCACAATCCGTTAGTTCTTCTGAAATTATTATCTGGAGTAGGTATATGCACACGAGTTGACTCGGTGAAACTTAACCCCTTGACCCCGGGTTTTAGATAGGAGGCGCCGGGGCACCAGGTCGCGGGTTATGCAGCCAAGCAAAACGGAAACAAGAGGCTTGTGCAGCCAAGCATAACATACACAATAATACACCAATAATGGTTGAAAGTGCAGAGATTGACACAAATAAAAGGCAACCGGCCTGGTCACAATTTTCAATCTGCACGTATTTGTGTCAGCCGTACGCAAGGGGTTATAAACATTGGTAAAATGGTAGGATGGGTATGCCTTTTTTCTTTTTCTATACGACGTACTCCGAGTCGGCGGGAAACAATTTTATAAAATGAGGAGTATTAAGCATGTTAAGCTCACCTATATCACTGTCGTCGGAGTCAAACGTGTCTTCGAATTCGTCGTTATCTGAGTCGCTTTCTGAACCACTATCTGCTAATATTTCGTCCAATATCCTACCATTTACTTCGTCGTCCATGATGCAAATCATACACAGCGCCAAAAAGTAACGTCGATGACGCTTGCAAGTTGCATGGGTACGCGACGCGACAGAAACCTTTGTGTCGCTAGAGGGCGCTAACCATTTTCTCGGAGCGCATAATAATTACCTTGCTGCCAAACATCTACGTTTGAACCATAGCTGAATATAATAATAACAACTTGTTGCAAGTGTTTGTAATGGCTAGTCAGTTTCGTCATGGTTTCGTTAATCTTTAAGCACAACAAGTTTTACAACCGTGTTAACGTTTCTTAAAAACACAGTGCGCAGGGGGGGGGGGGGGGGGGGATGTTGTTGTTGTTGTTGTTGTTGTTGTTGTTGTTGTTGTTGTAGCTTTAAAATGGCACGTACTGGCAATAGGGGGGGGGGGGGGATGCTACTGCCCGGTGGTGTACATGTGCGCACGTACGTACCCGATAAATTTGACTGTCCGAATTTACATCCTCCAGAGCCACGCATGTGCAGTAAGCACAATTTTCAAAGGTCAAAAAACTTATGCAGTCACGCCACACAGACTATTATGCAAGATGGTCAACTTGGACGGTTGACCATCTAGTAGTTTGTATAAAAGATAAGAACAGTAATTTCTCTTTATTCGGTTTACCATGGTCAAATGGTCAACCGTGTGTATATATTACATCACATACGCGGTGGGTATACCGGGGTAAGCCGTCGGTGGTTTGTCATAGGGGGCGCTGTTTGTACGTGTTACATTATAAATACGCGGGGCTTGCGAAACTACTGATCTCAATGCTGTGCTTGTGGCGTGAACACCACTGACTTGACTGATGAGGGGCGTGACACCGTAGTTATTGTTGATTTTCATGTCGATATGTCTCGTTTACTTGGTGTTCGTCAAGTACGCCAGGTTTATTTAATTACATACAGCAGGGCAAATATCCGAGTCGGTATTATTGAAGGTCGTCAAGATGTTGCTGACAAAATTGTGTCTGCATTTGATATGTGTGGAACTGCACAAGTCATGCACTGGGCATGCTCTCGAGAATTTCATGCCGATGGAGGTACGCACTACCATATGTCGATCAAATTGGACAGAACTCAGCGTTGGTTACAAGTTAGAAACCATTTACAACATCGTCATGGGATGGCTGTACATTTCTCCTCAAACCATCACAATTATTACAGTGCCTGGAGGTATGTGACCAAAACTGACCGAAATTATATCCAATCCAGGGGACATCCTGATTTAACAGATTCAGTACCACCAAAGACTGACGCTGCTTCTCAACTTCTCACTTGGAACTCTCAGTCTCAGTCACAGCCCGAGTTTCCGTCTCAGTCACAGCCCGAGTTTCCGTCTCAGTCACAGCCCGAGTTTCCGTCTCAGTCACAGCCCAAGTTTCCGTCTCAGTCACAGCCCGAGTTTAGGTCTCGGTCACAAATCCCGGATTCTGCGATTCCCCCCAACAGTCCCACACATCAACGGATGCGTACACGTTCCAGACTAACTCCCTATGATGTGTCGGAAATTGTGGTATCCAAAGGACTGAAGACACGCCTCCAATTAATGGCCTTTGCTGATCAGCAGAAGGAGGAGGGGAAAACGGACATCGCTCAGTTCATCATCAACAAGGGCAAAAGGGTTGTACACGAGACAATCCAGGTATACATAAGCTGAAGTCTATATGTGAAACGCACACAGTAACTATTAACTAAAACTAAGACAAGCCCAAAATTGCTGCCCAAAATTCCATGTGGGTCGTAGGGGTGTTGCTACGCACCAGTTGGCGATAGGGTTCCATTACATGAAAATAGGCAGAAAATGGCACGAAATCAGACCGAACTTAGAACGCCACATGGTGATGCTGAGGGGTAGAGTGGCAATGTGTTTTTCACTGGAAATTACAGATAAAGACCTCTTGGACATGTTTCTTTTCAATTTTACCAGGGTTGACCGAATGAATGTGTTTTTATATTCCCCTCCCCCAAACCACCCCTCAAATGATCGTCAATCTCTGGGCCCAGGTCTAAATGTAGCCTCCCATCTCTATGCCAAATAGACCCACCTGTTGCTTTTTGTTTGCAAAACTAAATTTGAGGTAATTGAGCTGTAGAGATATGTAAACTTATGTGAATTATCTTGCCCTCGGGCCTGATATAGGTCATTAGGCTAGGCTAACCGTTCAGTTCAGTTGTAAGGGATCTCCTCCCCCCCCCCCCCCCCTTCCAAATATATTTTTAGAGAAACCTAAAAATATTTAGAGAAACCTACTATTTTATGCTAATGAGACCGTGTTGAGTCGAACCACAATCTACTAGTCTAAGGCTAATGAAAGTTGATTGTTTCCCGTTACTCGACCGACTCCTGTGTTCGTGCCGGACCCCAATCAGTCTTTGCACAAAAAATCATTAGTGTCTATTATAGTAGTTTTCACCCCAACTTTAAGTAATAGAACGTCTTCAAATCTGAAGTTTATTGCTAATCCTGCACACATTTTCTTTTTTGAAATATTATTTGCAGGAGGCTTGGGAACTCTTCGAGTCCTGTGAGACGCTGAGAAGGTCGACCATGAGCAGACTTGACATCCTGCAGCAGGCTGCCCAAGCGGCATGCAAGTGCAATGGAGTATGGCTACAATGCGCTACAGAAATACTGGTGAATAATGGGATTGAAATAACTGCGTTTGCAAGAAGCATTTATTTATTGTTGTCTGAGGGAAGGGGTAAATATAGAAATCTAATGATAACGGGCCCGGCCAATACTGGAAAGACGTTTATGTTAAATCCCCTAAATGAGATATTCCGCACATTCACAAACCCTGCAACGGGTACTTTTGCATGGGTAGGGGCAGAGTTAAGCGAGGTCATATTTTTGAATGATTTCAGGTGGACACCTAAAATCATACCCTGGAATGACATGCTTCTTCTATTGGAAGGTCAAACGGTTCATTTGCCAGCACCTAAAACTCACTATGCAAGAGATATTGCTTTCGATACAGACAGCCCAATATTCTGTACTGGAAAACAGCCTTTAGTCTACATAAGTGGTGGGTCTATTGATGAACGCGAGACAGAGATGATGTCTGTCAGATGGAAAATGTACTCATTTTCTCATCAGATTCCACAAGCCCAACAGCAAGCAGTCACCCCATGTCCGTACTGTTTTTCGCATTTAGTACTTGACAATAGATAAGAAGGTGGGCGTTGCGCAAATTCTTTTCTTTGCACTATACAATGTACGTAGTGATTTAAAGATAGAAACAGTCATTCCAGCGACCACAACATGTTGCCCTGACTAAATATGGCACCAGTGCAGATTTTAAAGCATCAAACCCTTTTTTTTTTATTGAAGTGTTGCTTTTCATATGGTTTAAACGTCCCATTCTTAGTAACCGAGTCATTTTTTATCAAGTCAAGTAAAGGTACAATTCAAATTTTCCAAAGTAAAGTCCCGAGTCATTTTCTTTAGTCGAGTCGAGTCGAGCCGAGACAGCTGACACAGATGAGACCCTGGTGAGACATCCGACGCTGGTGAGACTTCCGACGCTGGTGAGACTCCGACGCTGGTGAGACTCCGACGCTGGTGAGACTCCGACGCTGGTGAGACTCCGACGCTGGTGAGACTCCGACGCTGGTGAGACTCCGACGCTGGTGAGACTCCGACGCTGGTGAGACTCCGACGCTGGTGAGACTCCGACGCTGGTGAGACTCCGACGCTGGTGAGACTCCGACGCTGGTGAGACTCCGACGCTGGTGAGACTCCGACGCTGGTGAGACTCCGACGCTGGTGAGACTCCGACGCTGGTGAGACTCCGACGCTGGTGAGACTCCGACGCTGGTGAGACTCCGACGCTGGTGAGACTCCGACGCTGGTGAGACTCCGACGCTGGTGAGACTCCGACGCTGGTGAGACATCCGTCGCTGGTGAGACGGCTGGGCACGGCTGGGCACGGCTGGGCACGGCTGGGCACGGCTGGGCACGGCTGGGCACGGCTGGGCACGGCTGGGCACGGCTGGGCACGGCTGGGCACGGCTGGGCACGGCTGGGCACGGCTGGGCACGGCTGGGCACGGCTGGGCACGGCTGGGCACGGCTGGGCACGGCTGGGCACGGCTGGGCACGGCTGGGCACGGCTGGGCACGGCTGGGCACGGCTGGGCACGGCTGGGCACGGCTGGGCACGGCTGGGCACGGCTGGGCACGGCTGGGCACGGCTGGGCACGGCTGGGCACGGCTGGGCACGGCTGGGCACGGCTGGGCTCGGCTGGGCTCGGCTGGGCTCGGCTGGGCTCGGCTGGGCTCGGCTGGGCTCGGCTGGGCTCGGCTGGGCTCGGCTGGGCTCGGCTGGGCTCGGCTGGGCTCGACTCGACTCGACTCGACAAAAAAGGCTGAGACTTAGACTCGTCTTCAGTCCTTTGGATACCACAATTTCTGATACATCATAGGGAGTTAGTCTTGAACGTGTATGCGGGGTATGCATCCGTTGATGTGTGGGACTGTTTGGGGGAATCACAGAATCAGGGATCTGTGACTGAGACACAAACTCGGGCTGAGACTGAGAGTTCCAAGTGAGAATTTGAGAAGCAGCGTCAGTCTTTGGTGCTACTGAATCTGTTAAATCAGGATGCCCCCCTGGATTTGATATAATTTCTGTCAGTTTGGGTCACATACCTCCAGGCACTGTAATAATTGTGATGATTTGTAAATGGTTTCTAACTTGTAACCAACGCAGAGTTCTGTCCAATTTAATCCACACATATCAAATGCACTACACAATTTTGTCGGCACGATCTTGACGACATTCAATGATACCGACTCGGGTATTTGCCCTGCTGTATGTAATTAAATAAATGTGGTGTACTTGACAAACACCAAGTGAACGAGACCTATTCACATGAAAATCAACAATAACGGTGTCACGCCCCCCCCCCCCCCCCCCAATCAGTCAAGTCAGTGGTGTCCAGAAGCATTGAGATCAGTTTCTGTCAGCTTTGGTCGCATACCTCCACACACTGTAATAATTGTGATGATTTTAATTAGGGATGTTCATTTTTGAAGAATTTAGTATTCGATTATCCGAGACCGGGTTTGACCAAATATTCAAATATCCGATATCGCCAATGAAGTCTTTCAGGTGTCTGCTGCAACTGCATGCCGCGTCGGTAAAAACTTGCATGCAAAGCACGCCAGTGTTTTACATGTGGCGATCAATATTAGAGACCACCCGATGGACATTTGGCATTGTATCAAGATCATTACGAGTATGTATAACGTTCTAATAAAAAAAAACTCCAGCCCGAGTTTTTGCAATAATTATTTCAGAAATGTCAAGGGTTTTATGGTCGGGAACCATAAACCTATGTTCACAAAAAATGTTGCATTTGACGTTGCTAAGTGCCGTAACTTTTCCATTAAAATAGCATCAGTCGTATCTGGACGTGCATATAGGATTTTTTTGAATATTTCAACCGGCAAAAAGCAATTCGAATATTCAATTGACAGTGTTGTAACCAAGTCATGTTTTCTCAAGTCAAATCAAGTCACAATTAAAATGTTCACAAGTCCAATGTTTTCAAGTCAACAAGTACCAAGTCTCAAGTCAATTGTTGCACATAGTAAAGTCAAATTCCAATGACAAATGACTTTTGGCTGGCACGTATGCACTGTACAAAATCAACCATGCGTCCCCGGTCTTGACGATTCTCCATGCAGTCGTCCAGTGTTGCAGCCTCGCATACGTACTGGACACCCAGCTCGATAGGCACTGTAGGCTTGTCATTTTTTTGTCAACTGGTATGTGCATATAGGCCCAAAAGTTTTGTTTGTTTTAACAAAAGTGTTGATGTCAGCAAGTGAAATTTAAATTTATTCAAATCAAATAGTCACAAGTCATGTTTTTTTCAAGTCGAGTCAAGTGAAGTCCCAAGTCATTTTTTTTTGTCAAGTGAAGTCTCAAGTCCTTTATAAGCATTTTGAGTCGCTGCTGTTTGTGATATGAATGTAAAATACGTCGATAAGTTGTTCATTTTAGCCAGTTCATTGTCGGACACCTACATAATGTGTAAGCTCAATCTCATTGCTAAGAAAAGCAATACCACCGTGTATATGTATTTTGGTAATACATGTATTATATGATTTTTACTAAATACTTTGTGGTACATTTGCTTTTTTGTTTGTTAAATGACTGTTTTTTATTCCGTTGTCAGTCTGTCCATTTCCCCGTTTGTCAATCTGTTTTGCTGTTCCATATTGAATGTCGTGCTGTCTGCTCGTCTGTCTGTTTTGCTGTTTGTCGTATCTATTTTTGGTTAATAAATTACCATCAATTGATGTACTCAGGAGATTGTGGTTTAAAACTGCTGCCATGCCAAACTTTAAACATTATTTCTGTGCAAATTGTATTTGTTCATAGTATTTTTGATGAATTTGCTGAATAAACCTGAATAATAATAATACATAGTAACTGACCCATCAATTTATGTACTCGGGAGATTGTGGTTAAATACTGTGCCTCTCCCCTCTTTAATTCCCCTACACACCCCCCGCCCCTTTCAATGTTATTGGGATTGAAGTGATTAACGTTAAAATATTGCAGTCATTGAGTTTATTACTGCACAAAAGTACCCTCCCCTGCCCCCCCCCCCCCCCCCCCCCCTTCACAGAAATTAAAACAATGGGCCATGTGCAAGGTTGCTTGGGGGCGCTGTAACGACCATTTTCTGGGCTCCAACTAGCCTGGAAAGTGACGTTTGTTGAACTAGCTTGGGATGCGTACTTTTATCTAGCAACTCCATTTTGGAAATATGTATTTATTTGAGTTGCAAGGGTGTACATGTGTGTAAATGCGTGTGTTATCTTCGAAATATCGTTGAAACAGCGCCCTCGCGCGTTCGAGCAAAGTCCATTTGCCATAACCCTTTCGCTACCAGGAGAAATAATGCACTCATTACCACAATACCAGTCCCCTTTGTAAAAATTTCATTGTATAGCGCCCTCGTAATTCAGCGAGGAGAAAGGCCGATAAGATCTAACACAGTATGTGAACAGGATAGACCCGCCAATCTCCCACCCCCCCCCTCCCCCCCCCGTTCAAGGTTGTGTGAAATTGGGTGTGCAGGCAAACCGGCTAATTCTCCCACCCCTATCAACATTGCATTGGGGGGGGGGGGGGGGGGGGGGGAGGGGGATGAGTGGGAAGGGAGATGAGTGGGAGGGGAAGGGAGGATGGGGGAGGGGTATTGGGGGGGGGGGGAGGGGCGGCGAGGGGGGGGGAGGTGGAGAAACAATTATTTATATTCACATAACTGTGATCTGGAATGTTTCAAACTACGGTCGCGGTGCACGCAGATGCGAGATCGACTTTTTGTCGATAGGGGGCGCTATTCACATTTTCGCCAAATACAACATGAGCTTGGTGCCAAAAGGAGCCACGGTAAGGAAGTGGCGTGGAACTTTGGTGCCAAGCGGAGCCCATGGTAGTGAAAGGGTTAAAGACCTATATAAATGTGTTTTAAAGGCTTTTTCTACAAGATGATCGAGTGGTCGATTGTTGAGTAATTCCATCTCGCACCGGAGATATGGGGCGAAATGCAAAGGTATACGGCGCTACAATTTTCACGCGGCGTCACAGAAATTTGATTTAGCGGCGCGCTAAATTTCGGGCGCTAAATGCGCAGCGCAGCTGAAATTGTTGCGCCATACACCTTTGTATTTCGCCCCATATCTCCGATGCGAGATGGAATTACTCAACAATCGACCACTCATCATGTAGAAAAAGCCTTCAGAAACACATTTATATAGGTCTTTTATTTATTTATTTATCTATTTATTTGCTGTCTTATTTATACAGGGTGGCCTGATCAGTTAAAAAACTGCTTTGCAAAAGGGCCCTGCTATTATTACATAAGTATTAGTTAAAACAGTGTAAGAAATTAAATTAAATCAAAACAAAAAACCAAAAACATATATATATATATATATTATTAACAATACAAACATTAACAATCAAATTAAATGAGACATATAAAAGAAATAGAATACTAAAACTATAAAATCCAAATAGAACAATTAAAAGCAGTTTATATAATAAGCTTAAAATACGGGAGAGATGAATGTAAGTAAAAACTCTAAACGACAAGACAGGGAAATAGGAAATAAATAAATTATTAATAAATTACCAGAAAATTATTACATTAAAAGTATGAACAACACATTATCGAAACACAAAATTTACAACAAAAATAAGACAAAGACATCAAAATCTATTAAAAACTACCACCCCCCCCAAAAAGTCAAATTTCAACAAAGCCTTGTCAGACATATTAAACCAAAAATAATGGGAAAGATAAATGTAAGTCAAGACTCTAAAAGACAGGGCAGAAAAATAGGGAAATTAATAAAAATTGGTTAATAAAATTCCAGTAAAATTATTACATTAAAAGGTAAAACAACACATTATCAAGATACAAAGTTTATCACAAAAATATAACAAGGAAAATAGAACAATTAATACAAAAAGTAAAATATGTAAAACTGTAAACAAAAAATGGAATAGACAAAAACAAATTGTGATATCAATATTAAAACGTCAATCAGTCAGTGAAGAAGAGATTTAAATTGGTGCAGTGACTTTGCATGTCTCTGGGCCGTAGTAAGTTTGTTCCATCCCAGGGTCCCGAGGTGCTGAAAAGTGCGCCTGGCAGCATTTGTCTTGGGCACAGAGGACAGATGTAATGATTCGTTTGACTTGGCACGAGTATTGGCAGAGTGGCATGGATTAACGAATCGTGATTTCAGATATGCTGGACTCAGGTTATTCACGCATTTATATACTTCGCACAAACGTGCTGGCAAAGGTGACCATGAGAGTGCCCTTTGTAAATCAGTGATGTGTGTTCTTGGATGGGCATTAAAAATTAATCTGGCCAGACGGTTGTGCAATTTAATTAGCCTATCAGAATGACAGTGTGCGCAGCTTGACCAGGTAACATCACAGTAGTCAAACAATGGCAAGATAATGGCACAGCTTAACATTTCAAACGTTGAGTCCGGAAGGCAGGGTTTAGCAGATCGCCGAAGAAACCCCATTTTCATAGAGATTTTCTTGGCCATATATTCAATGTGATCGGACCAAGACATATACTCATCAAGAATAACCCAGAGATACTTATACAAATGAACTCGTTCAATGGATATATCATTTAATGAGATCTGTACCTGAGAGAAGGTGGGTATCCTTGGACGAGAACCAAATATCATGAATTTAGTTTTACTCACATTCAGCGTAAGTTTATGGTTCATCAACCAAGGTGTTTCCTCCCAGTTTTAATGGTCAAAATTATGAAAACTAAAACCCTTACAAAATGGGATTGATGCACTGACAGTGCGTGATGGAGCCCGGGCGCATTGATTTGAATGAACTTGAAGATATTTGTGGGTCTGGTCCACAATCTGCGAGGAAGAATTTGGGATATTGAAAAATTCTGCCTCGCAGAAATCTTCCTCGAAGATATTTTTCAGTCTGGTCCATAATCTGCAAGGAAGAATTTGGGATGTTGAAGAATTCTGCCTCGCAGAAATCTTCCTCGAAGATATTTTTGAGTCTGGTCCACAATCTGCAAGGAAGAATTTTGGTTATTGAAGAATTCTGCCTCGCAGAATTCTTCCTCGAAGATATTTTTGAGTCTGGTCCATAATCGGTGGATCCTATACTACTCCTCAGAATTGTGAAATTACATTTTGTTGGGGAATTTTCACTACAGTGTTCACATACATAAATAGTAAATAGTATAGTAAATTTGTGTCTCATTTTCCACAAATATTTTGAAGTAACAGGTTGTGGCACATATTTAGACAAGCAGGGTTGGTTAATTTCCAAGATTTCGCTGTTTCTGACTAGCTGGTTGGGTATATAATTTGTACATGTACTACATGTAGGCCCTACTTGCAGACTGGGCTGTAACTTTTCTGAGACAAGACTAGTATAGGGGCATAACTCACTCCCCAACAACAACTTTTTCAAGTTCTGTTGAAAATGTCTGTCCAACATGTCAAAGCATTTATCTGCAATCCATTCATGTTCAGAATTGTGTAATCACATAAGTTTGAGGCTATTGTTGGAGAATTTGCACTGCTAAATAAAGGAAAAACATGTTTGTTTTGACTTTACATGTATTCTTGGCAGTGTATGGTAACACATTTCTTTTAGTAATGTACATGTAGAGTGTTCATATATATATTATGTAAATTTCTATCTCATATTCCACAAATAATTAGGAGATAAATCTTTAAAAATAACACGTAGTGCCACATATTTAGACAAGCAGGGGTGGTTATTTTCCAAGATTTCGCTGCTTCTGAACCATGCTGGTGCGGGATATTAAAGTAAAATCTCGCAATTGTCCACATGCTTACCTGAATATCTGGACCACCAAATTGAAACATGTTGCTGTCCTACTGAACTTCCTCCATGATTGGACCCTCTATCGCCTTTTTAAACGTTTGGACATGATCTGCCGATAGTAGCGTCTGCAGTGATCGTGTGGTTTTTCTGAAAATGTATCTGAAGTCTCAACAAAAGCATCCAGCCGGTTAAACCCTTACAACGGCCTCTAAAATGCTAGATACGTCACCTGAGATACAAGTAGAGTTCGAGGATTAAGGTGCAGACACCAAGGTTCAAATACGAGCCGGACGAAAAGTCTAATTTCACGTCCAACTCCAAGAGGCACCCGTTGAGCCCGAGGCGCGCGCAGTGCCGCTGGCCGATATACGCAAACATGTATTCATGTCATGTATAAAAATCCACTACCATAATATATGCACAGCTCGTTTGTGCATGCTCCGGGTTGCACGAAAAATGTTTTTTCGGGTTTAACTTGATCGTATTCTCATTTTGAGGGGATCAGTGGCTGCATGAATGACTACTCTGCATTTTGGGTGAACGTTTGGTTGATATATTCAGGATAACGGAAGATATCGGCGCTCCAAACAAAAACCGCTGTGAACCCAATGTAAGTCCTTCCAGCTCTAAACGGCGAATCTCGCATGTACGGATAGATTTTATTCTTTTTGCAAACTATACATGTATGTGTGTGTAATTTTGGCATCTGCAGCGTATGTACGTACTTTGTTATCAGGCTTGATTCTGCATGATTAGGAAGTTAGCGAAACGTTACGCACGGTTTCGGATACCTATTTTTAAGTTTCGGGGACTTCTAAAGTCCCCGGGGTAGGATAGCCACGCTATACCTAGATACGTGAGGCTTCGAGCCCCCCTACCCCTGACTACATTTGAACATCAAAAAACAAACACTAAACAAGCACATTACACGAAGACAGTGTAGCCTCGCTAACCATGCATTACCATAAGGGGGTACGACCCCCCCCTGTCTTCAACCAAAACGGTGAACAAAAATATCACAAGGAACAAGCAGTAAACAAGACGTATAAGAACAAGCAAAACATGTGAACAAATTAGTTCAGAAAAAGGACGGGAGACAGAAGCTCCAAAAAATGACTTCAAGGGACTTCAAAGGTGAAATACCAATCGGTCGTCTCTGACAGTACAGACGGCTCCCCGCACGCACCAAGTGGTGCGAAACGTTGTCCGGTCCAGCCGGGCAAAGTCTGCTTGGAGCCGTGCCTTAATTGAACCCTTGACACGGAGAAGTACCTGGCCGGCGTCCTGTCGGGATCCATCGCAACGCGAACGCCAAACCAGCCACCTCACCGTGCAAATTAAAAACCAAATCAAAAGGGACTCCGGGCTAGTGTCCACACCAGACCCGTAAAGGACACAGGAACGTGTAAGAGAACATTGTCGGGCTTGTGCTTTACATCCAAGATGCTCAACCCAAGCCCACAAATTATAAACGAAAGAACAGTCCCAAAATGTATGACAAAGTGACTCGGGAGCGACACAGCCGACCCGAGGGCACTTGCCATCCCCTATACCCCAGCAATGAAGACGTTGAGAAGTCTTAAGTGCCCCCCAAACGATTCTCCAATGTAAGCCCCGAAGTCGGTTGCTCAAATTGGAGGCATGACAAACTTTAAACATCTGATCGGTGTCAGAAATGTCACAAGCCGGACGCTGATTGGTATGGTGGCCCGCAAA
Organism: Hippasteria phrygiana; assembly: GCA_037893225.1. Classification (NCBI taxonomy): domain Eukaryota; kingdom Metazoa; phylum Echinodermata; class Asteroidea; order Valvatida; family Goniasteridae; genus Hippasteria; species Hippasteria phrygiana. The sequence continues at coordinate 385,453 of JAZGUH010000939.1, forward strand.
AAGTTCGCAAAGACTGCGAACCGATGCCGGCCCCCAATCAATGTCCGGGAAAATCTCAACAGCCAGCAAGACCAGCTTGCAAAACTGCTTATAATAGCCCGTGGTCGAAAAAGCGTGAGGAACATCGTTCCGCCACCAATTCGGGTAAAGACCCGGCGGAGCGACAAGGCCACCCAGTATAGTGAAACAAATCTCCAGGGTGGGCCCCCATCGCCCAACAAGACCTTTACCCCAAGAACGAAAAAGGCGTCACATTTGTCGCGGAGGTTGGTAACACCCAACCCGCCCTTGGCTAGGGACTGGACAAGAACTGTCCTCCGGACGAGTTCAGTCTTGCCCGACCAAATGAAGGAAAAAATTGCTCGGTTTATAGTCCGCTCTACTGCAAGTGGAAGTGGATAAACCGGAGCCAGAAAAAACAAAGGTGATAGAATTAAGGTATTGACCAGCAATACCTTACCTAAGAGGGAAAACGTCCCCCTTTTCCAGCTGTCCAAAGAGGACTGCAGTTTGGGAAGCCGCGCTTTCCAATTAAAAGGGCCCATGTCCCCCTTGCCAACCCAGACACCGTTGATCTTGGTCGGGTCGGTGGTCCAATGAATAGGGACCAGATCGGGCCATGAGCCAAAGACCAAGCCTTTCGACTTGGCGAGATTTAAGCGAGACCCGCTCGCACGCGAAAAAGCATCAATGATCCCAAAAAGCCGCCTGAGAGATTGGCAATCCCTTACAATGCAGGTCGTGTCGTCAGCGTACTGCAACACTTTGCATTGCAAGCCATTGGCCCCGGGCATTGCCAAACCAGTCACGCGGCGATCATTGAGGACTGTCTGAGCAAAAGGCTCAATAAGAAGGACATAAAAGAGGGGAGAGGGGGCAACCTTGCCTTACACCCCTCGTGACAAAAAAGGGGTCGGAAACAACCCCATTCACCAAGACTGCACTGGATATATCTGTGTATATCAGTTTAATCCAGTGCCGGAAATTCGGCCCAAAACCAAATTGGTCTAGGACCTTAAAAAGGAAATCCCAATTGACCCTGTCGAAGGCCTTCTGCTGGTCTAGGGAAATAACGAGGCAGTCAAGGTTCCTTCCATCCACGTATGCTACCAGATCCCGAAGGAGTCTGATATTATCATGGATGGACCTCCCCTTGACGCCACAAGTCTGAAATTGACCTACTATGTCAGGTAAAACATTACCCAAACGGAGGCACAAGGCCTTCGACAGGATCTTATAATCAACATTAAGGAGAGAGATAGGGCGCTTGTTTTTGGGATCAAGCTGATCCCCACCCTTCTCCAAAAGTGTGATGATTCCCAAACGTTGGGAATCACCTAAATGATGCAGTGCAAAATTTAATGCACACCGGAAGACCCCGAGAAGATCAGAACCGACCATGTCCCAAAACATCACATAGAATTCCTTGGGCAGGCCGTCCCCTCCAGGAGTCTTATACCGTTGGCCATGCTATGAAGGGCCGCATCGAGCTGTCCAAGTCAATGCGGCTCTCGTCATCTACAAGTGTAGACAAAGATTCAAGAAAAGGTCCCTGTGAGTCAACCTCCACAGGCTCTTCATAAAAAAGGTCGAGAAAGAAATCTCGATATACGGTTGAAATTCCACCGGAAGATGTAATAATGTCTCCCCGTGAGTTACGGACGGAGGAAATAACTTTCTTCTGAGCCTGGGAGGATTCCAGATGAAAAAAATATTTGGACGGCTTCTCCCCTTCCTCGAGTTCCCGAACCCGCGAGCGGATCCGGGCACCCTCCGCTTCGAAGTCGTCCAATTCTTGAAGGGCCAACTTTATTTCGTTATGCCGGGAAAGAGTGTCAGCATCACACTTCCCGGCATCTACAATCTTGGACAAAACTCTTGGGACACCTCAACAGTAGACCACCACCCCCCTTCCCCCGGTCAGTGTTGATGTCCGTTGTTAGGGAATTTGGCGCCAATAACAATTTTTTCTGCGCACGAGTTTCCTCAATCGTCGACTTTTAACCACACCGAACCAACAATGATTGGGGGTGGGGGGGTGTCCCAACGAGTTTTGTCCAGGATTGTCTGAGTTTTGGCCAAGGACATCTACGTCAGGGAGAATTTTCGCACACTTGATTATTTCCATTTTCGGGGTTGGGTTTGGCATATACATGCAACTCCAGGTTTTTCTTGTGCCCATGCAATATATCCGTTATCCTTTATGTAGGAATAAACACTAATGAAACACTAACAATAATTATAATGCGGGGTCGATTATACTGTTTCAAGTTCCCTGTCCCAAGTATACCATTTTAATTTCGTCACAGAAGAAGCATAGATATATCGATTTCCCAAGTTTATATGTATGGCTGTGACTGCTTCTCTTGTGAGATATGTGTCCGTTTCTTCAGATCAGATTACCAAACAATTGCGAAGTTAAAGCGCCCTCTACTGACATACATGTGCTCAACGATTCACCGTAGCGTTACATAAAAGACTGTCTCTTTATTCTTGTATAACTTTGTTGTTATGGATCATCGTTGGATTTCATGTCCACAATATGTAAATGAGTGAATAAAACATGTTAGGAGCCTTTGCATATTATTCCTGTACTTTTGTTTACTGCCAGGCAGCGGGCTGCATGACTAATATAGGTTTTGTCTCAGATTGATATGGAAAATAGTATGGTGAATCGATGGCAACCGTACGCGAACACTCCACGTTATGACAGTTGTGTCTGTTTTGGTGCAGATCGCATGTAAACAAAATGAAATCGTTACTCTAATGAACTGTTTAGCTGAGAGGCTTTTAAAAAGAACTTCTTGAATTGAAGACGTGATTGACTGAAACGGCATCTATTTATACGGCCTTGTTTCTGGCTTTAAACAATTAATAGTATAACAGCCACATAGTAAGACTATAAGTGACGGAAACTGGTTATCCCCAATCTATACGACAACAAAGTGTGAAACATAGGACAAAGTCAAGGCCCCTAGGCGGTGGAAAAAGTTTGTGATTTGGGAATACGAAAACGTTCACCACCACACCCCCCCACCCCCCCCCCCCCCCCCCCCGCTCTGGTGTGGCGATTCCGTTTGACACACGCAAGTGAAAATCAACAAGACATTATTGTGTGAATATTTGTTTGGGCGAAAGTTGACTTTTCTCTATAAATTACCTTCCCCAAGAGCATTTTCTTAACACTCTGACGTCCCAATTTATTTTAATATTCACATTGAACTCCTTGATCCTGGGGAGCAGCCACCCTACCTCCTCACAAGGGACGGATTAAGTGCAATAATGATATGTATTCGGGTTGCAACTGATTTTAGTATAGTGTGACGTAAGTTTTCAAATACGAAACACCTTTTCATTAAAAACGACAAACCCACTCAGCATCGTGATTGTTGTGTGCGAATGGCAAGAAGGAGACAATGATTGTTTATTGTTAGAAAAACGAAGGGAGGGATTCGTTAAGTATCCCACAAATACCGACATATGATGCACGATATGGGGCAGAGGGAACCCCCCCCCCCCCCCCTCTTTTATGTTGGTCATTTTGATGTGTTCCCGGAATCTCAGGAATTCTTTTTCAGATCTCTAGGGGAATGTGTCAGGTAACAATAGTCTGGAGATTGTATAGGGTATAGGGACAAGGTGGGGGGAGTACCCCTCTGTCCCATATCGTGCTGGGTATAAATACTGAAGTTTCTGCGTCCACTTCAGCACTGTGCTTGAAACGAAACGCCATGGAAGGTGACGGGCCTGAACGTTTGCTTGTGGATCGTCAAATCAGACAAGTTTATTTAGTAACATATAGTCAAGCTGACGAAGAATTAGTATCTTCTCGAGAGGAGTTTGCACAGGTGGTGTTGGAGGCTTTCGAATTTGCGGGACGTCCGGCGCAAGTTGTCCAGTGGGTTTGCAGCCAAGAACAACATTTGGATGGAGGGTTGCATTACCATATGGCAGTGAAACTACATCAGCGTCAGCGCTGGCTGCGAGTCCGAAATTATATGCAAGAGGAAAATGGCATCTGTGTGCATTTTTCTTCCAATCACTGCAATTACTATAGTGCCTGGAAGTATGTGACAAAGGCGGATGTGTCTTTCATACAATCTGCGGCTCATCCCGACTTGGCGAACGCTTTTCCCCCCAGAACGGCAGAGGCCTCTCGAGCAAGAACTCTGAAAGAACAAACCAAAGGTGGTGGGGCAATTGTAAAGAAATGCAAGAGAAGTCGCCTAACGGTCTTTGAAGTGTCCCAGATCGCTGTTTCAAGGGGAATCAAGACGCGTCTTCAGCTGATGGCTGTAGCCAACCAGCAGAAAAAAGACGGAAAAACAGATCTTGCAGAATTTATCATCAACAGGGGGAGGAAAGTGGTAAATCAAGCTATTGAGGTACAAATAACTGTAAACAGTTGAATTCTTTGCCCTACCCTCCCCCACACCTTCCCCACACCTCCCCCATTTCTCCCCCATTTCGGGCATTATTATTATTTCCATTTATATGTCCATGTGCAATTGAGAAGGGGTCTGTGATGTTTGCCATAATTTGCATATTATGTAATAGCCGTCCAACAAGTCCGTCCTGGTGCATGTGGTTATTGATCGTGTGGGTTGGGCTAAAATAATATGCAGGAATTCTCGCCTAACCTCGTCACATCACGTACCGAGCCTACATTTTACCGAGCGATATTTTAGTTTACTCTATTCCGCCGGCTATGATATACAAGTAAGACAATTATGACACTTACCTCATCTAACGTGCGTGCACTCCATTTGTAAAAAAATCAGTTCAGATCAACCATGTATAAATATTCCGATTAACGAAGGTAATGCTGGATATGACCGGTCAAAATAACGCCAGACAAATGGCAAATCACGGGTAAATACCCAATCCGTTGCACTGCATAACCCCCCACCCCCCCCCCCCCCCACCCCCGATCAAAATAATAGTAATAATGATAATTGAATGAAATAAAATATTAAAACATTCTTCGAACAATCTGCAAGGGAAACTGACTAGGTAAATGTTGAATACATTTTCAAAGTGAACAAAAAAACTGGCAGGAGCGGGATTCGAACCTGCGACCTCCGGAATACCGGTACGGTATTCCGGAGGTCGCAGGTTCGAATCCCGCTCCTGCCAGTTTCTTTGTTCACTTTGAAAATGTAAAAAATTAATCATTGTTATATTTGCACTCGGCAGGACGGTTGGCAATTGGAGCACGCAGAGGAGACGTTGGAAAGATCCAAGTGCAGCCGGATGGACTTGTTGCATCAAGCGCTGCAAGGGGACTGTAATTGTGCAGGCAACTGGACTACATGCGCCGAGGAAATACTGAGGAACAACCGGGTTGGGAAGGCCGTCTTTGCAGAGGCTACGACGGAACTTCTTGAGAATGGCCGCGGCAAATATCGCAACATAATGATAATTGGCCCCGCCAACTGCGGGAAGACATTTATGCTAAACCCATTGAACTGTATATACAAAACTTTCACCAATCCGGCGAGCACCACTTTCGCTTGGGTCGGGGCGGAAGAGGCGGAGGTTGGTTTTTTTTTAACGACTTTCGCTGGTCACCTTCAGTATTGGCCTGGCACGACCTCCTCTTGTTGTTAGAGGGACAACTAGTCCATTTACCAGCACCCAAGTCACACTTTGCGTGTGACCTGGTTTTCGAGGCCGACACACCCATATTTTGCACAAGCAAACATCAATTGGTCCTAGTACGTGGGGGTGCCGTGGATGAAGTCGAAACCGAGATGATGTTGGCAAGGTGGAGAATATTTACCTTCTTCCATCAAATTGCACAAGAACAACAGCGACAAGTGCCTTCATGTGGCCATTGTTTTGCCTCTTTAATTCTGAGCAATACCCACTGAACACTTCAGATTTAACTGAAAACTTGAGGACCATTACCATGTCTGAGCTTAAGGTTTTTTGTATTTTATCGCGTGAATGTAGAAAAAACGTAGACATTTGAGAAATACAACAAATCAAACCCGTCATTATGGAAACTTGTGACTTTGTGTGTACTTTTCTTTATTTCCATGCATCTTGTTTATTTCCATGCCTTGAACGAAATGTTCTACCGAATACCAATTGAATGGAATCGGCAATAAAGCAATAATAATATCAAATCAGACGGAGCCCCCCCCCCCCCCCCCCCCTCCTTTGCCATGCGCGTTCACATCATGGAAAGCTTGAAGCTGCATGCTGGGTCAGAAAAAAATATGGCAATTAGTCTCCCGAGGGTCTAATAATGGAATACATCAATAGGGGAAACTCAATTCACTAAAATATCAATGTGTTCTATACATGATTCTCAAGTCATTTATTATTCATAAATGGCTTGAGAATCATGTATAAAACACATTGATATTGGTTTTTTGGCATAGCTAAATTTCAATAGGAAAAGCAATAATGATTTGGCAAGCTTGTTATACTTTTGGGGTTCGGTGGCAAGTAGCCCCCCCCCCCCCCCCCCACACTCTCATTTATGTGAAAGCCTCGTTTTTTAGTGGGAAATGGGCACATTTTCGTCTGAAATCTTTGAAAATAGGATAATTGAAAAGGACAGTTATAAATGAACGCGTTATAGATCAAATCATCTTAGTACTTCAGTCTTTTCCCGCCATTGGTCAGCAACCTGGTTATTCGTGAGTCCATAGAAGATATTGTCCTATCAATTATTTCCAAAGGGATAGAGCGTATTGTTCCAATTACCCGGGCTTGAAATTGTTCATAGTTCTCGGCAGTGATATTATGTGAGATAGCATTTTCCTTCAGCATGTCTCCAACAAGTTTGAAAATGTTTTCTATGGGATTTAAATCTGGGCTTCTTGCAGGGATGGGTATCAATTCCGCGTTTACTGCTGTCATCGCCTCCCGTGCAGCCTTGCAGTTTTGACTCGGGTCTCCATCTTGTAGGAATGCACGACTTCCATGTTTGTTCGCTCGTGAAAACATCGCTTCAAAGTTGCGGGTAACAAAGTCGGCAAAGTATTGCCCATTCATGGCTTCGTATGGTTCGCACATGATGACGCCCTCTCCGTGTGTTATTGCAACCAACAGCTTGACTACACGTCCCCCGGTTCCGACTTTACTCCCCTTCGAAGTACAATGCAAAGACAGCCCTTCATTGCGCCTTCGCCACACTCGTCCACGAGGCGCACGGGCTTGGTCCATCGGATTAGTTTTATGTGCGAAAGATGTGCCGTCCAAATAAAATGAGATACCGTGCGTCCAAATGTTCCGTGGGTACTCACGACGCATCTTCTTTGCGTAAGCCGCCCTCTTTTGCAGGTCTAGTTTTGTTACAAGTCCCTTCTTACGAGCTTGTAGATATTTGAACCCCGCTCTGTTCATGGCGCGCCTGATGGTCCTGTCCGACACATGCGTCAGTCCGCATACAGCCGACAGTCTTTTGGATGTGAAGTTTCCCTCTGTTTGCCGAAGTTTCATCAAATTTCTTACCAGTAGACGCTCCTCTCGTCTTGACAAAATCCTTGGGCGGCCACCCCTGCCACGGCAGGAAGGATGAACTTGTGCAGCGCGTGTACAGATACGCTGAACGGAAGTACGGGAAACTTTGCACCTCGCCGCTATTTTTCTTATAGATATCCCTTGGCCCCGCAAGAGATGGATATAGGCTCGATTCTCTGGCGAAATGATTCTGTGAAACACCATGATGAAACATGCATCCATGGACTTGACTGTACTCCCGAAATCTGAACTTCTCAACCCGCCAGGTCTGTTTTATATAATGACCGCGCCCGATCATTTGTGGTGCGTAAGCACAAAGGCCTACATTATAGAAAAAGTTGCCAAAAAATCTTAGACAATCTTGGACAAAACTCTTGGGACACCTCAACAGTAGACCACCACCCCCCTTCCCCCGGTCAGTGTTGATGTCCGTTGTTAGGGAATTTGGCGCCAATAACAATTTTTTCTGCGCACGAGTTTCCTCAATCGTCGACTTTTAACCACACCGAACCAACAATGATTGGGGGTGGGGGGGTGTCCCAACGAGTTTTGTCCAGGATTGTAGATTAGAAGTAACGGAGCGCAGGGAAGACAAAAGTGACTCCCTACGCTTCCGCTTCTTTCTTGCCAAACGACAAGAAAAGGAAATAATAAAACGCTTTATGCGGGATTTGACGTCCTCCCACCAGAGGAGCTCGTTGTCATAGCCCTCCTTGAGAGTCCGCCAACCCGCATAAGCACAACGAAATTCCCGTTGAAAACCCGAGTCGGCAAGGACGGAAACATTACATTTCCAAAAACCTCCACCAACACGTGCTTTCGCCGGTAAAGGAAAATCCAAAACTACACATTCATGGTCACTAAAATAACAGGGCCTATGCTGGCAAGACACAACACCAACCGGGTTCGACACGTAAATACGGTCTAGCCGGCTGGAAAGTGTGTTCGCTGCATTGCGCCAGGTATAGGACAAGTTAGACGGGTTAAGAGACCGCCAGCAGTCTTGAAGGCAAAAATCAGAAAGCAGATGTTCCAGCTCCTTGGCCCCGATTCCACAAGTGTGTTATCGGAACCTCGGTGGTCTAACTCAACATCTAAAACGCAATTAAAATCTCCCGTGAGGACAACGGGAAAGTTACCCGTCAGGTATGTACCTAATCCCGCAAAGAAGAGACGGCGTGACCTGGGATTGGTGGGGGCATAAATTGTGCAAAGTAGCACATCCGAGCCGCTTCCAGGACCACGCAAAATACCAGAAACGATCCTCCCCTCAGTATCGAAGGAAGGATCAGAAAAAACGAAGGGGCTTCTAGCAGGCAGAAGGATGATGGTACCACAGGATGTGGATGTGCCAAAACTGGCGAACATCCTGCCCTTCCATTCTGCCTGCCAAGCAGCTAAATCGGAGTTGGAGGAGATATGACATTCCTGAAGACAGGAAATATCATAATCTCCACACAACTCAAAAACTTGTCTTCTCTTTACGGGATCGCGCATGCCATTTACATTATGTGTAAGAATTGCTACCATATTGTGAGTTATGGATCAACAAAATCTAAGGGGGCGATTCCGCCACAGGGGTTGGGCTAGGGGGAGATTCTGCCGAGGACAAAAATTCGTCCTCATCTCCACCCTGCTCGTCTATGTCCGACTCAGAGGAGTCGGACAGGCTAAGTGCAGGAGGAGAAGCAATCTCCTCGTGAGGGATCAGTGTCGAGAGGGGAAGAGGGTCCCCCTCCCCGGGTCCATCCTCCTCCGATTTCGAAGATTCGGAGAGTCTAGATGGGAGTTTCCCAGAAGGACGTTTCTGGGGACTTAGCCCGGAGGATGGGGAGTCCGAATCTGAAGAGGGACGGGCCCTCTTCGTCTTCTTCCTCCTTCCTCTCGATAAAACATAAGGATTAACCCTGTCGGTCGCGGCCTCCATGCACGCGGGCTCATCGCAGACCAAAGTGGGCTGCGAATTGACGCCCGTACACCCGGCACAACCGACAAGGCTAAAACTGGTGGTCCTAATGATTGCACGCTCACAGTGGAAACAATTCCACTCGGAGCGCGCCTCAAAAGGACCTACGATCCTCGAGCATCCAATACAGGATGCCTGAGGCAACTGAAAAAGCGACAGCTGGGGAGTTTCGTTCCCAGAAATAGTGTCCGAAGACGAGGACGAACTAGAAGAAGACGAACCAGACGAAGACGAACCAGACGAAGGCGAACCGGACGGAGAGCCCTCCGATTTGCCTCCCTGCGCAGATGCGGGAGCAGGCGCAGCGGACGGCTCCTGACTAGGGGGTGGTGCAGGAACAGTTTGCTCCTGCACCACTACATCGGCCCACCGTTTGGTGGGCTTAACTTTGGTGGCGTATGATTTGGGGCACCGCTGGAAGTTGTGCCCCACCTCCCCGCAAAAAGTACACTTGACCGAGTTTGGACACTCGGAGGAAGTGTGTCCCACCTCCAAACACTTGTAACACATCACGGTGTTACATTTATTGGCCGTGTGTCCGGGGTCCCCGCATCGGGCACAAGTCCTGGTCTGTCCCAAGTGGGACACCCAGGCGTTGCGGTTCCCGATGCGGAGAACCGAAGGAATTGACTTGACATCCGACATGAGGTACTGCCGGGTGCCAGTAAACACGGAAGACTCATCCGGGTAGGTTTGAAACCTACCCTTTTGAACCTTCCCGTAGCGTGAGAGGATGGACCGGACGACATTGTCATCCAAATCCACCTCCACAAACTTGACGGTGACGAGCGTCACGGCGCCAAAGGATGAAACCTGGCAACCGGGACGCTCTGCCAAAACTGGCCCAAAACGTTGGGCTAATGCGGCAGATTTGAAAGTGACATCAAATCTGCCGCCAGGGAGAGGTTGCAAGGCCTCCAAGTGGTCTTTGGGGATTACCCCGACCTCTCGGAGGACCTTGAAAACTTCACTAGGCGCCTCTTTGCCATCGACTTTCAGTTCGAAGGCTCGGAGGCGCCGGGGGGTGAATGCTTGTGAAGGCATTCCGAAAACAGGAAAAACAGAAGAGCAAAATGAAAAAAATCCCAACTGGGGTAGGAAAAACAACCGGCTAGCAACTGCCTAGTCCGGTAAATCAATAAAATTATCCTACTTGGATAATTCTATAAATAAATAAATGGCACCAATAACACTTGTATTGGTTCCGGAAGAAATAACTACCTTGCTATCTCACTGCAGATAGCAAGGCGAACAGGCTAATAATTATGTAGATATATTTACAGGCACTGTCCACTTTGACAGTGCTAAAAAATAGAAAGGAAGGCAATACCTTTGCCCGCCTATTCAAAGGAAATAACACAGCCCACACAGTACTCCGGATGCTTACGTAACCGAAGACCGGGGGCTGTGCACTGAACAAAAAAGGCTTAACAAAGGCTACGTTGGGCTGTGCACTGCCACAAGCCCTACGCGCAAACAAAAGAAACGCTGCTGTGTGTAGAACTTATACACCACAGCAGCAACAAAAACTATCCCCAAAACCCTCTAAAAACTCAACGGATTTACCAAAAAATGAGCGAAAAGAATGACCAGGGTGGTCTATGACCTGAAATACACCAACCCTGCAAAAAATGGGCAAAACGCTACTCGAAAACCGCTAGAAAACGGTGAAAAGCACAGAGAGCAAAAACGCACGACCTATTTTTAAGTTTCGGGGACTTCTAAAGTCCCCGGGGTAGGATAGCCACGCTATACCTAGATACGTGAGGCTTCGAGCCCCCCTACCCCTGACTACATTTGAACATCAAAAAACAAACACTAAACAAGCACATTACACGAAGACAGTGTAGCCTCGCTACCCATGCATTACCATGAGGGGGTACGACCCCCCCTGTCTTCAACCAAAACGGTGAACTAAAATATCACAAGGAACAAGCAGTAAACAAGACGTATAAGAACAAGCAAAACATGTGAACAAATTAGTTCAGAAAAAAGACGGGAGACAGAAGCTCCATAAAATGACTTCAGGGGACTTTAAAGGTGAAATACCAATTGGTCGTCTCTGACAGTACAGACGGCTCCCCGCACGCACCAAGTGGTGCGAAACTTTGTCCGGTCCAGCCGGGCAAAGTCTGCTTGGAGCCGTGCCCTAATTGAACCCTTGACACGGAGAAGTACCTGGTCGGCATCCTGTCGGGATCCATCATACAATGTCTCGCAACGCGAAAGCCAAACCAGCCGCCTCACCGTGCAAATTAAAAACCAAATCAAAAGGGACTCCGGGCTAGTGTCCACACCAGACCCGTAGAGGACATAGGAACGTGTAAGAGAAAAACGTCGGGCTTGTGCTTTACATCCAAGATGCTCAACCCAAGCCCACAAATTGTAAACAAAGGAACAATCCCAAAAAATATGACAAAGTGTCTCGGGAGCGGCACAGCCGACCCGAGGGCACTTGCCGTCCCCTATACCCCAACTAAAAAGACGTTGAGAAGTCTTAAGTGCCCCCCAAACGATCCTCCAATTTAAGTCCCGAAGTCGGTTGCTCAAATTGGAGGCATGACAAACTTTAAAAAGCTGACCGATGTCAGAAATGTTGCAAGCCGGACGCTGATTAGGACGTTGGCCTGCAAAAAGCTCGCAAAGACTGCGAACCGACGCCGGCCCCCAATCAATGTCCGGGGAAATCTCGACAGCCAGCAAGACCAGCTTGCAAAACTGCTTATAATAGCCCGTGGGCGAAAAAGCGTGAGGAACATCGTTCCGCCACCAATTCGGGGGAAAGACCCGGCGGAGCGACAAGGCCACCCAGTATAGAGAAAAAAATCTCAAGGGTGGGCCCCCATCGCCCAACAAGGCCTTTACCCCAAGAACGAAAAAGGCGTCACATTTGTCGCGGAGGTTGGTAACACCCAACCCGCCCTTGGCTAGGGACTGGACAAGAACTGTCCTCCGGACGAGTTCAGTCTTGCCCGACCAAATGAAGGAAAAAATAGCTCGGTTTATAGTCCGCTCTACTGCAAGTGGAAGTGGATAAACCGGAGCCAGAAAAAACAAAGGTGATAGAATTAAGGTATTGACCAGCAATACCTTACCTAAGAGGGAAAACGTCCCCCTTTTCCAGCTGTCCAAAGAGGACTGCAGTTTGGGAAGCCGCGCTTTCCAATTAAAAGGGCCCATGTCCCCCTTGCCAACCCAGACACCGTTGATCTTGATCGGGTCGGTGGTCCACTGAATAGGGACCAGATCGGGAAGGCAATCGGGCCAGGAGCCAAAGACCAAGCCTTTCGACTTGGCAAGATTTAAGCGAGACCCGCTCGCGCGCGAAAAAAAATCAATGATCCCAAAAAGCCGCCTGAGAGATTGGCAATCCCTTACAATGCAGGTCGTGTCGTCAGCGTACTGCAACACTTTGCATTGCAAGCCATTGGCCCCGGGCATTGCCAAACCAGTCACGCGGCGATCATTGATGACTATCTGAGCAAAAGGCTCAATAAAAAGGACATATAGAAGAGGGGAGAGAGGGCAACCTTGCCTTACACCCCTCGTGACAAAAAAGGGGTCGGAAACAACCCCATTCACCAAGACTGCACTGGATATATCTGTGTATAACAGCTTAATCCAGTGCCGGAAATTCGGCCCAAAACCAAAGTGGTCTAGGACCTTAAAAAGGAAATCCCAATTGACCCTGTCGAAGGCCTTCTGCTGGTCGAGGGAAATAACGAGGCAGTCAAGGTTCCTTCCATCCACGTATGCTACCAGATCCCGAAGGAGTCTGGTATTATCATGGATGGACCTCCCCTTGACGCCACAAGTCTGAAATTGACCGACTATGTCAGGTAAAACATTACCCAAACGGAGGCACCATGCCTTCGACAGGATCTTATAATCAACATTAAGGAGAGAGATGGGGCGCTTGTTTTTGGGATCAAGCGGATCCCCAACCTTCTCCAAAAGTGTTATGATCCCCAAACGTTGGGAATCACCTAAATGATTTAGTTTAAAGGCACAATGGAAGACCCCGAGAAGGTCGGGGCCGACCATGTCCCAAAAATTCACGTAGAATTCCTTGGGCAGGCCGTCCCCTCCGGGAGTCTTACCGTTGGCCATGCTACGAAGGGCCGCACCGAGCTCAGACAATTCAAGTGGACTGTCCAAGTCAATGCGGCTCTCTTCATCTACAAGTGTAGACAAAGAGTCAAGAAAAGGGCCCTGTGAGTCAACCTCCACAGGCTCTTCAGAAAAAAGGTCGAGAAAGAAATCTCGATAAACGGTAGAAATTTCTCCGGAGGATGTAACGATGTCTCCCCGTGGGTTACGGACGGAAGAAATAATTTTCTTTCGAGCCTGGGAGGATTCTAGATGAAAAAAATACTTGGACGGCTTCTCCCCTTCCTCGAGTTCCCGAACTCGCGAGCGGATTCGGGCACCCTCCGCTTCGAAGTCGTCCAATTCTTGAAGGGCCTCCTTGATTTCGTTATGCCGGGAAAGAGTGGCAGCGTCACACCTCCCGGCATCTAAATCAGAAGTAACGGAGCGCTGGGAAGACAAAAGTGACTCCCTACGCTTCCGCTTCTTTCTTGCCAAGCGACAAGAAAAAGAAATAATAAAACGCTGTATGCGGGATTTGACGTCCTCCCACCAGAGGAGCTCGTTGTCGTACCCCTCCTTGAGAGACCGCCAACCCGCATAAGCACAACGGAAATCCCGTTGAAAACCCGCGTCGGCAAGGACGGAAACATTACATTTCCAAAAACCTCCACCAACACGTGCTTTCTCCGGTAAAGGAAAATCCATAACTACACAATCATGGTCGCTAAAATAACATGGCTCATGCTGGCAAGACACCACATCAACCAGGTTCGACACGTAAAAACGGTCTAGCCGGCTGGATAGTGTGTTAGCCGCATTACGCCATGTATGAGAAACGTCCGACGGGTGAAGAGACCGCCAGCAGTCTCGAAGGCCAAAATCAGAAAGCAGATGTTCGATCTCCTTGGCCCCGATTCCACAACGTGTGTTATCGGAACCTCGGTGATCTAAAGCTACATCTGAAACACAATTAAAATCGCCCGTCAGGAGAATGGGAAAGTTACCCGTCAGGTATACGCCTAATCCCGCAAAGAAGGGACGGCGCGACCTGGCATTGGTGGGGGCATAAATTGTGCAAAGTCGCACACCCGACCCGCTGCCAGGACCACGCAAAATACCAGAAACGATCCTCCCCTCAGTATCGAAGGAAGGATCAGAAAAAACAAAGGGGCTTTTAGCAGGCAGAAGGATGATGGTACCACAGGAGTTGGATGTGCCAAAACTGGCGAACATCCTGCCCTTCCATTCTGCCTGCCAAGCAGCTAAATCGGAGTTGGAGGAGATATGACATTCCTGAAGACAGGAAATATCGTAATCTCCACACAACTCAAAAACTTGTCTCCTCTTTACGGGAGCGCGCATGCCCTGGACATTAAGTGTAAGAATGGCGACCATATTGTGAATTATGGATCCAAAAAAACTAAGGGGGCGATTCCGCCCCAGGGGTTGGGCTAGGGGGAGATTCCGCCGAGGACAAAAATTCGTCCTCATCTCCACCCTGCCCGTCCATGTCCGACTCCCCGGACGCCGAGGAGCCGGACAGGCTAGGTTTATGAGGAGAAACAATCTCCACAGAAGGAAATAAAGGTGAGAGGGGAGGAAGAATCTCCTTCCCGGGTCTACCCTCTTCCGAGTCAGAAGATTCGGAGAGTGTAGATCCGGGCTTTCCAGAAAAACGTTTCTGGGGAATGGACCCGGAGGATGGGGAGTCCGAATCTGAGGAGGGACGAGACCTCTTCGTCTTCTTCCTCCTTCCTCGCGGGACTACAAAGGGATTAACCTTATCGGTCGCGGCCCCTAGGCACGCGGGCTTGTCGCAGACCAAAGTTGGCTGCGAGTTAACGCCCGTGCACCCGGCGCAACCGACAAGGCTAAAACTAGTAGTCCGAATGATGGCACGCTCGCAGTGGAAACATTTCCACTCGGAGTGCGCCTCAAACGGACCTACAATCCCCGAACATCCAAGGCAGGACGCTCGAGGCAACTTAAAAGAGGACGTCTGCGGGCTGTCGTCCCCACAAATAGTGTCCCCGTCCGAAGACGAAGACGAAACGGGCGTGGAGCCTTCCGATTTGTCTGCATCTGCAGCTGCAGATGCAGACGCAGCGGAAGGTTCTGGACTAGGGGGTGGTGCAGGAGGAGTTGGCTCCTGAACCACCACTACATCAGCCCACCGTTTGGTAGGCTTAACTTTAGTTGCGTAGGATTTGGGGCACCGCTGAAAGTTGTGCCCCGCCTCCCCGCAAAAAGTACACTTCACCGAGTTTGGACACTCGGAGGAAGTGTGTCCCACCTCCAAACACTTGTAACACCTCACGGTGTTACATTGATTGGCCGTGTGGCCAGGGTCCCCGCATCGGGCACAGGTCCTGGTCTGTCCCAAGTGGGACACCCAGGCGTTGCGGTTCCCGATGCGGAGAACTGAAGGGATGGACTTGACATCCGACATGAGGTACTGCCGGGTGCCAGTAAAAACGGAAGGCTCATCCGGGTAGGTTTGAAACCTACCCTTCTGAACCTTCCCAAAGCGTGAGAGGATGGACCGGACGACGTTGTCGTCCAAGTCCACCTCCACAAACTTGACAGTGACGAGCGTCACGGCGCCAAATGACGACACATGGCAACCGGGACGCCCCGCCAAAACTGGCCCAAAACGTTGGGCTAATGCGGCAGACTTGAAAGTGACGTCAAATCTGCCGCCGGGTAGAGGTTGTAAGGCCTCCAAGTGGTCTTTGGGGATAACCCCGACCTCCCGGAGGACCTTAAACACATCACTAGGCGCCTCTTTGCCATCGACTTTCAGTTCGAAGGCTCGGAGGCGCCGGGGGGAGAATGCTTGGGAAGGCATTCCTAGGGGAAAAAAGGGGAAACGCAAAGAAAAACTAACCCAACTGGGGTAGGCAAAAAAAGGAACCGGCTAGCAGCCGCCTAGTCCGGTAAAAAGAATAAAATTATCCTACTCGGATAATTATAGGTACAAATGGCACCAAAAACACTTGTATTGGTGCCGAAAGAAAATATCTACCTTGCTATCTCACTGCAGATAGCAAGGCAAACAGGATATATATGTATTTGTATATATATACAAGCACTGTCTACTTTGACAGTGCTGAGAAAAAGAAAGAAAGGAGGGCAAATACCTTTGCCCGCCTATTCAAAAGAAATAACACAGCCCACACAGTACTCCGGATGCTTACGTAACCGAAGACTGGGGGCTGTGCACTGAACACAAAAGCTTAACAAACGCTACGTAGGGCTGTGCACTGCCACAAGCCGTACGTGCAAACAAAAGAAACGCTGCTGTGTGTAGAACTTATACACAACAGCAGTAACCAAAAATACCCCCAAAAACCCTCTAAAAACTCAACAAAAACACCAAAAAATTGACCAAAAGAATGACCAGGGTGGTCTATAAGTTGAAATTGACCAACCCTGCAAAAATTGGGCAAAACGCCACACGAAAAACGCTAGAAAACGGTGAAAAGCACAGAGAGCAAAAAATGTACGACCGTCCACAGCTACCTGTGATTAGCGACTTGAAAAAGACTAGAAATCAACCGTTTTTATAACCAGCATGTACATTTAAGCCATGGTTTTCTGCCCTTCCCAGAATTCCTTTGTGTTGTATTGAATTTGGTCTAAATATTCAAATGGCTGTTATTTCTTACTTGAGTGAGCCACGATCATGAAATTTTTGAATTAGGTAGAGAAAAATTCAATGTATACATTTTTATAATCGGACCGACCCTGACATGCGTTTCAAAAAAGAAAATTGTTGATGACGTCATCATGTCGTCACACAATTGTTCACTCTTAGGACATATCTTTGAGACATACCAAAGCTATAACAAAAAGAATTTTGAAAATATCTTGTTTTGTTCGCTAGATATATTGAAAAGAATGTTACGATTTTAAAAATTCAAAAATTCATACAAAATCACGTGATGACGTCATCATGACGTCACTCTTCGGCATTCAATTTCAGCTTGGGGTCTATGTTTGTGTTAAGTCTGATTAAGATCTGATGTTGTTTAGTGACCAAAGTGCCGCGCACAAAATTCGTGTACAAAGTCTATGGGATTTTGGTCAAACTAAAAGAAGAAGAAACTAGAGGTTTGTGTCTGTTTGAAACAGAACACAAGGCTTTTCCTCTTTTTTTGTTTTCCACCCTAAAACTTCAGGTTACGTTCTATGTTTGTGTTAAGTTTGATTAAGATCTGATGTTTATAGTGAGTAAAGTGGCTTGTACAAAATTCGTGTACAAAGTCTATGGGATTTTGGATAGAACTAAAACATTCATAGACAATTAGCCGATGACGTCATCATGACTTCACTTCGGATGTTACATTCTACTGGCACTATCTACCTTCCCACAATTTTTTATGATACTCAGACCTATTCTTATATATGTTATTAAAAAAAAAACATTTTGATGACGTCATGATGACGTCACACATTTTCACATTGACGTGAAAGAATATAGGAGCTAACAAAGCTATTCCAAAAAGAATTTGGAATTTAGCATGTTCTGTTGATGAGATATGGCTTTAAGAAACTTTTACGGTTCAAAAACTTTAAAATTACTATAAAATCGTATGGTGACGTCATCATGACGTCACCTCAATGTTCATCTATAACACTTGGTGGCCCACCAACATACCAGGTTTAAAGGCAATCGGACATACGGTTCTCTAGATATGGGCCCTTGAAAAATGCACGTTTAGGATGACGTCACGTGACACGTGATGACGTCATCATGACGTCACGTTTCGGCATACATTTTCAGCTTAGGGTCTTTGTTTGTGTTAAGCCTGATTAACATCTGAGGTTGTTTAGTGACCAAAGTGCCACTTACAAAATTCGTCTACAAAGTCTATGGGATTTGGGATAGAACTAAAAATTTCATAGAAAATCAGCCGATGACGTCACCATGACGTTACTTTGGATTTGACATGCTAGTAGCATTATCTACCTACCCAGCAATTTTTATGACGATCGCACGTACCTTTATATGTGTTTCAAAAAAGAACATTTTTGATGACGTCATGATGACGTCACACATTTTCCCATGTATGTGAAAGAATATAGGAGCTAACAAAGCTATTCCAAAAAGAATTTTGGATTTAGCATGTTCTGTTCATGAGATATGGCTTTAAGAAACTTTAATGTTCAAAAACTTTAAAATTACTATAAAATCGTATGATGACGTCATCATGACGTCACGTAAATTTTCATCTATAACACGTGGTGGTCTACCAACATACCGGGTTTAAAGGAAATCGGACTTACGGCTCTCTAGATATGGGCCCTTGAAAAATCATCTTTAAGATGACGTCACGTGACATGTGATGACGTCATCATGACGTAAAAGGTCGGCACACATTGTGAGCAGTTGGGGTAAGTGTCTGCCAAGTTTAAAAGTAGCCAAAGTGGCCGGTAAGAAAGAAAACGTTTACAATGCTATGGGCACTATTCTCGCGACTTGAAAACAGATTTATTTTATTACGTCATCATGACGTCACACAATTTTCGCTTTTTAGGGCATATCTTTGAAACATACGAAAGCTATAACAAAAAGAATTTTGAAAATATCTTGTTTTGTTCGCTAGATATATTGAAAAGAATGTTACGATTTAAACAATTTAGAAATTCAGCGACTTGAAAAAAGACTACAAATCAATTCTTTTTATAAACAGCATGCACTTTAAGCCATGGTAATCTGCCCTTCCCAGAATTCCTTTGTGTTATATTGAATTTGGTCTACATTTTGAAATGGCTGCTATTTCTTACTTGGGTTAGCCACGATCATGAAATTTTGGAATTAGGTAGAGAAAAATTCAATGTATACATTTTTGTAATCGAATTGACACTTACATTCGTTTAAAAAAAAAAAATTTTGGATGCCGTCATCATGACGTCACACAATTTTCGCTTTTTAGGGCATATCTTTGAGACATACCAAAGCTATAACAAAAAGAATTTTGAAAATATCTTGTTTTGTTCGCTAGATATATTGAAAAGAATGTTACGATTTTAAAACTTCAAAAATTCAGCGACTTGAAAAAAGACTAGAAATCAACCCCTTTTATAAACAGCAAGCACATAATACCCATGGTTATCTGCCCGTCCCAGAATTCCTTTGTGTTATATTGAATTTGGTCTAAATTTTGAAATGGCTGTTATTTCTTACTTGAGTGAGCCACGATCATGAAATTTTGGAATTAGGTACAGAAAAAATCAATGTATACATTTTTGTAATCGGATTGACACTTACATGCGTTTAAAAAAAAACAAATTTTTGATGAAGTCATCATGACGTCACACAATTTTCGCTTTTTAGGGCATATCTTTGAGACATACCAAAGCCATAACAAAAAGAATTTTGAAAATATCTTGTTTTGTTCGCTAGATATATTGAAAAGAATGTTACGATTTTCAAAATTCAAAAAATCATAAAAAATCACGTGATGACGTCATTATGACGTCACTCTTCGGCATACAATTTCAGGTATGGGTCTATGTTTGTGTTAAGTTTAATTAAGATCTGAGATTGTTTAGTGACCAAAGTGGCTGTCATAAAATTCGTGTACAAAGTCTATGGGATTTAGGATAGAACTAAAGTAAGAAGAAGAAGAAGAAGAAGAAGAAGAAGAAGAAACTAGAGGTTTGTGTCTGTTTGAAACAGAACACAAGGCTTTTCCTCTTTTTTTGTTTTCCACCCTAAAACTTCAAGTTACGTTCTATGTTTGTGTTAAGTTTGATTAAGATCTGATGTTTATAGTGAGTAAAGTGGCTTGTACAAAATTCGTGTACAAAGTCTATGGGATTTTGGATAGAACTAAAACATTCATAGACAATTAGCCGATGACGTCATCATGACTTCACTTCGGATGTTACATTCTACTGGCACTATCTACCTTCCCACACATTTTTATGATACTCAGACCTATTCTTATATATGTTATTAAAAAAACATTTTGATGACGTCATGATGACCTCACACATTTTCACATTTACGTGAAAGAATATAGGAGCTAACAAAGCTATTCCAAAAAGAATTTTGAATTTAGCATGTTCTGTTGATGAGATATGGCTTTAAGAAACTTTTACGGTTCAAAAACTTTAAAATTACTATAAAATCGTATGGTGACGTCATCATGACGTCACCTCAATTTTCATCTACAACACGTGGTGGCCCACCAACATACCAGGTTTAAAGGCAATCGGACATACGGTTCTCTAGATATGGGCCCTTGAAAAATGCACGTTTAGGATGACGTCACGTGACACGTGATGACGTCATCATGACGTCACGTTTCGGCATACATTTTCAGCTTAGGGTCTTTGTTTGTGTTAAGCCTGATTAAGATCTGAGGTTGTTTAGTGACCAAAGTGCCACTTACAAAATTCGTGTACAAAGTCTATGGGATTTGGGATAGAACTAAAAATTTCATAGAAAATCAGCCGATGACGTCATCATGACGTCACTTTGGATTTTACATGCTAGTAGCATTATCTACCTACCCAGCAATTTTTATGACGATCGAACGTACCCTTATATGTGTTTCAAAAAAGAACATTTTTGATGACGTCATGATGACGTCACACATTTTCCCATTTATGTGAAAGAATATAGGAGCTAACAAAGCTATTCCAAAAAGAATTTTGGATTTAGCATGTTCTGTTCATGAGATATGGCTTTAAGAAACTTTAATGTTCAAAAACTTTAAAATTACTATAAAATCGTATGATGACGTCATCATGACGTCACATAAATTTTCATCTATAACACGTGGTGGTCTACCAACATACCGGGTTTAAAGGCAATCGGACCTACGGCTCTCTAGATATGGGCCCTTGAAAAATCATCTTTAAGATGACGTCACGTGACATGTGATGACGTCATCATGACGTAAAAGGTCGGCACACATTGTGAGCAGTTGGGGTAAGTGTCTGCCAAGTTTAAAAGTAGCCAAAGTGGCCGGTAAGAAAGAAAACGTTTACAATGCTATGGGCACCATTCTAGCGACTTGAAAACAGATTTATTTTATTACGTCATCATGACGTCACACAATTTTCGCTATTTAGGGCATATCTTTGAAACATACCAAAGCTATAACAAAAATAATTTTGAAAATATCTTGTTTTGTTCGCTAGATATATTGAAAAGAATGTTACGATTTAAACAATTTAGAAATTCAGCGAC
This sequence comes from Hippasteria phrygiana, assembly GCA_037893225.1. Lineage (NCBI taxonomy): Eukaryota > Metazoa > Echinodermata > Asteroidea > Valvatida > Goniasteridae > Hippasteria > Hippasteria phrygiana. The sequence goes on from JAZGUH010000939.1 coordinate 407,193, forward strand.
TTGAAAAAAGACTACAAATCAATTCTTTTTATAAACAGCATGCACTTTTAAGCCATGGTTATCTGCCCTTCCCAGAATTCCTTTGTGTTATATTGAATTTGGTCTAAATTTTGAAATTGCTGTTATTTCTTACTTGAGTGAGCCACGGTCATGAAATTTTGGAATTAGGTACAGATAAATTCAATGTATACATTTTTGTAATCGGATTGACCCTTACAAGCGTTTAAAAAAAAAAATTGTTTGATGACGTCATCATGACGTCACACAATTTTCGCTTTTTAGGGGATATCTTTGAGACATACCAAAGCTATAACAAAAATAATTTTGAAAATATCTTGTTTTGTTCGCTAGATATATTGAAAAGAATGTTACGATTTTAATACTTCAAAAATTTTGCGACTTGAAAAAAGACTAGAAATCAACCCCTTTTATAAACAGCAAGCACAAAATACCCACGGTTATCAGCCCTTCCCAGAATTCCTTTGTGTTATATTGAATTTGGTCTAAATTTTGAAATGGCTCCTATTTCATACTTGAGTGAGCCACGATCATGAAATTTTGGAATTAGGTACAGGAAAATTCAATGTATACATTTTTGTAATCGGATTGACCCTTACATGCGTTTAAAAAAAAACGAATTTTTGATGACGTCATCACAATTTTCGCCTTTTAGGGCATATCTTTAATACATACCAAACCTCTAACAAAAAGAATTTTGAAAATTTCTTGTTTTGTTCGCTAGATATATTGAAAAGAATGTTACGATTTTCAAAATTCAAAAAATCATAAAAAATCACGTGATGACGTCATCATGACGTCACTCTTCGGCATACAATTTCAGGTTCGGGTCTATGTTTGTGTTAAGTTTAATTAAGATCTGAGATTGTTTAGTGACCAAAGTGGCTGTCATAAAATTCGTGTACAAAGTCTATGGGATTTGGGATAGAACTAAAATAAGAAGAAGAAGAAGATATAAACTAGAGGTTTGTGTCTGTTTGAAACAGAACACAAGGCTTTTCCTCTTTTTTTGTTTTCCACCCTAAAACTTCAGCTTACGTTCTATGTTTGTGTTAAGTTTGATTAAGATCTGATGTTTATAGTGAGTAAAGTGGCTTGTACAAAATTCGTGTACAAAGTCTATGGGATTTTGGATAGAACTAAAACATTCATAGACAATTAGCCGATGACGTCATCATGACTTCACTTCGGATGTTACATTCTACTGGCACTATCTACCTTCCCACAAATTTTTATGATACTCAGACCTATTCTTATATATGTTATTAAAAAACACATTTTGATGACGTCATGATGACGTCACACATTTTCACATTTACGTGAAAGAATATAGGAGCTAACAAAGCTATTCCAAAAAGAATTTTGAATTTAGCATGTTCTGTTGATGAGATATGGCTTTAAGAAACTTTTACGGTTCAAAAACTTTAAAATTACTATACAATCGTATGGTGACGTCATCATGACGTCACCTCAATTTTCATCTATAACACGTGGTGGCCCACCAACATACCAGGTTTAAAGGCAATCGGACATACGGTTCTCTAGATATGGGCCCTTGAAAAATGCACGTTTAGGATGACGTCACGTGACACGTGATGACGTCATCATGACGTCACGTTTCGGCATACATTTTCAGCTTAGGGTTTTGTTTGTGTTAAGCCTGATTAAGATCTGAGGTTGTTTAGTGACCAAAGTGCCACTTACAAAATTCGTCTACAAAGTCTATGGGATTTGGGATAGAACTAAAAATTTCATAGAAAATCAGCCGATGACGTCATCATGACGTCACTTTGGATTTTACATGCTAGTAACATTATCTACCTACCCAGCAATTTTTATGACGATCGAACTTACCCTTATATGTGTTTCAAAAAAGAACATTTTTGATGACGTCATGATGACGTCACACATTTTCCCATTTATGTGAAAGAATATAGGAGCTAACAAAGCTATTCCAAAAAGAATTTTTGATTTAGCATGTTCTGTTCATGAGATATGGCTTTAAGAAACTTTAATGTTCAAAAACATTAAAATTACTATAAAATCGTATGATGACGTCATCATGACGTCACGTAAATGTTCATCTATAACACGTGGTGGTCTACCAACATACCGGGTTTAAAGGCAATCGGACCTACGGCTCTCTAGATATGGGCCCTTGAAAAATCATCTTTAAGATGACGTCACGTGACATGTGATGACGTCATCATGACGTAAAAGGTCGGCACACATTGTGAGCAGTTGGGGTAAGTGTCTGCCAAGTTTAAAAGTAGCCAAAGTGGCCGGTAAGAAAGAAAACGTTTACAATGCTATGGGCACTATTCTAGCGACTTGAAAACAGATTTATTTTATTACGTCATCATGACGTCACACAATTTTCGCTTTTTAGGGCATATCTTTGAAACATACCAAAGCTATAACAAAAAGAATTTTGAAAATATCTTGTTTTGTTCGCTAGATATATTGAAAAGAATGTTACGATTTAAACAATTTAGAAATTCAGCGACTTGAAAAAAGACTACAAATCAATTCTTTTTATAAACAGCATGCACTTTTAAGCCATGGTTATCTGCCCTTCCCAGAATTCCTTTGTGTTATATTGAATTTGGTCCAAATTTTGAAATGGCTGTTATTTCTTACTTGAGTGAGCCACGATCATGAAATTTTGGAATTAGGTACAGAAAAATTCAATGTATACATTTTTGTAATCGAATTGACACTTACATGCGTTTAAAAAAAAAAAATGTTTGGATGACGTCATCATGACGTCACACAATTTTCGCTTTTTAGGGCATATCTTTGAGACATACCAAAGCTATAACAAAAAGAATTTTGAAAATATCTTGTTTTGTTCGCTAGATATATTGAAAAGAATGTTACGATTTTAAAACTTCAAAAATTCAGCGACTTAAAAAAAGACTAGAAATCAACCCCTTTTATAAACAGCAAGCACATAATACCCATGGTTATCTGCCCTTCCCAGAATTCCTTTGTGTTATATTGAATTTGGTCCAAATTTTGAAATGGCTGTTATTTCTTACTTGAGTGAGCCACGATCATGAAATTTTGGAATTAGGTACAGAAAAATTCAATGTATACATTTTTGTAATCGAATTGACACTTACATGCGTTTAAAAAAAAAACTAATTTTTGATGACGTCATCATGACGTCACACAATTTTAGCTTTTTAGGGCATATCTTTGAGACATACCAAAGCTATAACAAAAAGAATTTTGAAAATATCTTGTTTTGTTCGCTAGATATATTGAAAAGAATGTTACGATTTTCAAAATTCAAAAAATCATAAAAAATCACGTGATGACGTCATCATGACGTCACTCTTCGGCATACAATTTCAGGTTCGGGTCTATGTTTGTGTTAAGTTTAATTAAGATCTGAGATTGTTTAGTGACCAAAGTGGCTGTCATAAAATTCGTGTACAAAGTCTATGGGATTTAGGATAGAACTAAAGTAAGAAGAAGAAGAAGAAGAAGAAGAAATAAAAAAAAAAAAATCAGAACAAAAACAAAGCCTTTTCCGACGGATTGTCGGAAAAGCCAAAAAAAAAAAATCAGAACAAAAACAAAGCCTTTTCCGACGGATTGTCGGAAAAGCCAATAAAAAAAAAAAAATCAGAACAAAAACAAAGCCTTTTCCGACGGATTGTCGGAAAAGCCAAAAAAAAAATCAGAACAAAAACAAAGCCTTTTCCGACGGATTGTCGGAAAAGCCAACTAAACATCTATGTCTGTTACAAGAACAGAACATAGGGCTTTTCCTTGTTTTTTTTTATTACATCACTTGAAATTTTGCATACGTTGTTCACATTTACATTTAAGTATATGTGACCAAACAAACGTTTAAAAAAAGAATTTCGACATTTGCATGTTCCGTGGAAAAGATATGGCTTCAAAGTTGGAAAATTTAAACAAAGCTATAAAATTGTATGATCATGTCATCGTGACGTCACATAAAGTTTCATCTGTAATGCTAGTTGGCCTACCAGCATACCAAGAATGGATGCAATATTAAGTACAGTTCTCTAGATATAGGACCTTAACATATGCACCTTTAAGATGATGTCATGTGACCCATGATGACGTCATCACGACGGCACTTGTCAAAGCAAATATTTGCAACGTGGTCTTGGCCAATGTCAAGATTTAAGTCAATCTGATCAACGACAGTATACAATTTAAATAGCACAGTGAAAGTTTTACATCTAAATATTCATAGAAAATTAACCAATGATGTTATGACGTCACCTCGGATTTTACATGCTAGTGGCACTGTCTACCTACCCACCAATTTTCATGACGATCAGACATACCCTTATATGTGTTTCAAAAAAGCCCATTTTTGATGACGTCATGACGACGGCACACATTTCCCCATTTATGTGAAAGAATATATGAGCTAACAAAGCTATTACAAAAAGAATTTTGAAATTAGCATGTTCTGTTGATGAGATATGGCTTGAAGAAACATTAGGGTTCAACAATTTTAAAATTACTATAAAATCGCATGATGATGTCATCATGACGTCACCTCAATTTTCATCTATAACACGTACTTGTCTACCACCATAGCAGGTTTGGATGCAATTGGACCTACGGTTCTCTAGATATGGGCACTTGAAAAATGCACCCTTAAGATGACGTCACATGACACGTGATGACGTCATCATGACGTCACGTTTTAGCATTCATTTTCAGCTTCGGATCTTTGTTTGTGTTAAGTCTGATTAAGATCTGAAGTTGTTTAGTGACCAAAGTGCCACTTACAAAATTCGTGTATAAAGTCTATGGGATTTGGGATAGAACAAAACATGTTATAGAAAATCAGCCGATTATGTCATCATGACGTCACTTTGAATTGTACATGCTAGTAGCATTATCTACCCACCCAGCAATTTTTTTGACGATCGGACGTACACTCATAAGCTTTTAAAAAAAGCACATTTTTGATGACGTCATGATGACGTCACACATTTTTCATATTTATGTGAAAGAATATAGGAGCTAAAAAATCTATTACAAAAAGAATTTTGAATTTAGCATGTTCTGTTGATGAGATATGGCTTTAAGAAACTTTAAGATTCAAAAACTTTAAAATTACTATAAAATCATATGATGACGTCATCATGACGTCACCTCAATTTTAATCTATAACACGTACTTGTCTACCATCATAGCAGGTTTGAATGCAATTGGACATACGGTTCTCTAGATATGGGCCCTTGAAAAATGCACCTTTAAGATGACGTCACATGACACGTGATGACGTCATCATGACGTCACGTTTCAGCATACATTTTCAGCTTCGGGTCTTTGTTTGTGTTAAGTCTGATTAAGATCTGAGGTTGTTTAGTGACCAAAGTGCCACTTACAAAATTCGTGTATAAAGTCTATGGGATTTGGGATAGAACAAAAATTTCATAGAAAATCAGCCGATGATGTCATCATGACGTCACTTTGAATTGTACATGCTAGTAGCATTATCTACCCACCCAGCAATTTTTATGACGATCGGACGTACCCTTATATGTGTTTCAAAAAAGAACATTTTTGATGACGTCATGATGACGTCACACATTTTTCCCATTTATGTGAAAGAATATAGGAGCTAACAAAGCTATTCCAAAAAGAATTTTGGATTAGCATGTTCTGTTGATGAGATATGGCTTTAAGAAACTTTAACGTTCAAAAACTTTAAAATTACTATAAAATCGTATGATGACGTCATCATGACGTCACCTCAATTTTCATCTATAACACGTGGTGGTCCACCAACATACCAGGTTTAAAGGCAATCGGACCTACTTCTCTCTAGATATGGGCCCTTGAAAAATCATCTTTAAGACGACGTCACGTGATATGTGATGACGTCACGTGACATGTGATGACGTCATCATGACGTAAAAGTTCGGCACACATTGTGTGCAGTTGGTGTAAGTGTCTGCCAAGTTTAAAAGTAGCCAAAGTGGCTGGTAAGAAAGAAAACGTTTACAAATGGTATGGGCAATAGTCTAGCGACTTGAAAAAAGACTAGAAATCAACCCTTTTTATAAACAGCATGCACATTTAAGCCATGGTTATCTGCCCTTCCCAGAATTCCTTTGTGTTATATTGAATTTGGTATACATTTTCAAATGGCTGTTATTTCTTACTTGAGTGAGCCACGATCATGAAATTTTGGAATTAGGCAGAGAAAAATTCAATGTATACCTTTTAAACAAAATAGCGTTTAGTTGACATCGCATCGGGTGCAGAAATGTCGTCGGTACAACGACGTTTGTCAAACGTGCAAACAATGTTGAGCCGACGTTTATATGACTTGGAAATAAGGTTGACAATTGAGCGAAATGACGTTAACGCCAACGTACAAACAACGTTGATATGACGTCAGAAATATGGTTGGAAAATTAGTGAAATGAAGTTGTCCAACGTTTGTAAAAACAAACGTTGAGCCAACGTAATTCGGCAGTGCAAATTTACGTTGGGCCAAAAAGTTAAACCGCTGGTGCAGGATTCCTAAGACGATAGTGCGAGCCCATGAGTTGGTATAATCGTACCGTCAGAGGGCGCACTGCATGGAACGAATAAACGCGACGTTACACGATCCATTATCGATCACTGTCGTCTTGAACCAAGACTAGGAAAAGATCAGCGATGACCCGTTTAGAACTTATCGTCTTGGGGGAGAGGCATGAGTCCACGTTGCATCGCAATATAATATAACTACATCTAATCTATATCAATTCATTTTCATAGTGAACTAAGAAACTGGCAGGAGCGGGATTCGAACCTGCGACCTCCGGGTTACCGTACCGGCGCTCTACCAACTGAGCTATCTTGCTCTATGTTGGCGGTCTCCCAAATTGTCAGTATCTTTGTTCGGGTGGGCGCTAGTCAGAAGTCATAAACCCAGAATGCCGTATAGCCAGGGATCACACCCAATTTTACGATACGACCATTGTGCGGATCACTCAATGAGGATACGACTTTTTAACTTATAATTCATCAAACAATCCATAAGGGAAACTGACTAGGTAAATTTGAATACATTTTCATAGTGAACATACATGTTTCTTGTTTTGTGTTGTATGTTTGTCCTGTGTACCAGTGTGAGACAAGTCGACATAAAAATTAATCCTGCTTGTTCTGGTGAGTCTTCTATGTATTGATGGTCGATATGTTTTTAAATCTGACTAATTAACCTAAAACAATAGAGCATGAATTCTAATATAGATCCGAATATAAATTTTGATATCCCGGACAAATTATTACGATCAGGATGAATTTCTTGATAATTTTATTACGAGTACAGATACGAAATTGTTGCATTTCAATGCTCGTAGTCTACGGAAAAATATATCAAGCATTGTTCGGTACGTTAACCTATTACAAAAGAATTTTGCTGTTATCGGGATATCAGAAACCTGGTTTAACGACATGCACGACCCCCTAATACAAATTCCAAACTATTCTATTGAAGGAACTTGTAGACAAAGCAAGAGGGGTGAAGAGGTTGCACTCTACATACATGAGGATTTGGTGTACAAAATTCGTATTGAATTATCACTAAATAATTCTGACATTGAATCGTGTTTTATTTAACTTAATAAAATAATACAGGCAAAGGGAATATTATCATTGGAATTGTTTATAAACCTCCCTGTGTTTTATACAACAACTTCATGGAAAGCTTTAACACAATTTTATTACTAATATCCACTGAAAATAGAAAGTGTTATATCATGGGTGATTATAATATAAATTTTCTGGAGTACGATACTGATAATAGTGTGCAAAACGTTATGAATACTGTTTTATCTTACTCATTTTACCCGAATATTGATAAACCAACGAGGATAACTGCTGATAGCGCAACTCTTATTGATAATATTTTAACTAATAATTTAGCATCTCATTCCGGATGTGTTTTGATGACAGACATTACAGACCATTTTCCCGTATTCTTAGTTATTAACAATTTCAAAGAAAATCCCCGAACCGACAGAAAATTTTAAAAGCGTAATTTGAATGCCAGTAATATCGATAATTTTGCTCAGGACTTAAATGCGATTGACTGGGATTCTATAACACTAACCAACGATTTACACTGTATGTATGACACGTTTTTGTCACAAGTTCAACAACTTTATGACCAAAACTTCCCGTTACAAGTCAAATGTCGTTATGATAAATGTAAGTCTTCACCCAGCAAACACAAAACGTTAAAAAAACGTTTTGGTTAGGTTATACTAGGTCACTTACGTCTTCGTCTTACTAGGGAGATTGCAAAACTATTACGGACGGATACGTAAATGACCTACAGAACTACGTATCCTCCCAAAATCACTGGAATGAATAATTATTGGCTATCGGTAGCGTATCCGAGTATGCAATTGGTCAGTGATGGTCCCGCTTTTCACAAGTAGGAGCGCTTGGCAATTTCCATAATAATGAGAGGCACACGTAATTACTGACAGAAGAAATAAAGATGGAGAGGTCCCCAACTCTCGCTAGCCACCTGGAAATTTCCATAATAATACTCTTGTGATAGTGTATGGAAGGATAACTTCATCATTGTTATCACTGGAGATGGTTTTCACCGCGTCTATTCCTTTTAATCTTTTACAAGCCAGATGTGATTTGGTATCGCCAAGTACAGTAAACTTTGTAAATACGTGACCAAGAGAAGAGAGTAATTCGTAGAGGATGGCTGGTACACAGAAATAACTATGTCCGCTTGTTGGCTTATGTTAGGGAGCACATACCACAGCACTTGCAGCACATGGGAGAAGAGACGCAGCCCTTCGTCGACGAATACGTGATTTTGCTACACGTGAATTACAAGAGTAAGTTTTATAACCTCATGCGGGACACACAAATTCGTCTGGGAAGTTGCCACTGCAGTTTTGGATATTAATAATATTCTGCATTACAATTTTAGCGCAGTTGAAGAAAGGGCACCAAATGCTGCCCCACCCCTGGACGACGAACTAAATCCCGCCCCACCACCGGAAGAACAAGTAGAAGATCCACCGGGCAATTTACCAGCTCCTAGACCGCCTTCACCACCTCTTGAGAATGAGTTATTGGTCGCCCCACCCATCCCTCTGCCCGAAGAACCTCAAGTTGGCAATGACGGTGATGTAGAAGAAGGTATCAGAAGGCGGATACCGCTATGGCAACTAGCAAGGCGAAATCAGGAGCGCTACGCAGACTTGTTGGACGCACATGAGAGGCGTATGGAAAGGGTGGAGCGCATCCTTGATGCAATTGAGTATGCTTTATAGGGTTATAAAAGTATATCGTTGGATATGCATATGTCGGACTTTTTGGTTGTTATTTTCAGCCATGCTGATTTTAAAGAAGAAAAAACGAACATGGTTACTGTTTCTTTTATTAAACTTTCCAGCTCCGTACAGCATTATCCCGTTTTATTGTCAAACGTTTTTCGAACACAACTAGGAAAAATCCTTGACCGACCTTGGCCAAGGTGCTATAACCATGTATGTTGTTGCGAAATTCTAATCATATTTTCAGGATCATGAGAAAGCAATAAAAGTCTTGTTTGTATACAAATCCACTGAATCTCTTTATGCCGTAAAATGTTTCATAGACAAGTAGACAACCCTTGTAATTCTTTAGAATAATTTATACAGATAACCAGCCGCCTAGGCTACATCATGAACACTAGTTCATTGTTTTGAAATTCGGGTTAAAAGTACAATGGCTAATGTGAAACACCGTGAAAAACAAGAGGACAGTTTGTCATTAATGAACACAAATTAATCTTAGCAATACTGTATCCATTAAGCCACCGGGCCTTAAAAGAGGCTGTACCATCTTAACGAAGTTGGCTGTAAAATGTAATATGGCGCTGAGACAGACAAACGCACACATCAGTAATTAAGGAAAACATGTCCCGACTGTTTCTGTACCTCCCTTGCAAAATTCTGTAAGTCTTCAGGTGCCGGATAGTGTGCTCGATGGAAACTCGATAAGACGCATGTTCCTTATTAAAAATCATCCTTCTGCCCCTCTCATCTTCATCTCCACGAAGTTGGTGTGCCTTCCAAGGAGTCAGCAGTGGATCTTCGTGTGGATAGATTCCATCGGCCAGGAGGTAGGCGCCCCGGGGAAGATGCAGCGTCCTCTGGTCTCCAATATCCGGTAGCGATAGCAGGCGAAACTGGGTGGCATCATTGGTGTGTCCGAGGAAGCCAGACTGTAAAGGAGCACCATTTATTTAAAATACAATTAAAAAAAAGTCGGATGCGGTGGAATCACAGTGAGCAGATGCCTGGCGAGGTTGAACTTGTTAGATGTGGATCTACCCCAGAAAGTTGCTGTGAAAATCTGCTGTGAAATGCAGTTGGACAATTACTGATTCTGTACTGGAAGACAATGGTGGCATGGGTTATACACTGTTGCCCATAAAGTTGGAAGACAATATTTGTCGCACGAGGCATAGCGAACTTCTGGGTCAAATTTGGTTGGAAATTGTACAGCCCCCTTCTGAAAACGTGGATTTATTGCATACAGACTTTAAGCAGGAAATGGAAAACACATATTTTTTTTGTATTTTTTTTGCGCCAAACAAAGGGCCATGTTACGTAATGGAATGGAATGGAATGTAATGTAATGGACTGTTATGCATGAATTTATTTCACCTGGGTAATTTTGACTCATGTAATCACTGCACCTGGTCAAAAGTGATTTATACTGACGTGTTTAAATATATATAAACAGAGAAATGAGTCTGAAAACATATTCCAACTTTACGGGGAAGTATACATTTATTACTACCAGTAATGGTATACTCGCATGCAAAAACCAAATATTTCTCTTTGAGTCGGCAATAATCTGCGTTTGAAGGCAATGACGATGCCGGTGTCCGCTGTAATACAAGTGCTGATTTTCCTCTGGAATATGCACTTCATGAAACGTGCCGTCGATATTACCCACGCCATTAGGGAATGGCTCCCACACATTTCGCATTTCATTCCACTCCGCTTCGTCTGGCCAGACGATTCCACTGGTCAGTTTATTCCACAGAACCTCTGTGACAGACTTTGTTATCCTCAACGCGGTGCTCTCACTGACATCAAACAAAACCGACAGCGAATTAAAGTCCGGATATTTACGGAGCCAGATTAATGTCATTAGTAGTCGGTTCTGTTCATCTAGTAATGGGTTCCTTCCATTGCCCTCCCTCTCCTGAAGGTAAGTTCGTATGAACTCTAACAGCTGGTTAAAAGAGGCTACGGTCTCCCCAGTCTCTCGCCAAAAGATCTAGGATGGTTCTGCAGAGTGCTGAAAACGTCCCTTCCTCGGAATTCAATTGTTGGCTGTGTGAATATCAGTTTGTTAAACCTTGGCGGTACAATGGGCACCATGGGTAAACCCACTCCCAAGATTGAGTATAATTCAACGATTTCAGTTTCGAATTGTCCATAATATGGCGGCGGCAAAGTACTCACTTCGGCCGTACAAACAGCAGCAACTTTTCGCAGCATGTCCATTTTGCAACAAATGCAGTCAACAGCAGTGGTCAATTGTCGGAGGACGTTGTCTGTAATGCTGTAGAATGGAAAGGGTGTTAAACAAGTAAGACACACCCACACACACTCCCATCATAAAAACCCTTTGTTAGAGCCCAGTAAGCGCCATCCAATCAGCATGCACATTGCGATACCTTATCGGGTACGTAACCTACGTATCCGTCCGTAATAGTTTTGCAATCTCCCTTGTAGGACGTTTTTAAAACGCGTATAAAACGTTGCAGATTACGTACAATTCAGAGGTTTTTCCAGGACGTTCTAACAACGTTTTGCGGACGTTAGAAAATGTACCTACATGAAACGGTCTTTTGCGACGTTTGAAAAATGTTTTTTCGGACGTCAGAAAATGTACATAAATTAAACGGTCTTCTAGTGACGTTTTAAAAACGTATTTCCCAGAACGTTTAAGAAACTTTGAAATCAAACGTACAGAAACTAACACAAAACTTTTAAAAAGTTTTGGTTAGGTTCTGTAATGGTTACTTACGTTTTTAAAACGTGCCTTAAACGTTTTAGTTTACGTATAACTCGGAGGTCTTAAGTACGTTTTCCAGAACGTTCGCGTAACGTTTTTTGGACGTTGCAAAATGTACCAACATTAAACGTTCTTTTGTGACATTTTAAAAACGTCTTTTTCTGGACGTACCAACTGACTAATCAGAACTGAGGAAATTTGTGTTTACAAAAGTCATGTTCAATTTTTGTGTTTAGTCCAAAATCACACTTTCTTGACCATAATGTGTAATTATTAAAACAATTTTACATAGAAATATGGATTTTTTGCAAACATAGGTAAAAAATTGTATTAAATCTCCTTTTGTATTCAAATATTGTAATTGTTCATGGAAAACCATGACTTCATCATGGCAGGAAAAGTTGAATATAAAGGTAACTCACGACAGTAGTGTGTTGGGTCTACAGTGGACTCATTAGCATAATTAAAGGAAAAACAAGAGGCACCTAAGCACAGAACAGAACAGAACAGAACAGAACAGAACAGAACAGAACAGAACAGAACAGAACAGAACAGAACAGAACAGAACAGAACAGAACAGAACAGAACAGAACAGAACAGAACAGAACAGAACAGAACAGAACAGAACAGAACAGAACAGAACAGAACAGAACAGAACAGAACAGAACAGAACAGAACAGAACAGAACAGAACAGAACAGAACAGAACAGAACAGAACAGCGAATGGTTACCCGTGCTGAAGATCGCAGTACACCCTTTCCGCCTACTACTCCTGTGAAGCGCAAACGACAGGAGGAACCATCTACCTCAACCAGGTTCCAGATCACGGATATGCGGCATGCCGTGGTGGAGCCTCTTAAAGGTGACATCTATGTGAAGATTCGAGACTACGTACAGATTAAGGGCAAGGGATACTGGATCGGCCCTCGCGGTATCAACTTGAAGGTGAAGGAGTGGAAGACGCTCGTAGAGATGATACCTGCAATCACCAAGGTATCATCACGGTCTTTATTGTTTGTTTTCTTCACTATCTCACACAGGTCAGACCCATTGTTTAATTATTACATGACTTTTAACGCTAATGAACTGTTTTTGTTTCTTACCCTTTCAGGATCAAGAACGTGCGAAGAAGATGAAGCGTGACAGCGATGACCAGGATGTACCTATTACGTCCGCTGCATCTGCCGCGTGTGCTACACTTGTGCTGGACTCGGACGTGGTGGCCGACTCTGAAGAGGGCTCACGATGAATCCGTCTCGGCAAACCAGGAGGAGATGGAGAAAGGAAGCTGTGAGGAACTTGCGTTTAATATTATCCAATCACTTATGTCCCCCGTATTCTAAAGAACGTAGACAAAATCTGTGGAAAATAATGTTATGGATGTAATCTTCCCATGATGGATGACGTGACACAGACAAATCATGATTGTATGATGCTGCCTATATCTGAAAAGGTAGAGAGGTACTTTGACCAAGCTTTAGATGAAATCATTGATACTGATTTAGGGAAATGTAGAATGGAATGGAATTTAACAGCGAGTGCAAACAAACGCATTGCTTTACACTTTCCTACTATTCACGGCACAAACCGTCTCTTCACCAAGTACATCAACTTACACGTCAAAAATAGGACCAATGACTCAGTTCTGTACTACATTTGCCACGCAGATGGAAATTATTTTAAAGTTTAATTTGTATCCACCATTTGTTTGTGTTTAAACGAATGCATCAATTTAAAATAATGATATTTTGTTTAATGACTGTTTGCAGACTTCATGTTTATAATCAATTTTAGATTTCTTTTTGCTCAGTAAAGTTAGTGTTTAAACGAATGCATCGATTCAATATAATGTTATTTTGTTTAATGATTGTATTTAATTCTATTTCTTTTCTTTTGCTCAGTAAAGTTAGTGTTTAAACAAATGTTTAACTTAAAAAGAAAAATTAAAACAAAAATAATATGTATTTTTGCTTAATGACTGTTATGTTAAATAGATGTTACTATCATCGTAATCACTGGCTGTCTACTTAACAAATAAATAAATGTAATTTCGTAAAAATGTCGTTGAAAAGAATAATGCAAAATAGTAGCAATAAAAAAAATAACAGAAAATGATAGAAATGTTAAAGTTGTGTTCATTTATGTAAAGACCCGTCTGTTCAGAATAAAGGTTAGATAAATATAATAAACTGTCATTTCTATATTATGCATCAGTAAGGTCGGATCATGGATGGTCGCGAGAGTTACTTAAAGACTTTGTATTACGACATAGATCGTGAAAGTGGTTTGAGCAGTATACAAGACTTTCTTAGTAGTCAGGATGTGTATACGTTACTTAAACCCGCTAGAAAGAGGTACCCTAGAAATAACGTCTTATCCGTAGGACGGGACGAAATACATCAGTTGGACTTGGTGGACCTATCCAATCTAGCAAAGTACAACAATGGAAACAAATACCTATTGACATGGATCGATGTATTTTCTAAATACGCATGGGTGATTCCTTTGAAAAACAAAACTGGAAAGGTTCTGACTGAAGCCTTTAAAGAGAATATTAAGTCTAGCCGGAGAAAGCCCATAATGATTCATACCGATAAAGGCAGTGAGTTTACCAATCGTCAGTTTCAGGATTTTCTTAAAACTGAAGACGTACATTTCTATACAACATAGTGAAGGCTTCTATAGTGGAGAGATTCAACAGAACTCTAAAGTCCCGGATGTGGCGGTATTTTACCCACACAAAATCTCTAAAGTACATCGCTGTATTACCACAACTAGTGACGGTATACAATAATTCGTAACACCGTTCAATCAAAATGAAACCCTCGGAGGTGGATGGTGAGAATGAAAGTCTAGTTTGGAAAAATCTGTTCTCGCGGCAAACACTTTCCTCAAAGTTTAAATTTGAAGTCGGTGATCAAGTGAGAGTCAGTAAACAGCGATTGACGTTCGAAAAGTCATACCTTCCAGGGTGGTCCGAAGAAATATTCAAGGTGGCCAAACGCAATGGACGTCAAAAAAGACCTGTTTATAAGCTGAAGGATTATTTGGGTGAAGAAATTCAGGGTATATTTTATGAGCAGGAATTACAAAAGATTCGCAAAACCGACGATCTTTACCGAGTGGAGAGAGTGATTCGTAAGCGCAAGAGGAAGGGCAAGACATTTTGGGACCCCCCAGAGCAGTATGTCAGCCAGTTTTCATAATACTAGGGTCGTTTTGTAGGTTTTTAAATATTCTGTGTTGATCTATTACACTTTTAAAGCAGCCAGAAGTGTCATTTTCTGACTTTCGGTTCAGCAGCTGGGGTCTCTCTTCACCTGGGACCCCCCGGACTGACCCCTATGCCTATCTCAGTCATCATTACATTCCTCGCCCTACTCCTGCTCTTTTCTCGGCCAATACGAGAACAACTTTGACAACTATTTTGTCATTTCAGGGCCATCTAGTGACATTAGACCCCAGACGTAATGACGTCACGCTTTGTTTGCATGTGCGCTTTTCTAGGGAAGCCAGGTCAGGGCGCCAGACAAGGTAGGGACATAGGAAAGCGCACATGTAAAGAAAGCGTGACGCCATTACGTCTTGGGTCTATTAACCCTTTACTGAAAGGCATCCCCGTTAATTCCTTCCATTTGTTCAATTTCAGGCACTCTTTAATCTGGTAAAGAATATAAATGAAGCCAATTTTTAAGCTAAAAACCCTTCAAGGCGAAGCTACCAGGTAAGCATTAACCCATAGATTCCGATGCACAAGTCGTTGCCGACACTACTAAAATTGATAGTAGTTTAGACAAGAAAAAACACCGACCAAGCAACTGACTATTTTTATTTATAATTATAATATATTCTATATTGACAATATATGGCGTTTTGTAAATCAATTATGGCCAAAATATGTAGATTTGAAGAGGTAACAATTTGTGTAGCACATTCCTAGAACTACTGTAAACAAAGCCTTGAACTACGTCTATGTGATACTTTTCTTGCATTTGTTTATATTCAGGTGGTGTTTAAACCAAGCCTACCATATTTAAAAGCCAATATACATTGGTTGGTTTCCCAGCATCAGATTTCATCTGTCTGGCATGCCCAGAACCAACAACTTTGGACAACTTATAATGAACTGAGATGGGCTGAGGACGATCTGGTCAATATGTCAGAGGAAAACAAAGTTTGTGTGATCTGTAAAGAGGGTGCCACCCTAAGCAAGCGACTAGTAAACCATCCAGGTGTGACCAACCAGATCGATATACTGCCTGGCACTTACATAGTTGTGTTTTTTTCACTGTAAATAGCGCCACCTATTGAATTTTTTATGCATAACTGATACATTGGCGGCGCCCTTCCCCAGTCGAACGATAGTTTCTCAGCTGACTTGGAAGGGACAATGCTTAGTCTGTTACGTGTATTACATTCCTTGCATTCCAGCGTAAGTTTTCTTGTTGGACGTGTGTCTTACTGATAGTCACTCTTTAGCTGGGCCAGCAACTATAAAGTACATGCTTTCGCCTTGCTTTGCCAACGTGTTATTTACGCATTTTGTCGGCATATTCTGCTTAACATTAGCGTTAATTGGCAACGTTTAATCTACGCATTTTGTCAGCATATTCTGCTTAACAGCGTTTATTGGCCGTGTGTTGATTTTCTACGGCCAGCGTCGAGTCATCTTGGAGGCATGTGAGGTGTGGGGCTGCTTTGGTCGGTAAGTTCTATAACTCTCGTATTTTGTGTGAAGTTCCTTTAATAATATTTTTTTGATTTTTGAATTGATGTACTAGGTTGTGTACTTGGGATAAATTATCCTTAAGTATATTGCACCTTATAAAATGTTCATGAATTGATGTACCACGTTGTGTACTCGGGACAAATTATCCTTGATTATTTTTGCATTTTGGAGGTTAGTAACCTCCATCCTCGTGTTTTCGTCATTTTCATAGTCAATTTGATGTTTAGGGACTGCATATTCCACTGCAATATTGTATATGTGGTATATCCTTGGGGCAGTGCATTACTCTAAAATATCTTTATACAAGTATTTTCAGGAAGTTTTGGGTATTTCTTGATTTAGTTTAATAATTCCAAACATAACATTTGTTTGATCGTTGTATAGTCCGATGTGAAGTGGTTGAGCATCCTGGGAAGATTGTGGATAGAGATGCTTATTAGCATTGGGGGTCAATTTATTTATATATATTTGTCTTCATTTGACAGAGTCCTGGGTTCTGGAGTCCGGAACATTTGGTGATGTGCCTTTTTCTTCAAGGTTGCCTTGTCGACCTTGAATTAGGTATGGGACAATTCATATCTTAATTTAAACTAGTAAATATTTCCCATTTAATTTATAGATTTCCATATAATTTGCACGTTTTTCATGGTCTTGATACCGTATTTTGTACTTAATTGTTTGTATTAGTTAATAGCCTGCCTTGAATATAATTAATTGTATTGTCGACAGTAGTTTGATTTATTCATTTTTTTGGTCAATACGTCCACTAAATGTAAATGTACAATTTCAAATACATGTACTTATTGTGAGATTGCCTGTAACATATTTGATCTTTTTCTATTTTGTATAAATAGACCTGTTACGGCTGTCGTTTTTTTGTGTCTTTGTCATTATAGTTGTCGCTCACATTAAGTTAATATTGTGAAAAAATGAAATTGATGGATTTGCTGTCCTGTGGAAAATTAACCACTTTTTTTATGCAATATTTGGCTTGTTTCTTGTGCAATAAATTTGTGTCATTGACAGGCAGAATAAAAAGGAAATAAAACTTTATATATTTTTCTCAAGAAAACGAAAGATTGCCTTCCTGTCCTGAATTTGTGCAGTAGTCCTTCCTCCTCGGTTACAAAAATGGCGTCATAGACAGGACAGGATTTAATAGTGATTTAAAAAAAAAAAAAAAAACAATAATAGGACTGCATATTCCACTGCAATATTGTATATGTGGTATATCCTTGGGGCAGTGCATTACTCTAAAATATCTTTATACAAGTATTTTCAGGAAGTTTTGGGTATTTCTTGATTTAGTTTAATAATTCCAAACATAACATTTGTTTGATCGTTGTATAGTCCGATGTGAAGTGGTTGAGCATCCTGGGAAGATTGTGGATAGAGATGCTTATTAGCATTGGGGGTCAATTTATTTATATATATTTGTCTTCATTTGACAGAGTCCTGGGTTCTGGAGTCCGGAACATTTGGTGATGTGCCTTTTTCTTCAAGGTTGCCTTGTCGACCTTGAATTAGGTATGGGACAATTCATATCTTAATTTAAACTAGTAAATATTTCCCATTTAATTTATAGATTTCCATATAATTTGCACGTTTTTCATGGTCTTGATACCGTATTTTGTACTTAATTGTTTGTATTAGTTAATAGCCTGCCTTGAATATAATTAATTGTATTGTCGACAGTAGTTTGATTTATTCATTTTTTTTGGTCAATACGTCCACTAAATGTAAATGTACAATTTCAAATACATGTACTTATTGTGAGATTGCCTGTAACATATTTGATCTTTTTCTATTTTGTATAAATAGACCTGTTACGGCTGTCGTTTTTTGTGTCTTTGTCATTATAGTTGTCGCTCATATTAAGTTAATATTGTGAAAAAATGAAATTGATGGATTTGCTGTCCTGTGGAAAATTAACCACTTTTTTATGCAATATTTGGCTTGTTTCTTGTACAATAAATTTGTGTCATTGACAGGCAGAATAAAAAGGAAATAAAACTTTATATATTTTTCTCAAGAAAACGAAAGATTGCCTTCCTGTCCTGAATTTGTGCAGTAGTCCTTCCTCCTCGGTTACAAAAATGGCGTCATAGACAGGACAGGATTTAATAGTGATTTAAAAAAAAAAAAAAAAACAATAATAGGACTGCATATTCCACTGCAATATTGTATATGTGGTATATCCTTGGGGCAGTGCATTACTCTAAAATATCTTTATACAAGTATTTTCAGGAAGTTTTGGGTATTTCTTGATTTAGTTTAATAATTCCAAACATAACATTTGTTTGATCGTTGTATAGTCCGATGTGAAGTGGTTGAGCATCCTGGGAAGATTGTGGATAGAGATGCTTATTAGCATTGGGGGTCAATTTATTTATATATATTTGTCTTCATTTGACAGAGTCCTGGGTTCTGGAGTCCGGAACATTTGGTGATGTGCCTTTTTCTTCAAGGTTGCCTTGTCGACCTTGAATTAGGTATGGGACAATTCATATCTTAATTTAAACTAGTAAATATTTCCCATTTAATTTATAGATTTCCATATAATTTGCACGTTTTTCATGGTCTTGATACCGTATTTTGTACTTAATTGTTTGTATTAGTTAATAGCCTGCCTTGAATATAATTAATTGTATTGTCGACAGTAGTTTGATTTATTCATTTTTTTTGGTCAATACGTCCACTAAATGTAAATGTACAATTTCAAATACATGTACTTATTGTGAGATTGCCTGTAACATATTTGATCTTTTTCTATTTTGTATAAATAGACCTGTTACGGCTGTCGTTTTTTGTGTCTTTGTCATTATAGTTGTCGCTCATATTAAGTTAATATTGTGAAAAAATGAAATTGATGGATTTGCTGTCCTGTGGAAAATTAACCACTTTTTTATGCAATATTTGGCTTGTTTCTTGTGCAATAAATTTGTGTCATTGACAGGCAGAATAAAAAGGAAATAAAACTTTATATATTTTTCTCAAGAAAACGAAAGATTGCCTTCCTGTCCTGAATTTGTGCAGTAGTCCTTCCTCCTCGGTTACAAAAATGGCGTAGTCGGCAGGATAGGATTTAATAGTGATTTAAAAAAAAAAAAAAACAATAATAATAATAAAATCATTATTTGCATTAGGTAGTTTGAAGAGTTTTCATATCGTACGAACACATATAATAAAACGACAGCCAAAAAGGGTCTTTTCAGGTGCTATTCCTGGGGCCAGCTCGTCTCTGCTTTGGGGGCCAGCTCGTCTCTGCTTTGGGGGCTTGCTCGTCTCTGCTTTGGGGGCCTGTTCGTCTCTGCTTTGGGGGCCTGCTCGTCTCTGCTTTGGGGGCCTGCTCGTCTCTGCTTTGGGGGCCTGCTCGTCTTTTCAGAACTGGACTGTTTAGCGGAAAGGCTACAATCTTTTGCGTGAGCAAATTGTTAGACCGGGACCATTGCTCCCAGCTAAGAGTCTATTTTTGTTCTTAATTTTAAGATTGTGATTGGGGTTATTTTCGTTTTGTGGTATATTTAATGACATATATGCACGAGTCTTATCACTTTTGCTATGGATTGTTGTAGAGGATTTTTGGTGGAGTGTTAGGTGTTAGTATTTTGTGATGAATTTAGTGTTTTATAAATATTGAAGCACTTACTTAGTTTGTGTATTCCGGACAGGGATTGATGTCTGTGGGTTTTTCTTAATAATTGTGCATTTTGCAAGTGACGGATATAGGTCGTGTATAGATGTAGATTGTGTGAGGAAATTACACGACTTATTTTATTGAGTCATTATGTTTATTCTGGGATTTGTCAGTTTTTTGCCAGTATGGAGGATGGAGGTTAGGTGTTGATTATAACCTTGGTGTAGTTTGTTTTCCCTTTTATGTGCAGGTTGTAGAACTGGTCCGAGCATCGCGGTTCCTACCCTTCACATGCCTCGCCCTTCTACTTTGCTGCTGCTTCGTCTGCATGCTGCGAAGGTAACGCTTTTATGCTTAGTGCCTATTTTGCTCATTTATTCACATGTACTGACCTTCCTCCCATGTAACCAGCAGCATAGTTTATTGGTAACCATGGCTACTGGAGGAAAACATTTTGGGTCTGAAGTAGAAATGGCAGCTCAGATTAGTAAGTTGCAAGAACAGCTTAAGGAATTGACCCTGGAAGGAAAGCCTAAAACAAATCCTGCATTTCTTCTTATGCCTAGTCAGAAAAAGTTGTCTTCATATTCTGGTGCTCATGACTCCACTTTGAAACTTGAAGATTGGATTTGTGATATTGTAGCTGCAATAAGATCGCGACCTCTGTCTGAGGATGGTAAAGTCGATTTTGTTTTTCAACATCTTGCTGGGCCAGCAAGAGAAGAGGTGAAATTTAGGACACATAAATTTGTTGAAGATATTTTTGAAATTCTTCGTGAAGTTTTTGGAGACCAGGGATCATCGGTCAAATTGCAGAGAGCTTTTTTTGAAAGGAAGCAATATTCTAGAGAGAATATTAGAGATTTCTCGCATGCTTTACTCGACATTTTTGATAGAGCTTGCAGAAAATCTCCTCATCTTGCTGCGTATAAAGAACAAATGCTATGTGATCAACTAGCCGATGGCGTGGCAGACAGTCTCCTTAGGAAGCACTTGCGTAAGAGGGTCAAAGATTTTCCTGGCATTGGTTTTTTTGGATTAAGAGCAGAAGCCATTGATTGGGAGGAGGAGCCCACTGATTGTACACATACCATCTCTGTTCAGTCAGCTACTACAACTTTAGTACTCTATTTGCACCACCGCTTTGTTCGGGCTCCAGAGTCTGCTAGGTTTAGATATGGGCGAGAGATTAGAGCATAGAAACCGGAGCCCGAACAACAAACCGTTGGGGTGGGTGTGGGTGGGAAAACAAAACGAAATGGCGACCACCTGAGCTGGTCCGAATCCTCTTTCGCTAGCACGAACTTGCTTATTTTTCAAGTTAATAGTGTTATTTAAAACCCTCCATATATACAAAGACGATACAGAAGGCACTAAAAATCAAATCAATACATACACACTTATACATGTGCGTTTGTATAGTTATTAAGACCGCGGACCGGAAATAAAGAGGACAAAAGGGTCCGTTATTGTGTCAAGGCCCACTTATGAAAACCGCGCACAAAACTAACGGGAGGCCCCCGAAAAAGTTAGAGTACAAACAAAAGAGGGACAATAGGAGCCCCGCGATTGCCGGCGCCCACACACCTATGTGCGTGTAGGCCTATGTGTGTGCAGGCACGAATTACATAATTACATAATTTACGCTTCTCCCTGCCGCTTATCCTAGCCGCGACCAGACTGAACTGTGATAGTGTCTCTTCTGCCCTCTACGTCGCGTCAGTGCAAATAGTACTCTATTTGCACCACCGCTTTGTTCGGGCTCCAGAGTCTGCTAGGTTTAGATATGGGCGAGAGATTCTTCGCTCCGAACCAAGATAGCGAAGCCACTCCCTTTCCCTGGCTGTTAGACCCCCTAAATACCACCCATACCTCACCCATACCTCACCCTTACCTAACCCTTACCTCATCCGGTAATGCGGGATATTTACTTGAAGCATGCGCAAACAGGGCCATCAGCTCACTGCGAACGCGCCCTGCTAACAAATTGCACCACCTTGTAACCAATATGCACCTGAATCGTGTCAACGCAGCCTGCGAACCACCGTCCAACCACATCAACCACCGTTCCACGTGGAACGCGCAAAATCCGAGACAAACAAACATCACCACACAAACCCCACATGCACCCTGTGGATACATGTACGTCAGCATGATACATGGCTATACAAAATAACGGCTTGGAGCTCCTAAAGGTTGAATAACTTGGAGTTTCTCAGGTTTCTCTTTGATACGGACGCTCCCGACAATGACAACTCACCTGCAGGCGCACCCTTCAATCCAGGATTCCAACCAGCCAATGCGAATGAAATGAATGAATGAACAAAAAATGTCTCAATTTTTCTAAGTACCTTTTCATAAAAGATGAGTTTTTGCCAGTCTTGTTAAATCACCTGTACCATGCCGGCTTGTTTTTTTTTTTTGTTTTTTTTTGTTTTTTTTTGGCAGCCAGTCATGGCCAGGCCCAGTATTGTGAAAATTTCAGACCAGTTCCGTGCACAATAAAGTAGTTGTTGCGGTGTCTTGTCAACTTTTGACTGAAAAACGCTCGTACTTACCTTGCCTGCAAGGCGGAGCTTAAATGCATCATTGTCCTCATCAGTCATATTTCTCCGGAACAAAATGCCTTAACTAAATATATTACATTCCTACATGCGTGGCAATCCGTGCATACTAATATTTGAAAAGGCGAACATGAAGAAGAGAAGTATAGCAAGCCCAGCAAACCACTCAAATGCTGTCAATTTAAAATCAAAGTAGATGGTCCACTTTATTAGCTTCACTCATTTCTTTTAATTCTTGAGATAATTTTTTATTCGCTGAATACGATTGATTTCTGTCAAGATAGCAAATCATTATTGCAAAATTGCATTTACGTTAAAGGTTAGAACTGCCACCGAGTTCAGTGTGTGGTTATCAGAAATATGAAATACCATGTGTTTCATGTATTTCAATCTTCATCCAATTAAATTAGCAGATGTACACTAAGTCTTATTTAAATCATTTACAAAGAAACTGGCAGGAGCGGGATTCGAACCTGCGACCTCCAAGCTACCGTACAGGCCGCTCTACCAACTGAGCCATCCCGCCCCATGCCAGCGGTTCCCCCAAATTGTCAGTATCCTTGCTCGGGTGAGCGCTAGCCAGAAGTCAAAAACCCAGAATGCCGTATGGCCAGGGGCCACACCCATTTTTACGATACAACATAGGAAGCGACATTGTGAGGATCACTCAATGAGTGATACGACTTCTGAACTTAAAATTCGTCAAACAATCCACAATGAAAACTGACCACAGGCAAACCCGGACACATTTTCAAAGTGAACAAAGAAACTGGAAACAGTATAGGCCTACTCTATTACATGTGGCATTGAAGAAAACCAAAATGTATAATACTTTTACTTAGGCCTATATACAAACTGGCTGATCTCCAGAAATTTACACTCTGGCGGTTTTATTTTAATTGAACACCTCAGTTCTTTACACACCAGTGTCCTAACTCATGCAGTGTACAATCATGCATGTACATATCGTCGGGTAATCTCATGGCTGCCTTCACTCAAGTGCGCGGATTTGTAATTTCCACCTGAAACATAATACTCCATATTAATTGCCTTCTGGCCTATCTTCATTTTCTCTTTTATCTGGAGTTATTGTCTATCTGTGGGTGATCTTGCTAGAAAGTGTGTGTAAGTGGAGATATATTCTGCATCCCCACAAACCCGAAATGATGTGGCTGCTGTCACTAATCAATACTTCTTTATGTCGACAATGTTTCATTGGATTATACTGAACCATAAAAAGTTGGGATGTCACGAATACGCGTACACCATTTGTGAAACTCTTCTGATGTTTTCCTGTGCGCGAATATTATTGCTTTGAAAACATAAATTGAATATAAAATCAATTATGATGCGGAAAGTTGTAAAGGCGGAATAGTAAGTACGTAAAGACACTAGCTGTCAACCAAGGTTATACATTTCAATTTACATTCGGAAGAATAGAAATATCTCACATGCTCACTCATCATCCTTCTCGTTATTATTATTATTATTATTGGCTGTTTCTGAAACTTTTTTTTTTTTTTTTTTTTTTTTTTTTTTCCAGCCAAATAGCACTTGTACACGTTTTCTTTCGTACCGGCACTTTGGCTACTTGTATGCTGCCGATTGGCTTTAAATGTGGCAGACACTTAGACTAACCGCTCAGAATGTATGCCGAACATGTACGTCATGATAAACGTCATCACGTGATTTTTATGAATTTTGAAATCTGAAAATCGTAACATCCTTTTCAATATATCTAGCGAACAAAACGAGATATTTTGAAAATTCTTTGTGTTATAGCTTTGGTATGTCTCAAAGATATGCCCTAAAAGGGAGAAAATGTGTGACGTCATGACGACATCACCAACAATGTTTTTTTTTTAACACATATGAGGATAGGTCCGATCGTCATGCCACCAGCATGCAGAAGCCGAAGTGACGTCATGATGACTTCATCGGCTAATTTTCTATATTTTTCTTTATTTTTGAAATTTCATTTCAACCACCAAACTTTACACAAAACGAAACAGCCCTGTGTTTGTCCACAAACACTGTACCGTTCGTCGAGTTATTTGTCGTTATTCTTTGCCATGCTGAATGGAGTCTTTAAAATACTTACCCTACTGGTCTCTGGAAAGCGCCACACAAATATTTCGTATACACTTATTTGATGTCTAAATAAGCTTCAGCTGCGAAACGGAAACCAGCTGCACTACAGGAGTTTCTCCGCGGATTTTAACGACACGTCTGCCTGCACGCAAACCCGAAAAATATTTCCCCCAGGCATGACAAACTGGATCACGCGGATCGCGCAATCCTTCAACGGGCAAAGCGGCGCGATGAACTTTAAAAATCCGGAAACACGACCTCAAAAACCGCACCCAGGGTGACCGCGGGCTAGCCAAATTATGAATAATCCATTCATCAAGGTCAAACTCAATCACTGATGGTCTCCCCCGGAAAGTCGGGGGAAAATGATCGAAAAAGTCAAGAAAAAGCCAAGACCCGCTTGGAGGAATATCCGAGACCTTCGTGGAAGTAAACAACCGAGCAAAGAACGGTAGAATCGATTCTTTCAGAGCGTGTAATACAAAAGATTTTAGAATCGAATACATTGTCGAGCCGATCCGCTGAGAAACAGCGACTTCGTTTTAGCGGAAGCAAACAAAAATGGGGACAAAAGGGTCTCGGAACCAAGACTACAAAACGCGGCAATAAAACCGACGAATGCTAACAATGGACGTTTCCCGGCCGGTCGGTTCCAACTGGTGCGGAGCGCTGTCTTAAACGGAATTGCAGTTTGATCGAGAGAGGATGTTTTGCAAACAAGCTAAAGGGAAAACACGAGGCGTCTGGAAACTCCTGCGGCATCACGAGAAAGAAAACACTTCTGAGTACACACGATGGCACACATTTCTATAAGCAGAATACGGGCGGCGAGAGGAAAGGAACTCGGGATTTAGCTGGGAACAAAGAATATACAACCATACGGTTCGCCAAGCGAATGATACAAAATATTGGGAATGATCTGACCAAATCCTGCAACATCAACCGATTTTTCCCCTTTTATGAACGAGTAAATTTACAGTATATAAAGGTGTAGTCTCCTCGAAGACCGTGACCCAAATGTCCATGGAATTTAGGCAGGCTGCTTGAGACAGCACGAACCATTGGGTGGCCCGCCATCCATCATAAAATACCATTTTCATAGGGCTTTTCTCCGTCTCAAAGTCTCAAAATCACAATGACGTGTTCGAACTGGAGGCCCGTTCTCCACTATTCTCACACGTATTTTTTTTTTTTCGGTATTGTTATTATTATTATTTTTTTTACCAGAAGGCTTTACTCTGCTTCTAAATATCACAATCAGAATGGTGCGCCTAAATATGAAAGCAGGTCACACAGAAAGTAACATAAAAATTTCATTTCAGAGGGTCTTTCTCTGTCTGAAAATATCAAAATCACGATAGCGTGTCCAAATTGGATGGCCCAGGCCGCCCTCCACCATGGCGCATAAAAACTTAATTTTCAGAGGGCCATGCTCTCTGAAAATACCACACTCACAGTAGTGCGGTCCAAATTGGGTGGTCCATCCTCCACCAAGGTACACAAAATGTCGTTTTCAGAAGATTCTTTCTCTGTCTGAAAGTATCGAAATCACAATGGTGTGTGCAAAATAATGGAGAGGCAAATTCCTCCATCATGGCAAATAAATGAGTCATATGCAGAGGTCTTTCTGTCCCAAAAGTATCACCCCCGCAATGGTATGCTCGATTTGGGAGGCTCGTCCTCCCCATGTACACAACGCTCCATTTTTTATTTTATGTATTTACAGAGTCCATTTTCTCTCTGTCGAAAGGCGCCGCATTCATAATCGCATGTTCAAACCACGAGGCCTGTCCTCCACTATGGTACACAATTAATGTTGTATTTACAGAGACAATTCCTTCTCTGTCCAAAAGTGCCACACCCATAATGGCATGTTTAACTCACAAGGCCTGTCCTCCACTATGGCACCCATTTGTTATTTTTAATTGTTGTAATGTTCTATTTACAGAGACAATTTCTTCTCTGTCTGTATGTTTAACTCAAAAGGCCTGTACCCCACCATGGTACACATATATTTCATTGACAGAGGCAATTTCTCCTCTGTATGTTCAACTCAAAAGGCGTGTACTCCACCATGGTACACATATATTTCATTTACAGAGACAATTTCTTCTCTGTCTGTATGTTCAAACTTACAAGGCCTGTACTCCACCATGGTACACATATATTTCATTTACAGAGGCAATTTCTCCTCTGTATGTTCAACTCAAAAGGCCTGTACTCCACCGTGGCACATATATTTCATTTACAGAGGCAATTTCTTCTCTGTCTGTATGTTCAAACTTACAAGGCCTGTACTCCACCGTGGTACATATATTTCATTTACAGAGGCAATTTCTTCTCTGTCTGTATGTTCAAACTTACAAGGCCTGTACTCCACCGTGGTACACATATTTCATTTACAGAGGCCATTTCTCATCCGTCGGTATGTTCAACTCAGAAGGCCTGCACTCCACCATGGTATACACATATATTTCATTTACAGAGACAATTTCTTCTCTGTCCGTATGCTCAACTCAAGGCCCGTACTCCACCATGGTACACATATTTCATTTACAGAGGCAATTGTACTTCTGTCTGTATGTTCAATTCACAAGGCCTGTACTCCACCATGGTACACATATATGTCATGCACAGAGGCCATTTCTTCTCTGTCTGTATGTTCAAATCACAAGGACTGTACTCCACACATATATTTCATTTACAGAGGCAATTTTACTTCTGTCTGTATGTTCAATTCACAAGGCCTGTACTCCACCATGGTACACATATATGTCATGCACAGAGGCCATTTCTTCTCTGTCTGTATGTTCAAATCACAAGGCCTGTACGTACTCCACACATATATTTCATTTACAGAGGCAATTTTACTTCTGTCTGTATGTTCAATTCACAAGGCCTGTACTCCACCATGGTACACATATATTTCATGCACAGAGGCCATTTCTTCTCTGTCTGTATGTTCAAATCACAAGGCCTGTACTCCACACATATATTTCATTTACAGAGGCAATTTTACTTCTGTCTGTATGTTCAATTCACAAGGCCTGTACTCCACCATGGTACACATATATGTCATGCACAGAGGCCATTTCTTCTCTGTCTGTATGTTCAAATCACAAGGCCTGTACGTACTCCACACATATATTTCATTTACAGAGGCAATTTTACTTCTGTCTGTGTGTTCAATTCACAAGGCCTGTACTCCACCATGGTACACATATATTTCATGCACAGAGGCCATTTCCTCTCTGTCTGTATGTTCAAATCACAAGGCCTGTACTCCACACATATATTTCATTTACAGAGGCAATTTTACTTCTGTCTATGTTCAATTCACATTGTACACATATATTTCATTTACAGAGGCAATTTCTCCTCTGTATGTTCAACTCAAAAGGCGTGTACTCCACCATGGTACACATATATTTCATATACAGAGGTCATTTCTTCTCTGTCTGTATGTTCAAACTCTCAAGGCCTGTACTCCACCAGGGCACACATATATTTCATATACAGAGGTCATTTTTTCTCTGTCTGTATGTTCAACTAACAAGGCCTACCATCCGCCATGGTACGCATATATCCTATTTACAAATGCAATTTCTTTGTATGTTCAAATGACGAGGCCTGTCCTCCCCCATGGTACACAAATGTTTCATTTACAGGTGGCAACTTCCTCTCTGTCTAAAAGTACCACACTCATGAGAGTATGCTCAACCCACGAGGCCTGTCCTCCACCATGGTACACATATATTTCATGTACAAAGGAAATTCCTTTGTATGTTCAAATGACGAGGCCTGCCCTCCACCATGGTACACAAATGTCTCATTCACAGATGGCAACCACTTCTCTGCATAAAAGTACCAACCTCATAATGGTATGCCCAACTGGCGAGGCCTGTCCTCCGCCATGGTACACCAATGTTTCATTCATAAAGGCCAATTCTTCCCGTATCATCCTTTTGTTTTTTGTCTCAAAGAATCAACATCGCAAGATTGTACCCAACCAAGGTACAGTAAAGTATGATTTTCAGAGGGTTTTTCTCTGTCCCAAATATCACACTCAGAATGTGGTGTCCGAATATGGAGGTGTTTGACTTTACAGTCCTCCAGCCAGGTACATAAAAATGTCATTTCCAGAGGATTGGTGTCTGCTGCTAATATCACACTCAGAATGGTGTGTTGGAATACAGAGGCATTTGACTGTACCGTCCTCCAGCAAGGTACATAAAAATGTCATTTTCAGAGGGTTTTCTCCGTCTGAAATATTACGCTCAGAATGGTGTGCTAGGTGTGTGACTTTACCGTCCTCTAGCAAGGTACATAAAAATGTCATTTTCAGCAGGTTTTTCTCCGCCTCAAATATCACACTCAGAATGGCGTGTTGGAATATAAAGGTGTCTGACTTTACCATCCTCCAACAAGGTACATAAAATTGTCATTTTCAGCGGGTTTTTCTCCGCCTCAAATATCACACTCAGAATGGTGTGTTGGAATATAACCCCAACAGTCCTAAATCATCCGTTTTTAATATGATTTTCCACACACCCTAGGGAGTTAGGGTTAAAGGTGTCTGACTGTACCATCCTCCAACAAGGTACATCAAAATGTCATTTTCAGAGGGTTTTTCTCTGCCTCTAACATTACACTCAGAATGGTGTGCTGGAATATAAAGGTATCTGACTTTACCACCCTCCAACAAGGCACATCAAAATGTCATTTTCAGAGGGTTTCTCTCTGCCTCTAATATCACACTCAGACTGGTGTGTTGGAATATAGAGGCGCTTGACTTCTACCATCTTCCAGCAAGGCACATCAAAATGTCATTTTCAGAGGGTTTTTCTCTGTCTCTAATATCACACTCTGAATTGTGTGTTGGAATATGGAGGGGTTTGACTTTACAGCCCTCCGGCGAGGCACATAAAAATGTCATTTTGAGAGGGTCTCAAGATATCACACTCAGAATGGTGCGTTCGAATTGAGAGACCCGTCCCACGGTAGATACAATTGTTTTATTTTCAGAGGGCTTTACTTGTCCTAAAGCATCACGCCTACAAAAGGAAGGGTGTTCAAATTTTGAGGCCCTTCCTCCACCCAGGCACATTTGCAGTAGGAATTTTCTTTTGTTTGCATTTTTAATTTTTTTGCATATTATTATTATTGTTTTTTTCTTTTTGCTCAGTTCTGGGCCGTGAATTATAGCTACTTTGAAAGAGCAGGGCTCCAGAATCTAGAATCTGCAAAAATATTTAAAATAGCCCAAGGGGTTCTCGAAATACATCAAATCTAAGGACGGACAACTTGTGTCATTTTTTCTTTTACTTTAGAGGACAAATGCCATTTTATGTATTTCCTTATAGCGGCCACGGCTCCAAGAAAATCACATAATCACAAGACATTTTCTCCCAGTCTCCATAATGGTTTATTTGCTTTCATCCCTTTTTGGCAGGCATGTTATGTATGCATTCTTCCAATAACATATATGACTTCAGATGTTCATAAATAATTTCAATGTCAATTTACATAATTAACCCTAAAGGGCGCAAAAAATCAGCTTTGAAGGGATGTGAATATCTTTCTTTGACACACAGACCCACTGGCATCATAGAATCGGCAGATGACATTTTAGGCAGTCTCTGAAAATAACTCTTTAAGATCTACGTACAAAATTTGCATAATTCATTAGGTTTGGAATAATCAATTATTACCATTTCGAAATAACTGCAGTTTCACCGGAGATACTGTGTAGAAGACATTCATTCAGGGTAAAGTACGTTTGTGCAAAACCCATTTTCAACACCTACGTGAAACCTATCAGTAATTGTGTGGTCAATGCTTTGAAAATTATTAAAATGAAATATATATATATATAATATATTACAAAATGCACATAGCTTCCGCTGCAAGCGCGAACCCCATTTCGGGAACAAAAGTCATCTGTATTAAACAACGGCTAGGCCTAATCCTTCAGAAGAACCATCTTGCGAGGGGCATGTAGATTTAAGTCTACTCCAGATTTTGGGCCATAATCCCTGTAATGATTGAAACGTTCTATTATAAATATCCTCGTTATGCCCACCAAGAGCGCATGAAAATTTATGAGTGCCATTTTAATAAAAAATAGAATCACAGCAATTAGCAGATGACTCTACGTTGTCATATTCAGAGGTAAACCCTCAACTTTTTATGAACTGTAAATAATTCATGACATCTTTAAGCCATGACGATCAGCCGTGACGATCAGCCGTGAAAGGCAATTCTGAATTTATTATTATGATGTATGCGGCAGTATTGCGTATATAAAAAATACAGCAGGTTCCAGTTCGTGTGAGAAAATGGATATTAGACTGGTACCCAAGCGCACCCAACAGTACCAGCGCGCAGCAAGTTACACAGCACCTGTCTGAACCATGCATTCTATCAGATTATCGGCTAAAAAGCTGCCTAACAAAAGTATATTTCCTGAAGCCACTTCATAACCAATATCATCCGAATTTAGCTATTTGCGATATCTATCTGCTGCTTATCAAGATGGATCTCAAACGATACCCATTTTCAAAGTGAAATTTGAGCGCGAAATTTCTTTTGGAGCGTCACTTCTTTAAACCGCTCGGCCGATTTTGAGCAGGACGCATCAGACAAAGAATGAATTTGGGCCATCCGGGAAAAAACCCGAACAGGGGCCGATATACTATTCCACAGCGCCAGGATTGGACACGAAAAACCGAAGCGCCTTCCGACTGTTACCAAGGGAAGTGCGACAAAGGGCGTCCACGGCCGATCGGGGAGATTTTGCCTACACAGTACGGCGACGGGAGAACATTTTAAGTCGCAACTCAAAACTAATCATCTGTTTGGATGCATTTTCTGTTGATAATGACATGAGAAATTCATCAGATCTGTCGAGAGATTTCAGTTTTTATTAGCCTATTTTGTTTCAGAGTGAAGATATAGTAACATTCCTCACTACATGCGAGTGTGCGGGGCCGTTGGACGATGTTCATGACGTCATTTTTTAAATATTTATTTATATCGAACTCGCAAGGATGCGTAGTACTTGGGACCGTCCTCCAGCAAGGTACATAAATACATTCGTATTTCATTTGCAAGGGTCTTTTCCTGTCCAAAAGTGTAATACCCACAATAGCACGTTCAACTCATGGGGGGATTAACCTCCACCATGGAGCGCAAAGTAATGTTTCGTTTCCAGAGGCCATTCCTCTGTCTAAAAATACCACACTCAGAATAATGTCAACTTGGGAGGCCTGGTCTGCGACCCGTAATTGTCAGTTATGCAAATGCATGTTACGCCGATGCAACTCCAACTATTCCCATGTCAAATAAAACAGATACTGTCAAGATTCCATCTTTGACACCGGTAACGATCTTACGCATAACAAAAGCAAATTTTTTTGCAAATAACTTCCGATAAAGGAAAGCCAGACTACATTCCATCGTCATGCATCGGCGAGGGACGCCGATGCGCCTATTGTATTCAACACAATAGCATGAGGCGCGGCACTCAATACGAAACCCCCGCAACGACACGGGACCGAAATGGACGAAGTGACCCGAAAAGGATTTCCCAAATTGTCGGAAAACCAATCAATCTTAGGCAATGGGAATAAACTCCATAATATCAATGAATGCGGGTGCAAATTGCTTCGTAAATTTCTCCACGGCATCTCCGTCTTACGTGATTATGCGGGTGCAAATTGCTTCGTAAATTTCTCCACGGCATCTCCGTCTTACGTGAAACCCTCACAAACAGCTCGGGAACAAAACTGGTTTTTTCCTACCTCATTTCTCCATGGGAATGAAAAGGGGGGCAAACGTCAAAACCGACTGCATGTCAATAACACCACCGTGGTTGATACCAATCAAAGACTGAGCCTCCCCAAAATACAATTGTTGAATCCTGAAACGGCCCTCGGCTTTTCTAACGGGCCGTGGCGTAGGATACGGCCCAACAAACCAGTGCCAGCGCAGAGCGAAATCAAACACGTGTGAACTGGATGACGACCAGACTGAACTGTGATAGTGTCTCTTCTGCCCTCTACGTCGCGTCAGTGCAAATAGTTGCTGAAACTCAAACTCTGCTAGATATTGTTCAGAAGCAGCAACAGCAGATTCAGCAACAGCAAAAACAGATTGATGAAGTTACAAATATAGTCCAAGAACACTTTAAAGACAAAGATGAGCCAAAGAAAGCTGATCGAAAAACTGATCAAAGACAAATGGGTAGAAGTAAACTGAATTGTTCTTTTTGTAAACTTTCTGGACATACAAAAGATAGATGTTACAAATTCCAATTGCAAGAGGCCCAACAAACGATTGAGCAACTTAAGAAAGAGGTAGGAAGAAAGTCCTCTTTGGGAAATTAATTCCTCCCATCGCTACGAGTCCTGCGGTAGGGAGGCATGGAGTGGACTCAAATTCTTTTAATGTTCAGAAACCTTGTTTGATTGAGACATGTCCTACAGTCATTGCTGAGCTTGGTGGAAAAGATGTCAATTGTCTTATTGACACGGGTTCAATGGTGTCTACCCTTACAGAGGAATGTTTTCTTTCATTATTTAAGCCTGGTGGAACACAAATACATCATGATACTCTTTGGTTGAAGATTACCTCTGCCACTGGTTTGGAAATACCGTATGTTGGTTATATTGAGACTGAAGTGGTTATAGATGGGATAACGATTCCGCAGATTGGTATTTTGATTGTAAAGGATTTGGGCGATAAAGAACATAGAGAGCAGAAGAGGTCGGTGCCAGGTTTACTAGGTATGAATATTTTGCGACCCCTCTGGGATTCCTTGAAGGAGGGGACTGGGGAATGTTCTTCCGGTGTATCCCTCTTACAATCTCTTTCATCCTTGAGAAACTTGGTGGATAACGAGAAACAATCGGTGGTTGGCTTTGTTAGGGTTGCGTCTGGTAATATCTTTATTCCACCAGAATGTAGTACAACGGTGATAGCTGAGACGACTCGTCCAATGAATGGACTTTCAATAGTAGAACCACTAAGAAATAGTGATCATTTACCGGTTGGTGTACTAACAGTTTCTACACTTGTTGAACCCGGGCGTACGTTTCCAGTTAGGATAGACAACATTTCTTCTACTGGATTTATTTTGTGTTCTAAAACTCGCATTGGGGTTCTACATAGTGTAGCTGGTGTGGTTGATGATAATTCAGAGGTTCAATTTCATGTTTCTGTTAACCACATTCAGATTTCCAGGGTGGAAAATACAAATGCATCTTCGTACGAGTCGACGATACCAGTGGATTTGACGGGTTTTATTGGAACAGACGAAGAGTTGATGGAGGTGAACAAATTGTTGAATAAACACAGGGATATTTTTGCAGAGCATGAGTTTGACCTAGGTGAGACGAGTATTATAGAACATCATATACATACAACTGATCCCGAGCCGGTAGCTCAAACTTTCCGTAGGATTCCTCCTAACCAATATGAACAGGTTAAACAACATATCCAAAATTTATTGGATCATGGTTTGGCGACCGAGAGCTATAGTCCTTATGCTGCACCCATTGTGCTTGCTAAGAAAAAGGATGGATCTTTAAGAATGTGCGTTGATTATAGGAGGTTGAATAAGAAGACGAAGAAAGACGCATTTCCTTTGCCTAGAATTTCAGAATTTTTGGATGCTGCAGTGGGAGCTAAATATTTTTCATCTTTGGATTTGGTTAGCGGTTATCATCAGGTCAGAGTTCGGGAAGAAGATCGGGAAAAGACTGCTTTTGTCACTCCCATGGGTTTGTATGAGTATGTACGTATGCCTTTCGGTCTCTGTGGAGCTCCAGCGACCTTTCAAAGGTTGATGCAACGATGTGTTGGTGATTTAGTTTACCAGATGCTTTTCGTCTATCTAGATGATATTTGCATATATTCGAAAACCTTTTCGGAACATCTAAAACATCTTGACGTAGTCTTTACACGACTGAAACAATATGGGCTTAAACTCAAACCTACAAAATGCCACTTATTTTGTAAGGAAATCAAATATCTTGGTCATGTTCTCTCTGACAAGGGAATTTCGGTCGATGATGAGAAAACGAGGTGTATACGTGAATGGCCAGTGCCTACCACTGTAAAAAAGCTTCGTTCGTTCTTGGGATTCGCTTCCTACTATCGTCGTTATATTCCTAAATTTGCACATTTAGCTCGTCCATTGCATGCTTTGGTAGGAGTCTCTCAGGGACATGATCCAAAGTTCTTTCGGAACCGATGGTCAACTGAGTGCCAGGAAGCATTTGAGTCATTAAAGTCGAGTTTCACTAGCACACCAATATTAGCGTTTGCTGACTTTTCTAAGCCCTTTATCCTTGATGTCGATGCTAGCCAGTCCGGGCTTGGTGCTGTTCTATCGCAAACTCAGGAAGGTGCTGAGAGAGTTATTGCTTACGCTAGCCGTACCCTTCGGGACAGCGAGAAGAACATGGAGAAATATAGTTCTAGGAAGCTAGAGTTGCTCGGTCTTAAATGGGCTGTGACAGAGAAATTCAAAGATTATTTGTATGGCTCACGTGTTGTGATCCGTACGGATAATAATCCTTTGGTTCACTTAGATACTGCAAAATTGAGTGCTGTGGAGCATAGATGGGTCGGTGAACTAGCATCTTTCGATTTTGAAATTGTTTACCGTCCTGGACGTGTCAATAAGAATGCTGATGCACTCTCTCGTCAGAACGAAGAAGAACGTACAGTTTCTGTTGATGAAGTCATTGCACATGAAATAACATCTATTTCCCCATTGATTTCTGTAAAATCGTGTTTAAAGGTTCATGAATCTGTATCTGAATTGGGACCGAGTAGAATACAAACCACTATCATTAATCATATTTCTGCATTCCCATCATTTACTAGAGAAGAGTTGGGCATCCTGCAAAGGGAGGATCCAGATATTTGTAATTTTTTGAAATACTACACCACAGGACAATTGCCATCTAAGCAGCAGCGCAGGACGGAGTCTCGAGGTCTACGAACCATGTTATCCCAAATGAAACGGTTTTCTATGGTTGATGATGTCTTGTATAGGGATGTTGAGGACCCCAGGTTGGGAAGTTTGCACCAAACCGTTTTACCTTTGTCTTTAAAATCTAAGGTTTTGGTTTCCTTGCATGATCAATTTGGTCACCAGGGTATTGAAAGGACTTGTTCCCTGCTTCGAGAACGTTGCTACTGGCCTAGTATGCATGCGGACGTGAAACAATGGATTGAGGATTGCGAGCGATGTACAGTTGCTAAGCTTCCCCATCCTTCTATAAGGAATCCATTAAGTCATTTAGTGGCCAATAGGCCCCTGGAAGTTGTAGCTATTGATTTCACTTTGTTGGAACCTACTCGTGATGGATTGGAAAATGTTCTTGTGATAACTGATGTGTTTTCAAAGTTCACTATTGCCGTGCCAACGAGGGATCAAACTGCGGAAACTACGGCTTCAGTTTTAGTGAAAGAGTGGTTTTTTAAATATGGTGTACCGCAGAAGATTCATTCCGATCAAGGAAGACAGTTTGAGTCGGTATTAGTCTCTAATCTTTGCAACATTTATAATATAACCAAAACACGCACAACCCCATACCACCCTCAGGGAAACGCTCAATGTGAGCGATTCAATAGAACAATGCATGATTTGTTACGCACGCTCTCTGCTACGCAAAAGCGTTGCTGGTCTAAATTTCTCCCAGAACTCACATATGCATACAATTCGACACCCCACTCTTCTACTGGACTCTCCCCATTTTATATCATGTTTGGGAGAGAACCTTGTTTGCCAGTAGATGTTTTGCTAGATAGAAGGGAAAAGGATGCAGCCGAGTGCAAGGACTGGGTTTCCTTACATCAAGATAGATTGCAGAAAGCATATCAACTTGCTATAGATAAGAATCGTCGAGAACGGAGTAGAAATAAGAATGTTTATGATCGCAAGGCTAATCCGAATATTTTCAAAATTGGAGACTGTGTATATCGTCGTCATCATGCTAAGGGTCGTAGTAAGATTCAAGATAAATATCTTCCGGAAATTTATGTCATCATTGGTCAGCCTGATCCTAATAATTTTGTATATACTGTTGAGTTATTTGAAGGTGGTGGTGACAGAAGGAATATCAATTCTGTGGAGTTGAAACGTGTGCCTTCTAGTCTTTTGGACAGGTTGGAGGTTGAATCTACATTTGAACATACTGGGCAGACTCCATCAGTCAATTCCAGTCATGGGTCAGACGATTCTAGTTCGGAATCGGATAGTTTTGACATTGCGGTAGTATTACCTTCTGAGGGTTCGGATGGCAAGAAGCAAAAGCCAGCTTTTCCTAGAAAGTCTTCCCGTAAGACTAAAGGGAAACATAGTAACCCTCATCATCTACCTAGATCTGTCTATTCAAAACAACAGACAGCTACTATTAGGACCGACGAGAAGTCTTTCCTTTTTGTAGTAATCCTATTTCTTTTTATTATTCTGATTTTTACCTCCAGTATTCCGGCAATGCTTCAAATTTGTTCTGCTCTTGTGGTTATTTCTATCACCGGTATTAACTCCAACATTATACCATGGTTGCAGTATTGGGGTATATTACGAACATTCATTAGTTCTGTTATTCAATACCTGAAGGACTATTTTCCAGGTTAAGATTGAGGCAACTGATATTGATATTTTTTTCATATTTGCATAAGACTTGAGTTGAGTCTGGACTACAGAAGTTTATTCATATTTTGAAGTTATTTTCGTGATGGACCATATATATATAGAGGTCATCTCTTTACTTGCGTCATGCAAGTTGTGGGCATTCCATCTTGATTTGGACATCTAAACTTCTTTGACTGTTACAGTGAGATTTTCATGCCAAGTTCTTGTAAACTTGGTGAATTTTCTGGAATTAATATACTGATAGCTCATTTGAGGTCATCTCGTTTCCTTTTTGGTAAGGATGAGCACTATATCAGTTTGTTTAGTAATTCCTAATACATGTGTATTCTGTAATCTTGACATTCACTTTGTCATTCTTTGACATTTAGCAGAAGAATTTTTTTGTAAATTTTAATCTTTGGATGATTGTGACCAACCAGATCGATATACTGCCTGGCACTTACATAGTTGTGTTTTTTTCACTGTAAATAGCGCCACCTATTGAATTTTTTATGCATAACTGATACATTGGCGGCGCCCTTCCCCAGTCGAACGATAGTTTCTCAGCTGACTTGGAAGGGACAATGCTTAGTCTGTTACGTGTATTACATTCCTTGCATTCCAGCGTAAGTTTTCTTGTTGGACGTGTGTCTTACTGATAGTCACTCTTTAGCTGGGCCAGCAACTATAAAGTACATGCTTTCGCCTTGCTTTGCCAACGTGTTATTTACGCATTTTGTCTGCATATTCTGCTTAACATTAGCGTTAATTGGCAACGTTTAATCTACGCATTTTGTCAGCATATTCTGCTTAACAGCGTTTATTGGCCGTGTGTTGATTTTCTACGGCCAGCGTCGAGTCATCTTGGAGGCATGTGAGGTGTGGGGCTGCTTTGGTCGGTAAGTTCTATAACTCTCGTATTTTGTGTGAAGTTCCTTTAATAATATTTTTTTGATTTTTGAATTGATGTACTAGGTTGTGTACTTGGGATAAATTATCCTTAAGTATATTGCACCTTATAAAATGTTCATGAATTGATGTACCACGTTGTGTACTCGGGACAAATTATCCTTGATTATTTTTGCATTTTGGAGGTTAGTAACCTCCATCCTCGTGTTTTCGTCATTTTCATAGTCAATTTGATGTTTAGGGACTGCATATTCCACTGCAATATTGTATATGTGGTATATCCTTGGGGCAGTGCATTACTCTAAAATATCTTTATACAAGTATTTTCAGGAAGTTTGGGGTAT
Organism: Hippasteria phrygiana; assembly: GCA_037893225.1. NCBI lineage: Eukaryota > Metazoa > Echinodermata > Asteroidea > Valvatida > Goniasteridae > Hippasteria > Hippasteria phrygiana. The sequence continues at coordinate 446,188 of JAZGUH010000939.1, forward strand.
TTCTTGATTTAGTTTAATAATTCCAAACATAACATTTGTTTGATCGTTGTATAGTCCGATGTGAAGTGGTTGAGCATCCTGGGAAGATTGTGGATAGAGATGCTTATTAGCATTGGGGGTCAATTTATTTATATATATTTGTCTTCATTTGACAGAGTCCTGGGTTCTGGAGTCCGGAACATTTGGTGATGTGCCTTTTTCTTCAAGGTTGCCTTGTCGACCTTGAATTAGGTATGGGACAATTCATATCTTAATTTAAACTAGTAAATATTTCCCATTTAATTTATAGATTTCCATATAATTTGCACGTTTTTCATGGTCTTGATACCGTATTTTGTACTTAATTGTTTGTATTAGTTAATAGCCTGCCTTGAATATAATTAATTGTATTGTCGACAGTAGTTTGATTTATTCATTTTTTTGGTCAATACGTCCACTAAATGTAAATGTACAATTTCAAATACATGTACTTATTGTGAGATTGCCTGTAACATATTTGATCTTTTTCTATTTTGTATAAATAGACCTGTTACGGCTGTCGTTTTTTTGTGTCTTTGTCATTATAGTTGTCGCTCACATTAAGTTAATATTGTGAAAAAATGAAATTGATGGATTTGCTGTCCTGTGGAAAATTAACCACTTTTTTTATGCAATATTTGGCTTGTTTCTTGTGCAATAAATTTGTGTCATTGACAGGCAGAATAAAAAGGAAATAAAACTTTATATATTTTTCTCAAGAAAACGAAAGATTGCCTTCCTGTCCTGAATTTGTGCAGTAGTCCTTCCTCCTCGGTTACACAGGAATGATTGATGGCCTTCTACAGTCTTGCCGGGAGAGAGTGTCTTTAGGTCAAAGTGATATTCAGCAACTAACCGACCACTTGTCTGTCCTGAATGAACTGGAATTCAAATCTGTTTATTATCATAGTGAGTGTCGAAAACCTATCGTAAACAAGACCTTAATCGGACGTCTCAGGGATAAGCGATCCCGACCTGATTCGCCTGTCTGTTCTAGGCGAGGACCTGGGCGCCCTTCAAGTACAACAGGATCTGCTCGACCTAAACGATCGAAGGCTGTCCCAAAGGAGGAAGTGTGTCTGTTCTCATCCTGTGACTTTTGTTCCAAGGCTGGTTCAGAGCCACTGCACCGTGTTCTTTCTAATGCAATGGGCAAAACGGTTCTTGAGATAAAGCAGCAGACCCAGGAAGACCAGGTCAGAATCTGTGTAGCAGACCTAGAGGACGCTGGTGACGCTTCAGCTTTTGAAAAGTACTATCACAGGACATGTTTGCGGACTGCACAGCGCACATCAACAACAAAGATAATCATGATAATGCGTCACTCATTCGCTCATTATGTGACGAACAGTTAATCCTCGCCATTCAAAATACTCTCACAGACGATGATGTTACACTCAACATGGCCCAGGTCAATGATGCTTACTTGTCGATCCTGAAAAGATATCACACAGACGTTAATGAGACTACAAACTCTCGCAAGTATCTGAAAAAGATCATTGGTGAGCGACTTCCAGGTGTCCAGTTTGTCAGTTCACTGCGACGAAAAGAGCCAGACAAGCTTGTCCAATCGACTGTAGTTAGCAAAGCTATCGATCTCAGGTTCTCCATGATGGATGATGGTGAGATAATTGGTAACCTGAAGAATGTTGCTAACCTACTGCGAGAGGAGATGATGCAAAAGCGCAGCTAGTCATTTACAGGGACCTTTGATAACTTTGAGAATCCCTCTTTACTCCAATTCTTCCTAAGCCACCTCCTCTTTGGCAGTCATGTCGTCAAAGTGTCTGGAATGCAGGATGAAGAAGTAGACAAAACTGTTGATGTCGCATGCCATTTGCTAGTCCAGAACACTCGTACTGATCGTCAGGTGAAACATCAGCCAAAGAAAGACGATGCCTTCCGGCAAAATGTCCAAACACCCCTCTCAATCGGACTGCCCCTTGCTATCCACTCTAGAGTGCGTGACAAGAACCTTGTCCAGAACCTCTCAGATGTCTACATCGGAAGTGACTACCAGAAGATCCTTGACCTAGAAAAAAAGAGTTGAGCAGTCTGTTCTTCAACGAATGAAGGATGCTGGCGGATTTTGTCTCCCTGATTTTGTCAAGAGGGGTGTGAACATCTGGTTTGCTATTGACAACATCGATCTTTTGGAAGACACACCTACCGGGCAGGAAACCTTCCATGGGACAGTGGTTGTAATCAACCAGCAGGCTGAAGACGGAGAGCTGATGAATCAACCACTTGTTATACCAGAGAAACTTCTCTCGCAGGCACCTCTGGCATTTGAAATGACCTTGCTGCAAGAGCCAATCATCAAAACCACTACATTGAGATTTGAGACCTACAGGATAGGAAAGCGAAACAATCTCGTTTCCCAAGACTTCACTCACACCACTCGCAAACTACCGTGCAACTGATGATAACAGGGGGACAACCTCAACTGAACCTCAGTTGGCAAACGAACAGACCCAGGACAGTGAAGAGATGCTAAGTCATGCTGAGACTTCAAAGGACAGGAATGACTCTATTCTGTTGATCAAAGAACAAATGCGTAAATCAGAGAAATTGGCAAAGAAAGATGTGATGCCAACTTGGGCTGCAACTAAATCTCTACTGTTATCACAGTCCTCCGACAGTTGCACACGTACAAACACAGCGGTGATTGCGCCACTGTTTATGACCTCGCCAACAGATTATGGGACCCTCTATACCGCTCTGCAGTTAACCCACGGTATCTCTGCCACTGTCGTCGGCCCTCACAGAAAGACACTGATAACACTAGATTTTGCCCTTTACTCCCGTGCGTTGAAGATTCAGCAGTCAGTTGGAAACACCAATTGGATCCTAAGAGCTGGAGCTCTCCACATTGCATTTGCTGCCTTGCATGCTCTTGGTAAAACAATTGATGGAAGTGGCCTTGACACATGTGCTATTGAAAGTGGTGCATACACATCAGCAGCTCTTCGTGGGATCTTCAGTGGCAAAGCTTACAAGCGAGGCCTTGAGTACCACATCACTACCAGCCTTGCAATTATGATGTTGCGTTTTGATGCCATCTTGTCGACCCTTCCAAAAGGTCCAGTTAGTATCCAGTGCATTGCTCTCAATGACAAACTCCATGAACCAAACCCAGAGATGGTAGAGATCTTTGAAGAAATCCAATCCTGGTACTCAGGAAATGTCAAGCCACTCGAAGATGAAAAAGACATTGGCGAGTTCGCTCAGTTCTTGACCCAGTATCTTTACCAGGTAGAGAGTCTTCTTCATCTCATCAGCTCTTGTCGCTCAGGTGACTGGGAGGGCTACTTGTCATCATTAGAGAACCTTATCAAGTATTTTTTCGCTCGTGATCTCCTTAACTATGCTCGCCTGATGCCAGTCCATCTTGCTCAAATGAGTGATCTTGAAGAGGATGACCCAGAAACATGGAATGCACTAAAGTCTGGTGCATTTGTGGTAGCAAAATCAGAGATACCCTTCACTCATCTCTTCACTGATCAAGCCCTCGAGCAGGAAATCAAGAAGCTAAAGGGACATGGTGGGATGGTTGGACTAAGTAGAGATGAAGCCGCTCTGGACCGACTAGTCACTACCACACCTCATCTTGCTGGTCTAGTGAATCAGTACCTCAGCAGCTTCCCAAAAGCTTCCAGATCTTCTGTGAGGACAGAACATTATCAGCTCTCAGGAGAGATTGCAGTGAGGTCAAGAGTAAATGCTCTGAAGCTACGTCACTTGATTGAGTTGCACTGTGGAGACAATCCGTTCAAAGAGAAAACACCATTGAAGAGTCTGGTTTCATCAGCGCTTGTGTCAGATGAGCCAAAGAATGATATTCTGCAGTTTGCAGAGAAGGGCCAGAAGCGCTTTGAGGAGTTCGTTTCTGAACGTTTAATCTCTACATCAAGACTCTCAGTGTGGGACAAAATGAAGAAACTCAAGTTGAAGACCTTTTCGAACTGGATGGAGAAAAGGAAAGTGCGTATTGGAGACAAAGTCATCAAGTTGCGTGAGGAACGTGAATTGCTGGGATGATATATAATCATCCAAGGCAGCCAACCAAGTTTAGTTCCTAAACTTGAGGAGACAATCGGCGAGTATGAGATGTCAGTGGTGCCCCGCTCTCTGTGTGCTGTTGATGGAACCCTGTACATCCCCACAGATAAAGCCAGTCTGATGCACGCAGTTGAAGATGCCAAGGCAGAGTCCCTTGAAGTTGTCCCACAGCCTGACCTGGTGCACGAAGATCCTCCGGTTGTCCCACAGCCTGACCTGATGAAGGAAGATCCTTCAGTTCTCCCACAGCCTGACCTGATGCAGGAAGATCCTGCAGTTGTCCCACAGCCTGACCTGGTGCAGGAAGATCCTTCTGTCAAAGTTCTAATAGTTGACGCCATGTGTGTGCTTCAGAGTATGAAAAAGACACCAACCACGCTGAAGCTGTCGGATCTTCAGGATGCATTCAATAAACGCATTGAAAAGATGATGGCTGGTTATGATGAGGGTCGAGTTGTGTTTGATCGATACATGGATCAGTCATTAAAGAATAAGACTCGACAGAAGAGAGCAACTACATCTGTAGAATACGAAATCCATCCAGAAATGAAGCTTACCATGTCCATCAAGGAACTCCTATCTGCATCATCAACCAAGAAGAAACTGACATGTGTGTTAGGCCAGGGACTGCTTGAATATTTCTCAAGGGAAAGTTCTTTTCTGCTGGTCGTCGTATATGATACCTTCATCAAGGGACATGATTTGAGGAGGCGCACACTCATGAAGAGGCTGATACCCTGATTCCTCATCAAGTCCTTGCCTCTGCTGCTAATGGTGCCTTGCGAGAAATATGTGTTTGGTCACTCGACACTGATGTCCTCCTGCTGTTAGTTGATTTAGTATCTTGTGAACGCATTGCAGCTCCCACTTCTTTGAAATTTTCAACAGGCAAGGGTACAAAGAAACGAGAAATAGATATATTCGAGCGAGTTCAAGTTATTGGACATCACAAATGTCAAGGCCTCCTTGGACTACACAATTTTTCTGGTGCTGACTGGGGAAGAAAAATTTGTTGGAATCTCCAAAAAGACATGGGTCAACGCCTACCTGAAGCTTGAGGATGATGATCCTACCATTAACTGCTTCAAGGAACTTGGTGAAGGTTCCATTCCTCCTGAGCTTATTAATGGTCAGCTTCCAGCACTGGTGAAGGCATTGGAGCATTTTATGTGCCGTGTTTACAGGTCGACAGGTCCAACAACCCTGCCATCACTCAGATGGGAACTATTTCGGTCAAAGAACTTGGAGGGTGAGATGCTACCTCCAACTCGTGCTGCATTGCTACCTCATATCCTCCGTGCCAACTACGTCACAATGCGGGATAAATCATACCAGACAAATTGCCATGAGCTTCCACCAATCGAAGAGAATGGATGGAATTCAAAGAATGGAGGGTATGTTCCAGTCAGGTGTCTTGCTCTCCCTGCTCCACGGGCAGTACTTGAGCTCATCAGATGTGGCTGCAAAGCAGGTTGCAAGGGACGGTGCAGCTGCTCAAACAATCGCCTGCCTTGCACTCCTCTCTGCAAATGCTATGTTGGAGACTGTGCAAACACTATAAGGAAGGACGTCCAAAATAATGACATTGATGATGAATAGATCACCCTAAATTTCTGAAATTACTTTATCAACACCTGTCAACCAGAACTGTCTTTTACAAAAAATGCTGTAGATAAACTGAGAATACTAAGAAACCTACAAAATGACTCCGACACTTCGTGAATTGGACCATTAGTGGCAATTAGCTGTAGGGTGTCTCCAAGGGGTCCAATGGTGAGGAGGGACCGTAGCTGGTGAACTGGAAATCGGTAAAAGACACTTCCGGTAGCTTGGAAAGTACAATAAATACATCCGGTATTATTAAAAACATACAAAAAGTTTCTAACATTATACAAATTGAATACATTTTCAAAGTGAACAAAGAGCAGGAGCGGGATTCGAACTCTGACCAATATCATAGACTCGGACTCTATAGAATTCAACGTGACCGGATCGACCGAACACTACCTGGATTTGTCGCACACTCTATTGAATGTAAAGGTAAAAATTGTAAGCAAAACTGGTACTGACCTCGACGCTGATGTACCCGTCGGACCTTTCAATCTGTTCCTGCACTCCTTGTTCTCCGAGGTAGACGTCATGCTGAACGATAAACTCGTCTCGTCATCTTCAAACACGTACGCGTACCGTGCCCTAATGGAAACCCTTTTGACCTATGGACCGGCAGCCAAGCAGTCTCAGCTGACCGCGGCCTTATTTTACAAAGACACCGCTGGGAAAATGGATGCTAACGATCCTACACTGGATGATAATTTCAACGATGGGTTGAAGAGACGGTATAAATTTACCAAAGAGAGTAAGATAATCGATCTGCTAGGACCGATTCACGGGGATATATTTTTTCAAGATAGATTTTTACTAAACGGTGTCAACCTGAAACTAAAGTTCCATCGCAGCAAGAATTCTTTCTCCCTGTTAACCCCCCTGGCCGATCAGAACTACAGAGTGAAAATCTTGGATGCTTCTCTCTACGTGAGAAAAGTCATTGTCAGCCCAACGGTGGCCTTGGCCCATGCTAAAACGCTGCAAAGTGCAACTGCGAAATACCCTCTGCGCAGAGTGGAAGTCAAAACCTTTTCCATTCCACAGGGAAATCAGTCATTTACCCGAGAAAACCTATTCTTGGTTCAGATACCCAAACGCGTGGTGATCGGAATGGTGGACAATGCGGCTTACAACGGTGAATACAACAAGAACCCTTTCAATTTCAAGCATTACGGTTTAAATTTCCTTGGACTGTACGTGGACAACGAGCAGACACCGTGGCGGCCTCTCCAGCCTAAATTTTCCGGGAAAGATGGCACGTACATGATGGCGTATCAAACTTTGTACTCTGGTATAAATACACTCTACCAGGACATAGGCAATCAGATTAACAGAGAGGATTACGAGGCAGGGTACTCCCTCTATGCATTTAATCTGTCGCCCGATATGTCATGCGGATCTCATTTTAACCTGGTAAAGCGCAGTAACTTGCGTATGGAGCTTCAGTTTGCCACGGCACTACCAACAACCGTCAACGTGCTGGTATACAGTGAATTTGAGAGTATCCTAGAAGTGGACGGGAGCCGGAATATTCTGATTGATTACTCCAACTGAATGACTAGATGGATAGCGTACAACTTTTAAAAGTACTCAAGAAGGATAATTTTACTCGACGCTACTTGGGCGGTGTATTTCCAGCGGATAGGTTACCCCCAGTTACTAATTACCCCAGCGTGTATATCGTTAACAGCGATAGGAACAATGAACCGGGCACTCACTGGCTGGCTGTGTACTTCACTCAAGACAGACGAGCCGAATTCTTTGATTCTTATACGGGCTACCCCCTGATGCCTACGGACATTATTTTGTACATTTTTTTAGAAAAGAACAGTGTACATTCTGTTCATAATATGATTCGTTTGCAGTCTTTGAATACTGTAGTGTGTGGACATCACTGCCTTTTTTACTTGATGCATAGGTGTAGAGATATCTCAATGCATGTTATTGTATCCGTGTTTTCGGAAGACTATTTAATCAACGATGTTCTCGTGCAAGATTTTATAGAGGAGAAATATGACGTGGCTGAACCAGTTTCGGACTTAGAATTGATTTGTCGTCAGATTTGTGTTAAACAAAAATAATGAATTAAGTTTTCAAGAGTGTTAGTTAAAAGAAAAATAGAATAGTCAATTATGATTTAACAAAAACAAACAAACAAACAAACAAACAAACAAACAAACAAAACGAAAAAAAAAAAATGAAAAAGAGAAATAGTCAAAGATGATTTAACAGAAAAAAGTAGTATTAGTTAACTGTGGTTTAAGAAGTTTGAGAAAACCGTTGTTTACTCTTAAGATTTAGTTAAATACATGTACAGATAAAAAGGTTAGAATTAGACATTGTGAACGCATGATAACAAACCATGGAAACTTTTTTCTATTTTCACATCACTGTATATAAATGATTTATTGCGTACTTCAATAATACAACACATTATTATTTACAAATATTTTTTTCTTGCTTGTACGTTATTTTATGCCGTTTCTTTTAAAAGTTACTCTTACATATGGGAATATTGAAGCGAACCAATTAAATATAGAATAAAAACCCGTTGATAAAAAAAAAAATACATTAATTAACAAAACAAAATTACACTTAGAATCACATCAATCATTGATTATACATAGGATGATGACGAAAGCCAAGCTACCGTCAATTAGTTATTACATATTATTATATGCTTTCCTGGTGTAAGCGTTTTCTGGGTCTCAATAGAGTAGAAATAACCCTAGCTCGCCCTCGAGCTCCAATCGGTGTACGAGGTGAAACCATAGTGGGAGGGTCTGGTAACAACCGTTTTTCAACAGAGCCAGATTGTTTATATTTCCGGACAACACTACGTCGTGCTTCATTACCAATGATACTTTCAGGAGCATTGGATTATGCCAACCCCCGTGTAAAATACTGAAATCCTAAGGGGGTGAAGCCTTTCTTACTTCTTAAGGCGTCATTTACAAGATCGATAATATTTGAACCTTTTACAACATTTCCCTCATACACAAGTTCACCATTTTTGTTCCAAGTCATGACGTCATTATTTTTCAACTGATCTACCAATATTTTAGCTTTGCGCTGCAGTGTTTTTGGTACGCTAGAGAGAATTTGCGGTGTTAGGTCATCCTCTGTGGATGGTGTTGGCTTCCCCGTCTGTTGTCCCGTAGCATCCAGCGGTGCATCGTCTCCCTGTATTCCCCGGCCGCTCGTTCCACCGGATCTAGGCATTGACATGGTAACGGACATGGGTTCGGTTTTGCGGGCATGATCGTATTGAAGATACTGCTGTAATGTTTGCTGATACAGAGCCACCTTGTCGTCATCCGGAAGGTCTGTCCTAACCAAAATATTGTTCATGTCTTCTTCCAGTCTTTGCAGCTTGGTCTGAGTAGCGTTACGCGTGAGAAGAACATTTTGTATGGCCCTAGTCACCTGATCGGTATATAGGAGCATTAATCATTGTTTTTCTGGCGTAGCGCATTACTTGGGAAACAGGAGACCTCCGAGAGTGCTTAAAATAGGGGCTAACAGCGGCCCCAGAAATCCACCTTTCTGAACCAACAGTCGTTTACGTGTCGAGTAAGAAGTCTTCTTATCAGCCAGAGCTCTTAGATGTTTCTTGTGTCGTGCCAGTTTTTTCTTCTGACTCGGCGTTAGTGGTACACAGCCTTTTAATACGTTTAGGGCGCATTCACAAAGGCATGTCATGAGTTCTTTGTCCGCGTGCTGAAGAATGACTTTCCTTCTCCGGGGTGTTGATTTACTCAACACGTGCAGCGTGTGGGCATTGTCCTTCAGCCGTCGAGTCATGATGATGAATGAATGCAATTAGCATAGAGCGGTCCTATTTAGGCACATAGGCGTAAATTGGTTGATCGGGGAAAATGTTTGTTCTCAGACGGTGTTCTTCCGGACAGTTCGGTTTGAGGTCAACAAAGAGGTACGAATAGGGTTGACTGGTGGCATCCGCGTAGGCCTCGACCATGAATTTAGTCTGTCCGGGGTACATCTGTTTGGCCAAGTTTACAATCTGGGACCGGTCACGGGGGTTCTTGAACAGCACGATATAGTGGCAATTCAGGCTAATCGTTCTGCTTTCTTTAGATTGGTGGAATAAATTCTGCACTATATTGATCACGGATAAATTACGATGGTGCGATCCTTGAGTAAACAGTTTTGTGACTTGGGGATCACGTCCACATTCTAGCATTAAATCGTCCAAAATCACTAGATTTCTGTACTTCGGGTCTGTGAGTTCCGTCCAATCCTCAGGCAACCCCTCCACAAACTGAACATCAGGTAGATCGCGAGACAGTTCCTCGTAAGCCGGCTGATACCACCACAAAATTCTCTCAGGCGGTTCAATAAACACATGTTGACGATGCCTTATTAATTTACTGACCCATTGAGTTTTACCACAGCTCGTTGGGCCTGCCACGCAAAATGTTGCAGGATGCTGAAGTTTCGTGCCCATGAGGTAAAGTGACTTAACATAAGAAATCTAAATAACTAATAACATGTATGACGTCATATTATGGAGCAAAACAAAATTATACAATATCGTACAAAGTATTATTGTCATTCCTTAAATTCGATACAATGGTATTTAAACTATCCAACAATTCATCCCTTTCAAAACTGGATAATTCACTTCCAAACACAATCAAAGAAATAATAATAATACATGTCAAGATTATCGGTATCATCGAGCGTCGTAATGACAGAGTAGAGGAAGGTGTGTCTGCCATGACGACCAAGGATAAAATGAGAACAGTACGGCCCAACCTTATACTTTATGATCGGTGATAGCCGTACGGTACGGTATTATAATCATCAAGAATCACTCGTTTGTTGTAAACAACCTTGTAGTCTTTAGAGAGGGATTTTGTTTTGATCTTTTTAGTCTTTGGTTCCCTGGTAATTTGGTATTGGTTGGTTACTGTTATTGGTGATGCATCTACATTTTGTACCATGTGTACCACCGACTCGTAGTTTATCTGTTGCGCATTCTTGAAGTTGAGCGTGAACCCTCTGACTTTACAACATGTTTTACCGGTATCTAACTTGTAGGCGTAATTCTTAGGCCCCCCTGAAACAAAACTCTGAATGTGATCTCCATCCTTGTTGTTTATTTCATTCGTTAGCTCTCCCAGGTAGTCACCCAAAGGGGGGTTATACAGCCCTGGTCTGTCGACATAGATCACGCTATCTGTATCGTAATATAGAACTCTGTCCTGTAGCATTTCTAGTACAGAGTACAATTTCAGTCTAGCGTGGGCGTTGGTAAACGCAGCAATAACTACGTTTGTTCTAGGATTAGGAGCTACAAATTCTTCGTCATCAGAAAATTTCACTTCTGCAATTTCGTCGTTGAAAAATTGCACGCTATTTACAACCTTGTCGTCTGAATACAGAAGTTCGTAAAGCCGAGATGGCTCGGTAATCACTTCGGTTTTAGGCATGTTAACTCTCTGACCGAACTTCCCCCAGAAACTATTCAGCATCAACTTGGCTAGCGCTCTAAGTCCGGGGTTCTTTACAAGTTTTTCACGATCGAGCAAAATTCCCTCTTTTCTTTCATATTCACAAATATAATTTTGAATATCTTCTTCCGTTTTACACCACTGGGGTATTCCCGAACTTTCCTGTTTAATCTTCAGAAACGTGTTTATGTATTCTGAGAATAGGCCACCCGATTTAGTGACTGGGTCGTACAGTTCTCGTCTTTCAAAGTGCCACACAGCATCTATCTGCTGGATGACGTAACCTAACGCAACCGCCTTCTCTACTTCGAGCGTGACGTACGTTCACTTAGAGCCCTATCTTCATCACTATGGCGACAAGGAGTCTTTTGTTCAGTTTCAGCACAAGTACGACATAAGGGAAACATAAATTTTCCTACGGCTCTACAGGGGAGAACAGGATGGTACAGCGAGGTTCGAGGAAGTACTGTGCATATAATTAACCCATAATACTGCGATATGTCCTGGAAATTGTCGGTTATGATTTTAGGATGCCCCACAGGATAAGAACAGTATTTATTGGTATACGGATACAGAGAACAGAAATCCACATACTGGATTTTTTCACCCCCGCTAACCTCATAAAATAATCGAGTTGCGTTTGTTCGCCCACCATAGAACGCATCCCTATGGTTAAGCTCACTCAAAGTTTGATCTGTTATTCCTTCTGCTAAGGATTTACGAACGTCTCTCGTGAAAGACGCATCAAGCTTATCCCATTCACATTCCCACATTTCTACAAATGCAAGCCTCGTCTGTTTTTGGATGAAGGCTTTCTTTTCCATGGTCCTAGTGTATAATTCGTGCATTGGAATTTGGTACAGGGGGTGAATTGTGTCAGGATGATAACACGAAGAGCACCCGTGAAACCAACACCCGTTCATCTCATATACAGAGCTCCCTTCCTCACTGTATCCGTCCATCTTGTATTTTCCTATTTTCAGTTCACCCCCGTTACGAGCATGCAAAATGTGCACCCTCTCCATACGACTCATCCAATTCAACCACATGATTGCCTTCTGGGATTGTTTATCCGACGCCTTATAACCATTCGGAGGTAGAACTGCGATTGTATTTCTTTTCAGGAAGTTTCTGCGGAATATCAGATTACATGCAGCAGCTATTGTGATTGATTGTTTGAACGGGTCAACCCCCGGATCCCTAGGCCCTGTCGAAGATACCTGCATAAACAACTTACGAAACTGTATGCAACATCGCCTCAAAATGTCAACATCGCTTACGCAATACGAAAGTAATTCCTCTTGTAAATCAAAAGGTTCATTCTTCTCTTTTTGATCCCCATACCACGTATTGAATTCTTTTCTTCTCCCCTCTGACATTGAATCGGGGTCGTAGTAACTTTCGGCAGGGATTGGTCCTTCGTAGAATTGATTGGCCCGCGTGTTGAAGTGATGAGGGAAGAATCCCTTTTTCATTTCGTCTAGCCCAAAAGTAGCAGGTAACTTCGACAGAGCCATGGGTAGGAAATTTAGCGAGTCTATGATCCTGCGGTTGTATTGAGGAATATCTATCGACATGACCTTCGCACCACTGTACACAACAGAAGGGATACATGCGTTTTCAAACAAAAACTCCAGCAGAAAGTATGAATCATAACCCTTGGCATTATGTGCAATAGCGATAGAATGGTCTGTATCGGGCGACTGAAATAACCACTCGCAAAACTGACTTTGAGTTTTGTCCCCCTTGAACACTACACGCTTTGTACAAAATGGACACCTGTAATCATCGGGCTTTCCCGAACAAATTTCACATACCATTTCTGCTACGCATAAGTTTGGAACGTGAGTACCACCATCTTGAGTACATTCAAAGTAAAAAAATATGTACTTCAGCAGCTGCTTTGCTTTCTTTTTCTTTTTGTTTTTTCTTTGATTTAACCTCATCTTCACATGCTACTGACTCTTCTACAACAGCGGCGTCCATACACAAGAGATCTTCTACAGATTCATTTGTATGAAACGAGGAGTGCATGCCTGACTTCTTATCCATTTTATCAATGACCTTTATATAACACTTATGATTGAAAGACACAATTTCATTACAGGTGGGGCAGAATTTCTTGGTACAAGAATGCTTTCCGCGCTTGGCAGTAAAGGCGGTACTCACGTAAGCATCACAAACGCTACATCTGTAAAATGACTGACACACGGTATTTTTACCTATCATCCTAGTTTTATGGTTATTGTAACACGTGGCATCTTTGAAATTACGATTACACTCGGGACAGTGTACCCATGTATCTATTTGGCCAGTCTTGCACCCCACAGAGTAGCATAATTTACATGCGATATTGCAAACGTGATTCGTTCGTGCATTATTATACCCCTTCAGACACACTTCGCAGAAATTACTACGATTCAAGAACCCTGCCATGGATCTGATTACATCGTAATGCCCCCTACACTGTAAAAAGTGACTCCACCTCATGCACGTGAATCGACTAAGTTCATGCACGTGAGGTGTCAACGTTGGGTAATACACACACCTGAGGTTAAACCAACAGTTACCTCATGTACATGAAGTACTCCATGTGATGAAAATTGTCAACTTCCTAACACCTCATGCACTTGAACTGCGGGTTTGTGTTGGTGCGAATTATTGATTGAGAACCTCTTACACTTGAGGTGCAGTATGTGCTTTTTAGCCAGCCCACACTCTTACCACATGCACCTGATGTAGAAACTATGTTGGCGATTTTAAAAACCAGAGTACCTCACGTGCTTGAGGTGGAAGTTGACCCAATGAAACCATTACTTGATGCACCTGGTGTGAAACCCATGATGTTATCTTTCCTGGTCGTAGCACCTGAGGCGTTTGAGGTGGAATACGTCCATACTGTAAAAAGCGATTCCACCTCATGCACGTGAATCGACTAAGTCCATGCACGCGAAGTGTCAGCGTTGGCTAATACACACACCTGAGGTTAAATCAACAGTTACCCCCTGTACATCAAGTACTCCATGTGATTGAAAACTGTCAACTTCCTAACACCTCATGCACTTGAACTGCGGGTTTGTGTTGGTGCGAATTATTGATTGAGAACCTCTTACACTTGAGGTGCAGTATGTGCTTTTTAGCCAGCCCACACTCTTACCACATGCACCTGATGTAGAAACTATGTTGGCGATTTTAAAAACCAGAGTACCTCACGTGCTTGAGGTGGAAGTTGACCCAATGAAACCATTACTTGATGCACCTGATGTGAAACCCATGATGTTATCTTTCCTGGTCGTAGCACCTGAGGCGTTTGAGGTGGAATACGTCCATACTGTAAAAAGTGATTCCACCTCATGCACGTGAATCGACTAAGTCCATGCACGCGAAGTGTCAGCGTTGGCTAATACACACACCTGAGGTTAAATCAACAGTTACCCCCTGTACATCAAGTACTCCATGTGATTGAAAACTGTCAACTTCCTAACACCTCATCCACTTGAACTGCGGGTTTGTGTTGGTGCGAATTATTTATTGAGAACCTCTTACACTTGAGGTGCAGTATGTGCTTTTTAGCCAGCCCAAACTCTTACCACATGCACCTGATGTAGAAACTATGTTGGCGATTTTAAAAACTAGAGTACCTCACGTGCTTGAGGTGGAAGTTGACCCAATGAAACCATTACTTGATGCACCTGATGTGAAACCCATGATGTTATCTTTCCTGGTCGTAGCACCTGAGGCGTTTGAGGTAGAATACGTCCATACTGTAAAAAGTGACTCCACCTCATGCACGTGAATCGACTAAGTCCATGCACGCGAAGTGTCAGCGTTGGCTAATACACACACCTGAGGTTAAATCAACAGTTACCCCCTGTACATCAAGTACTCCATGTGTTTGAAAACTGTCAACTTCCTAACACCTCATGCACTTGAACTGCGGGTTTGTGTTGGTGCGAATTATTGATTGAGAACCTCTTACACTTGAGGTGCAGTATGTGCTTTTTAGCCAGCCCACACTCTTACCACATGCACCTGATGTAGAAACTATGTTGGCGATTTTAAAAACCAGAGTACCTCACGTGCTTGAGGTGGAAGTTGACCCAATGAAACCATTACTTGATGCACCTGATGTGAAACCCATGATGTTATCTTTCCTGGTCGTAGCACCTGAGGCGTTTGAGGTGGAATACGTCCATACTGTAAAAAGTGACTCCACCTCATGCACGTGAATCGACTAAGTCCATGCACGCGAAGTGTCAGCGTTGGCTAATACACACACCTGAGGTTAAATCAACAGTTACCCCCTGTACATCAAGTACTCCATGTGATTGAAAACTGTCAACTTCCTAACACCTCATGCACTTGAACTGCGGGTTTGTGTTGGTGCGAATTATTGATTGAGAACCTCTTACACTTGAGGTGCAGTATGTGCTTTTTAGCCAGCCCACACTCTTACCACATGCACCTGATGTAGAAACTATGTTGGCGATTTTAAAAACCAGAGTACCTCACGTGCTTGAGGTGGAAGTTGACCCAATGAAACCATTACTTGATGCACCTGATGTGAAACCCATGATGTTATCTTTCCTGGTCGTAGCACCTGAGGCGTTTGAGGTGGAATACGTCCATACTGTAAAAAGCGATTCCACCTCATGCACGTGAATCGACTAAGTCCATGCACGCGAAGTGTCAGCGTTGGCTAATACACACACCTGAGGTTAAATCAACAGTTACCCCCTGTACATCAAGTACTCCATGTGATTGAAAACTGTCAACTTCCTAACACCTCATGCACTTGAACTGCGGGTTTGTGTTGGTGCGAATTATTGATTGAGAACCTCTTACACTTGAGGTGCAGTATGTGCTTTTTAGCCAGCCCACACTCTTACCACATGCACCTGATGTAGAAACTATGTTGGCGATTTTAAAAACCAGAGTACCTCACGTGCTTGAGGTGGAAGTTGACCCAATGAAACCATTACTTGATGCACCTGATGTGAAACCCATGATGTTATCTTTCCTGGTCGTAGCACCTGAGGCGTTTGAGGTGGAATACGTCCATACTGTAAAAAGCGATTCCACCTCATGCACGTGAATCGACTAAGTCCATGCACGCGAAGTGTCAGCGTTGGCTAATACACACACCTGAGGTTAAATCAACAGTTACCCCCTGTACATCAAGTACTCCATGTGATTGAAAACTGTCAACTTCCTAACACCTCATGCACTTGAACTGCGGGTTTGTGTTGGTGCGAATTATTGATTGAGAACCTCTTACACTTGAGGTGCAGTATGTGCTTTTTAGCCAGCCCACACTCTTACCACATGCACCTGATGTAGAAACTATGTTGGCGATTTTAAAAACCAGAGTACCTCACGTGCTTGAGGTGGAAGTTGACCCAATGAAACCATTACTTGATGCACCTGATGTGAAACCCATGATGTTATCTTTCCTGGTCGTAGCACCTGAGGCGTTTGAGGTGGAATACGTCCATACTGTAAAAAGCGATTCCACCTCATGCACGTGAATCGACTAAGTCCATGCACGCGAAGTGTCAGCGTTGGCTAATACACACACCTGAGGTTAAATCAACAGTTACCCCCTGTACATCAAGTACTCCATGTGATTGAAAACTGTCAACTTCCTAACACCTCATCCACTTGAACTGCGGGTTTGTGTTGGTGCGAATTATTTATTGAGAACCTCTTACACTTGAGGTGCAGTATGTGCTTTTTAGCCAGCCCAAACTCTTACCACATGCACCTGATGTAGAAACTATGTTGGCGATTTTAAAAACCAGAGTACCTCACGTGCTTGAGGTGGAAGTTGACCCAATGAAACCATTACTTGATGCACCTGATGTGAAACCCATGATGTTATCTTTCCTGGTCGTAGCACCTGAGGCGTTTGAGGTGGAATACGTCCATACTGTAAAAAGTGATTCCACCTCATGCACGTGAATCGACTAAGTCCATGCACGCGAAATGTCATCGTTGGCTAATACACACACCTGAGGTTAAATCAACAGTTACCCCCTGTACATCAAGTACTCCATGTGATTGAAAACTGTCAACTTCCTAACACCTCATCCACTTGAACTGCGGGTTTGTGTTGGTGCGAATTATTTATTGAGAACCTCTTACACTTGAGGTGCAGTATGTGCTTTTTAGCCAGCCCAAACTCTTACCACATGCACCTGATGTAGAAACTATGTTGGCGATTTTAAAAACTAGAGTACCTCACGTGCTTGGGGTGGAAGTTGACCCAATTAAACCATTACTTGATGCACCTGATGTGAAACCCATGATGTTATCTTTCCTGGTCGTAGCACCTGAGGCGTTTGAGGTAGAATACGTCCATACTGTAAAAAGCGATTCCACCTCATGCACGTGAATCGACTAAGTCCATGCACGCGAAGTGTCAGCGTTGGCTAATACACACACCTGAGGTTAAATCAACAGTTACCCCCTGTACATCAAGTACTCCATGTGATTGAAAACTGTCAACTTCCTAACACCTCATGCACTTGAACTGCGGGTTTGTGTTGGTGCGAATTATTGATTGAGAACCTCTTACACTTGAGGTGCAGTATGTGCTTTTTAGCCAGCCCACACTCTTACCACATGCACCTGATGTAGAAACTATGTTGGCGATTTTAAAAACCAGAGTACCTCACGTGCTTGAGGTGGAAGTTGACCCAATGAAACCATTACTTGATGCACCTGATGTGAAACCCATGATGTTATCTTTCCTGGTCGTAGCACCTGAGGCGTTTGAGGTGGAATACGTCCATACTGTAAAAAGTGATTCCACCTCATGCACGTGAATCGACTAAGTCCATGCACGCGAAGTGTCAGCGTTGGCTAATACACACACCTGAGGTTAAATCAACAGTTACCCCCTGTACATCAAGTACTCCATGTGATTGAAAACTGTCAACTTCCTAACACCTCATCCACTTGAACTGCGGGTTTGTGTTGGTGCGAATTATTTATTGAGAACCTCTTACACTTGAGGTGCAGTATGTGCTTTTTAGCCAGCCCAAACTCTTACCACATGCACCTGATGTAGAAACTATGTTGGCGATTTTAAAAACTAGAGTACCTCACGTGCTTGAGGTGGAAGTTGACCCAATGAAACCATTACTTGATGCACCTGATGTGAAACCCATGATGTTATCTTTCCTGGTCGTAGCACCTGAGGCGTTTGAGGTAGAATACGTCCATACTGTAAAAAGTGACTCCACCTCATGCACGTGAATCGACTAAGTCCATGCACGCGAAGTGTCAGCGTTGGCTAATACACACACCTGAGGTTAAATCAACAGTTACCCCCTGTACATCAAGTACTCCATGTGTTTGAAAACTGTCAACTTCCTAACACCTCATGCACTTGAACTGCGGGTTTGTGTTGGTGCGAATTATTGATTGAGAACCTCTTACACTTGAGGTGCAGTATGTGCTTTTTAGCCAGCCCACACTCTTACCACATGCACCTGATGTAGAAACTATGTTGGCGATTTTAAAAACCAGAGTACCTCACGTGCTTGAGGTGGAAGTTGACCCAATGAAACCATTACTTGATGCACCTGATGTGAAACCCATGATGTTATCTTTCCTGGTCGTAGCACCTGAGGCGTTTGAGGTGGAATACGTCCATACTGTAAAAAGTGACTCCACCTCATGCACGTGAATCGACTAAGTCCATGCACGCGAAGTGTCAGCGTTGGCTAATACACACACCTGAGGTTAAATCAACAGTTACCCCCTGTACATCAAGTACTCCATGTGATTGAAAACTGTCAACTTCCTAACACCTCATGCACTTGAACTGCGGGTTTGTGTTGGTGCGAATTATTGATTGAGAACCTCTTACACTTGAGGTGCAGTATGTGCTTTTTAGCCAGCCCACACTCTTACCACATGCACCTGATGTAGAAACTATGTTGGCGATTTTAAAAACCAGAGTACCTCACGTGCTTGAGGTGGAAGTTGACCCAATGAAACCATTACTTGATGCACCTGATGTGAAACCCATGATGTTATCTTTCCTGGTCGTAGCACCTGAGGCGTTTGAGGTGGAATACGTCCATACTGTAAAAAGTGATTCCACCTCATGCACGTGAATCGACTAAGTCCATGCACGCGAAGTGTCAGCGTTGGCTAATACACACACCTGAGGTTAAATCAACAGTTACCCCCTGTACATCAAGTACTCCATGTGATTGAAAACTGTCAACTTCCTAACACCTCATCCACTTGAACTGCGGGTTTGTGTTGGTGCGAATTATTTATTGAGAACCTCTTACACTTGAGGTGCAGTATGTGCTTTTTAGCCAGCCCAAACTCTTACCACATGCACCTGATGTAGAAACTATGTTGGCGATTTTAAAAACTAGAGTACCTCACGTGCTTGGGGTGGAAGTTGACCCAATTAAACCATTACTTGATGCACCTGATGTGAAACCCATGATGTTATCTTTCCTGGTCGTAGCACCTGAGGCGTTTGAGGTAGAATACGTCCATACTGTAAAAAGTGACTCCACCTCATGCACGTGAATCGACTAAGTCCATGCACGCGAAGTGTCAGCGTTGGCTAATACACACACCTGAGGTTAAATCAACAGGGTTACCCCCTGTACATCAAGTACTCCATGTGATTGAAAACTGTCAACTTCCTAACACCTCATGCACTTGAACTGCAAGTTTGTGTTGGTGCGAATTATTGATTGAAAACCTCTCAGTCATTCCTCCCGGCAGCAGTCGCTGCGTTTGAGGTGCATGACGTTGACGTGCATGAATATTATACGAACCGTTGAAAAGAAAACCACAAAATACAATTATGGTAGGCCTACCGGTACAATTGGAATCTTTCCTTACATTATAGAGAAACACGTAGGACAGTGACATGTTCCTCGAGACTAGGTCAATGACTGACAACAAGAATCTTTTACCTCATGCACGTCAGGCCTTTAGGACCTAAATAATCATGTAGGAGCCTACAGACCTATTTTAGGCCTACTTTTATGCTTCACGCATTTGAGGCAAAATTTGCCGCCGTTTTCTTATGGAACATGTTTACGTAAGAAAAACGGCGTCAAATGTTGCCTCAAGTGCTTGAAGCATTATGCTTTGGGCAGAATATGAGGCGGAAGGATTTAATGACCTTTGTATTATCGCTTTATGAAAACGTTTGAAAAGAACACGTTTGCCCAATTGACTGACACAACTATTAAAGGGGCTGTGTCGTCGCGCCATCTCGCGTTAACGAATCAAATATTGGAGTGCGCCCCCTTGCGCTTCATTTCGGTTATGTGCTATTTTTAACCTCCATCCGTTTGTTATGGCTGTTCTGAGAATTGGCTTTTGGAAACTACAGCCCCTGGAACATGCACGCATGTCCAGCGTCTGCGTACTGAAATACACAAACGTGTACACGTATACTTATAAACAAGTAGCACACATCGTGGCACTCAGTTCTCTAAGAAAAAAAACGTTCAAATTTCATCTGTTTATTTCATAAAATTTCATTCACATGTACACAAGTGCCATGGAATATTTGTCTGAAAGTTGCATAGAATTGGAGGTTGGCGATATAGAAGTAGAACCTTACGCTGGAGAACCTATGACATGTACATGCCGAAACTCTTGCCAGAGAGGACGACTCGGCACACGGGGTGCTTGTCCATGTAAATGTGCACAGCAAAACTGCAACGTGTCTTGTCGCTGTGGGATAGTTCGCGCTAAATTTTGTACACAAAATCCCACAGGCGGGGTATCCGTAAAAGGGTCTATGTATTATGTGTACATTCATCTGGATGTATCTTGTTCGTATCTTGCTTGTAAACTTAGGTCGATAAAAAGCTTCAGGCTTATTTTGACCCGTCACTTTAATAACAAAATTACCATGCTACTAAAAGAGGGGTAGTGGCTGCAGACAGTTCTTTAGCAGCGAAAAAAAAAATTAAAATCTAGAACTTAGAAGTACATTTTTTTTAAGCAGTTGATAGATAGAGCTGAAACAACTTTACTTGGTCGCTATTCCAATGGCACTTGTCAACAACTCGCTGTGTGAAACAACATTTCCGCACATCAAGTCTACATGTAATGTATAGTCAACATGTACAGTACATACATTACATGTACAGTATACATCCGATCCATGTACTCGGTATGTGAATTGTTCATGTCATAAAAAGTAATAAGCGAATAATTCGTGCAAAACAGGTGAAAATTAGGGTTGTTTGAATATTTGTCAGGGTGTTTATTTCTTTGTTTCTTTGGTAGTCATCTTTATCATAGTGATGTGGGGATCTGTGCGCCAGTGGCGTAAACACGGGGAAGGAGTTCAGGGGCCCGCCGATTTGTATTTCTTTTTTGTTTCGTAAATTTAAAAAGGGGAAAATTGTACACAAAGTGATGTTTCAAATTTCAAGCGGTGTTTAGGGCAGGGGTATCCCCCGTTGAGAAAAAGTTCAAGATGCAGTACTTCGTTGACAAATTCAATAATCATCCCCACTTTTCGACACGGATTTACTCGCCACTGGTGAAATCTCATTTGTTTGGCGTATATTATTTATTGGTAATACCTGTTATTATTGTGTTTATTATTTGATAGTGTTGAAATAACTCTTATGATGTAACTTTCCATAAATTCCTGTCGTCAAATGTAACACAAGGTCGTGGACTCAATATCGGCATCAGTATAGCTGTTTTACTTTGATTTGCTCATCATTGCACGCACAGCCGATTTTAGTCGAAATTTATTTCATACGTCACACAATCCACAAGGGAAACTGACTAGGTAAATTTTGAATACATTTTCAATGTGAACAAAGAAACTGGCACGAGCGGGATTCGAACCTGCGACCTCCGGTACGGTAACCCGGAGGTCGCAGGTTCGAATCCCGCTCGTGCCAGTTTCTTTGTTCACATTGAAAACGAAATTTATTTCGATACATAGGCCTACAACTTTATTTTTGTATAGGAAGGGGCTGGTGCATTATTTATTTTACAATTATAAATACAGATTTACTTATTTACTTATTTTCGTTTAGTTCTGTCATGGTACATTTTGGCGTTTGGCGGGTGGGGTGTCAAGGACTATGTTCGACTGTAGGCCTATCGTATATTTTTGGTGGCACAAACACATACAAAATACTTGTACATGCAGTATGTATCATAACTACAGGATCATGCATGCAGTCATTGCAATTGTAATCTGATCTGGCGCGCGCGCCCTGTGGGTCAGCGCGCGCGAGCCCTGTAGGTCAGCGCGCGGCCGTGGGGTATTATTTGCAGTTACTGGGTTCATCTCTGCGTTCATCAGTTCGGGATTCAGTGTACAGCCGCAAGCCTGCTATGATCGTGACGACACAGCCCCTTTAAGTGATGGTATTTCCCACAAAATGAACAGTTTCATCTCCTAAAAAGTAACGTCGGACTATGTTTTCTTGCTGATAACCTACATTTGGCTTGATGTATATAATTAATGCTGATGATGCGCGCGCGCGTATGTATACCACTGATCTCCATGGAGATCAGTGGTACATACATGCATATTTGTACATGCACATGCTATGCTATACACGACAACTATTACGTGTACTTGTATGTGACCGTGAGTGTACGTTTACGTGTCGACATGTCATCATGGCGTCGGCTGTTTGCTTTCTCTCAGTGTGAAGAACTTGTAGATTATATCCGTTTAAACGGAATTGACGATGGAATTGCTTCAAACATCGAAGGTAAGCATAAATGAGCACTTCATAAGCCAATATTAAAACTATGGTTGAACGAAGCGGATTGCCATAGACTGAAACTAGGCCTTACTTAGTACACACAGTTACTTACAGTTTGCGGAAAGTAAAATCCTTAAACTAACGTTAAAATGCCCAGTGTAACCACTTTTACTGGACTCCCTCCGATAAAAAAAACCCACAACATTCAGGCACACAAAACTTCGTAAGTAAACAGTTTTACTTTGGGTCCTGTATGTATTCTTAAACTGTTTAGTTGGCTACTCTAGAGTGTTTCATTTCCACGAAAATGGGGAGAAATGACCCCCATTATGTACTGCATGCATGAAACAAAGTTCGTGTCAGCGCGCGTGCGCACTTCATGTTTACAGATTTAAGCAGACGACAGAGATTTTCTGTGCGGCGCGTGCAGACGACATTGGCAGCACCAATTTAAAAAGGCTTGCCCAAAATACATATTTGGGACCAGGGATACATTTCCAAACAATACAGAGACACATAGGCCTATTATTCTTCATTTCCCCAGAGACGATAAAACAGTAAATTTTATAGAGCCTCAGTCATATGATGAAAAATAAAATTTCAATATTTGGGAAGTTGTTATCAATGATTGTTTATTTTAATATCGTTTCCTTTTGACAGAAAAATCGAATTTCACATGGAAGATCCAATAATGCATATTAAATAAATCTATTTTGAATCCGCCATAGTTTTTTTGTTACGTAATTTCAAATTGCCCTGAAATTTTACAGTCCTAACAGTTGCACAACGTTTAAAAACATGTAGTATCAACACTTAATATTAAATGATATAAACAAATACTGTACGCGATATTTAAATCTTAATAATGATAGTGCTTAATGAGTCCCCTTTAATTTTAGTTTCTACAGGAGATGAAACTCTGGAATGTTTGTGCCATGGACTACTACAGAAAAAATACAGCAATGTCCTGATCAACCTGGGATGGTCCCGAGTGAACCCTCAAGTCAAAGGTATTAATTTGTTAAGAGCTTTGGGAGTCGGGTTGGTTTAGTGGTATTTCCTCGCCTTCCACCACTGTGACCCGGGTTCAAATCCCACAAGGACGACATGTTGGTTGGATTTTCAATCCCTGCCCTGATATTCTGGTTTTTTCTCTCACCTCTGAAACTGAAAAATGTCTTTGTCGTCTTCCTACAGGTTCAGGCTTTCCAGCTACAATGCGATATGCGCTATTAAGGAATTATTTCATTACTAGAAAGAATTGCAACAACAATAGACATGCACAAACTCGAATGTCTCTTCATTAAATAAAAGTAAAGATTTTAGTTTTTCCTCCGGTTATAAAACTTGGCATTGTTTTTTTTCCCTGGCTTTCTGCATAAAGCATGACAGAAATCACAGTGCACAACTATTTTGCAAAGTTGAAACAAGTTTCTTCAAAAGCATTCCCTGTTTATCTCATTGATGGTCTATCAGAATTTGTATTATTCTCAAGATAAATTGAAAAATTTATAAAATCCATAGCGCATGCATTTTTGTATGACACTGTGTTCTTATATCCTATAGGTGTTTGAATAAGGTACGCATTACTTTATATCCGAAACCCCATAATTTAAATATTTAAGCACTTGTGTCTGAATTCATCTCAATTTATTTATGTTTTGACAGCCAAAAGAAAACTTCGAAGCCCTTTAGCTTCTGGATCAAGAGTGTGGATGGAGTTGAGTTATTTCGGCAAGAAATTATAGACTCTTAACTTATAGCAGTAATTTCAAGGATGCCATACGCCTCATGTCAAAACACTCTCCTCAGCATGTTTTGATGTGATTTATACCTTTTTTTCTAGAATCTTCAGAGATCATTATTTACAAAAATTGCATCCGTTTGTTTTTTATTGCATGATCAATACCTCCCACAGTAGTTTATCTGACACTTTACTCATTAATCCATCTATTAGTGGATAGTAACTGACATGCAAGAGACCTCTCAAATTTGTAGCAAAGTCCTGATCATTGTGACTTGAATAAGTATTTGAACATAGTTCTGGATTGATGTTGGTGATACAATCTGCCACCCACGTCACTAATTTGTAATTATGTCCCTCTGGAATCTCTCTTCAGCATCTCTCTTTGGTTGCCATTGCAACATTCTATTTTATTCAATTTATTCTCATGTATGCAAGTTGTCAGAAAGAAAAACCGTTGTTCAAACTAAATTTGAAAGAATATGACTAAAGGTTGTTTCTCCTCTACAAATTAATTACTTAAATACATGTAACAGGAGATTAAATCGCATTTGATATCATTCAGCTAAAACAAAAATGTATACTAGTCATAAGTAAAATGCCATCCACTTAGTCATTCAGGTCTTAGAAGTATTAAATATTTAAATCTTATTTTACTGTGTTCTATTGTTTTTCAGATACAGGAGTCTTCGGTTGAAGTTGTACAGCAATGCGCATCTAAATCGACAAGTCTTTTATTTGTTCTTAAGGTCTTTCTATAAATGTTGAAGATCTTGAAAGCGAAGACAAACTGTTAATAGGTAACTTGCTGTAAATGTTGAGGATATTGAAATTGAGGACAAACTGTTAATGTGAGCTGTACAATTGACACTTTATTGTTGTGCCTGAAATATTTCATCATTTCTAAAATGGACACTTTATTGTACCTGAAATATTTCATAATTTCTAAACAGGTACTCTCTTAGTCTATCATTTTAAAGATCTTGTAAGTGTTGAGGATATTGAGAGTGGAGACAAACTGTACTTGTAGGTTTACAGTTGAAAACCAGCCGAGGTTAATTCTGTACACTTAATATTTGATGTATCTGATATGTTTAGAGTTGATGATAATCTGGTTTATCATCAAGAATTTAGTCTTCCACACGTATGGTCAGTAAATTCTTTGAATATAAGCAAAGCGTTCTAACACTGTCCAACTGTTCTTTTAAAAATCATTTACAATACATATGAATTGAAAGATTACAAGATTAAAGAAAAATTTCAGAAGAATTGTAACAATGAAATTGAGCCATTTTCTTGTATTTTTGTATCTAGAGAAACACCTGAGGTACCTGAGGCATTATACAACTTGAAACAGCAGCTGCAGCTCGCCTCGCAGTCAATGTGTTGTGGTGACTGTATACACCTGATGCGCACTTTAGCTTCTGAAGTGCAAAACACCTCATGTGTTCATCGTGATTGGGCATTGTGACCATGTGCATCATTTGAGGTGTTAGTTAGAAGGCCACTAGCACTAGCACATGAGCATGCACTAGCACCAATTTGTCCCAAAATCATGAACACATGAGGTGTGTTTCTCACTTCAGCAGCTCAGGTGCTTGTCAAGCTGCTCAACCCACTAGCACATGAACTGCTTTATTTTGTATAATGCCTCAGGTACTAGTGGTAATAGCACTTTAAGTGCAAGTCTAGATACGGCTGAAGTGAAAACATACACGCAGTTTATGTGCAAGTAAGGTCGCAAATAAGAAACACCTCATGTGCATGAGGTGTAAGTGCACCTCATGTGTTCATGATTTTGGGACAAAATGGTGCTAGTGGAAATATTGCATGAGGTGCTAGTGGTAAAAGTGACACTATCACTTCAGGTGCCTCAGACGTTTCTCGACAAGAGCCTCAAGTGTTCATGATTTTGGGACAAATATGTGCTAGTGCACAGGTGCATGAGGTGCAGTCACTTTTTACAGTGTAGCTAGATGTAAATAGATCGTTCTAGGTTTCTCGGGACCTTTGGAAATGCTGGCGTAACAGTGCTCTCTGGACAATACAATTAATCTATAATTTCCCAATACATCCTGGAACCGTTGGAGCTCTCCGATCCCGCCCAGCGTTCCCTGTCTGATGCCTGCCTTGTTATGCAAGTCAGCGATGAGAGGCTCTATGTGTTTAGGTCTGTTTTTGAGAATGTAGGTTAATTCATTAACACTTTGCTCCTGACAGGCTACACCAACCACAATAGCGCGTGCTAGACACGTCCCAGTCCCATCATCCCTAATTTGTACAATACTTCTTTAACTAGCCAGAAGTTCTTCGAGGTTTAGGAGACGGGCCGGGGTATTAGTTTTTCCCCCTTTCTTACATTTCATGTGTACAAAGTGAATCGTAATGGTATCATCAAATCTAATGAACTGATAGCTGTTTAAGACCGTCTGTATTCTATCAAACAGACGCTCGGCCGTTAACAGATCCATAAGTATGCATTGCACAAATTTCCCGGATGTAGGGTGTTCCCCGTGAGGAGTTATCCATTCATGAATTTCGGCATGTATTTTTTTGAAATCCGAGTCGGTGCATGTAAACAACAAATAAAAGGGCGCCCTCTGTTGGTTTGAACAGTCAGTTACATTTGGCAGCGCGAAATACAAACGCGGGCCGTGAAGCATAAACGGAAGTGATATGGGAAAATTTAAGACCGGTGAGTTAAACACCATCCGTACCCTATCATCAGGTTCAACACCTTCCCCTAAACGCTCAATAATACTCTCAAAAATATCCCCTAAAAGTGACATAGCCTTCTGAAGGCTTGCCTCTTCTAAATTCCTAAACTGAATGTTATAATCGTACGTGTAAGCTTGAATTATTTGTATATGTTTCTCTTTTACACTCACAATTTTGTAGTAGTCAGTTGGCGGTGCATGTCTGAGTCGCTTGCGTGGTCGCTCGTCATCCCCGCTCCATTCCGACTCGGAGTCATCTCCGCTACCCCCCACGTTACCCTGTCCGGAAGACCCCTCTCCGCTCGTGCCTGGCTGCTCCCCAACGCTGACACGCCCGTAACCAACTTGGGTAGGCCCCCAAGCTGCTCCATCACTGGTTCCCGGCTGCCCCCCACTGGTTCCCGGCTGGTCCCCCACACTGACACGCCCGTAACTGTTCATGTCGCTCACATTACAGGGGGTGATGGCGGCTCAGTGGTCTGTGTCCAGGTTTTCCTAGACTCGTCCCAGCTTACGTGGACGTCTTCGTCCTCTGAATATGCACATGCCTGTTCCCATTCCGCATGAATTTCATCAAGCAGGGCTTCCACGGTATCATCGATGTACTCGAGCGGTGGTGTCGAAACGACGTCTTCATCAACTCCGTGCGGTGGCTCGGTAGTGGCAACATCACCCATCTGAGTCCAAGTTTCCTCAAACTCGTTCCAGTTCACGTACGCGTCCCCGTCAAAGAAATATGCGGAGGGCTGCTCCAATCCCTCTAAAATTTCAGCGGGTAGAATGTCTAGATTATCACCAGACCCGCCGTAGTATGGGGGCAAATTATCATTGCCGCTTTCATCATACCCCTCCACCAGATGCGCACAGGGCCATTGCTCTTCCCTATCCACCAGAAGCTCGACGGCCAGATTACCACCGGGCTGGTTGTCTTCGCCATGATCATTCACATTCCCGAGCTCTTGCATGCGTTTGAAGATGGCACATTTTTCATCAGTAGATAGCACGACAAAACTGAGAAAGACCTGGCAATCGGCCATAGAAAACGAACCAACATCAGACATTCTAAAGAACATGGTGATGAGAGTGGTGGTGATGTTGAGGATATCTACAACGATCGGTGCGGCGTGAATTTAAGCAGTAAAAACTGTTGTTGTTGTTGTTTTTTTGCTAGCTGGCTACTCCCCTTATACACCAGAACATAGGACCTAAGAATCTTTAGCGGACTCATTTACATGAGCCCCGCTAAGAATCTTTACCGGATTCAATTACATGCGCTGAAACAAAGGCGGACACGATACCCCACAATAATAAAGTAAACAAGACTGTGAATTCATGCAGTAAAAACTGTGGGTTTTTGGCTAGCTGCCTACTCCCCTTATACACCAGAACATAGGACCTAAGAATCTTTAGCGGACTCATTTACATGCGCTGAAACAAAGGCGGACACGATACCCCACAATAATAAAGTAAACAAGACTAATACGTATAAACAAGAGGGCAGCAACGCCCCGAGGGTTCATGAACCACCCAAGACGGCGCTCAAGCTTGCTCAGATTCTTTTTACGTTTTTGAGGGCGAAAATGAAGTTTGATTTCGGAAATCTATATTCAAAATGATGGTTCAGATTTATATCGATCACTAGAACCCTGGAAATACCAAAATTTCAGTCGGGAAAGAGATGATTTTATGGGGGGTCTTGTCATGAGAAGCACCTGATTTTTCGAAATAGGTTCTTCTCAGACTATAGTTACACAGGGGGGATTTTACAGTTCTGTTCCCGGGCAGGGGCCGGTCAAGCCTCAGGGAGTCCAGGATGTGTACACACGGATTATCTAAGTGTTGGTAAACATCCGTTGAACACCGTTGGCTCACTACCGTTCAATGAAGGGGAAACATTAGAGTCCTTTCCCGCACAATTTAGAATCCCCCTTTGTCTATAAAACCTTCCTCAATCAGCTTCTCCAGACATACTCCATACATCCTACATCATGGATACCTTTTGTGTTGAGGACCTATTTTCGGCAGGCATTGTTGAAGATAAACTCTGGAGATATGAGGAAGAAGTGAGGCTGAGATTTCCAGTGGTCTACTTGGAATTCTGT
The DNA here is from genome assembly GCA_037893225.1 of Hippasteria phrygiana. Classification (NCBI taxonomy): domain Eukaryota; kingdom Metazoa; phylum Echinodermata; class Asteroidea; order Valvatida; family Goniasteridae; genus Hippasteria; species Hippasteria phrygiana. The sequence continues at coordinate 475,654 of JAZGUH010000939.1, forward strand.
AGGTTGGAGATCAACCTGATGTTCAAGGATCTTCTAGCCAAAGGGGTGGTCAGCGTAGACAGGAGAATATCGCTTCGAAAGGCGAGGTGGCTTTAGACCGTTCATCAAAAACCAATCGGTCCTTTTAAGGGCCACCACATATTCAAGAAAGAGAGATTTAATTCTGTTGCGTTCATTATATTTCTTCTCGCAGCAAGACAGCATAACATCCCGAGATCGACATCGATGATTCTTATGTAAGTACAATAAACCAGTCCTTTTCAGGACTAACTTCAACCACATCTCGACCATGAATTTTCCCCTTTGGTTATGCGCTCGGTAACAAAAATTCATAAGCGCTGTGAGTTATATTACATTGTTGACAAACGGAAATAATCCTGTCTATCGTGGCATTTCGGTACAGGCGTTGTTTCCACTGGATTAGCGCGCTAAAACATTGCGCCCAATCGTTATATCTGTTTTCTTCCTTGTGTTTAAAAATGTCTGCGTTTGAAGATCCTAGAGCATACATGACCATCTCCCATGGTTGTCGACATCCCAATTTTAAAGCTACGTGGTCGCTTTCTTTCAAGAGATTATGAGAAAGGACGTTTTCAAGAAACTCAATAAATTAAACATCAACAAGAGTGGTGGACCGGACCTTTTCCCACCACGTGTGATAAGGGAATTTTCTTATGAACTGAGCTTCCCTCTCTGCCAAATAATCAACTGTTCGCTGCAGGAGGGTATTGTACCAGACATTTGGAAAAAGGCCTTTGTTATACCTGTCCCTAAGTGCAATCCCCCTAGTATTGACAATCTGCGTCCTATTTCGCTCACATGTCTGTTCTCGAAGGTTTTTGAGGATTTTGTTGTAAAGTGGTTAATGGATGATATCAAAAATTCCATTGACCCTTATCAATTTGGGTCCCTTAAAGGACTCTCTACAACTCATTGTTTGGTCAAATTGTTGGATAATATTTTTAAGGGAACCGATAGACCCCAACATTCTGCTGTGTTAGTAGCTACTGATTTTTCAAAAGCTTTTGACAGGGTTAACCATCAGATTGTTGTTGAAAAGTTTCTTAACCTTGGTGTTCGTACTTCAATTATTCCATGGGTATGTAGTTTTCTATCCAACAGAAGCCAAGCTGTTCGATATAATGGTAGTATTTCCAGCTGGGAATTAACCAATGCTGGGGTTCCCCAAGGTACTAAATTAGGGCCGGTGGCTTTTTTAGCAATGATAAAATGACTTTGTTTCTGGCTCCTCTGAGGTTTCCCACTACAAATATGTAGACGATATGTCGTTGGTTCAAACATATCGTAATAATGACCAAACAAGTTCAATGCAACAGCAGCTTGATTGTTTGCATTCTTGGTCATTAAAAAATCATATGAGACTCAATCCCAAAAAATGTCAGGTCATGATTTCTTGCTTCCAAAGACACCAACCTGTTAGGCCCATTTTTCAAATCGGTAATAATGTCATCAATCAAACAAACTGTGTTAAGCTTTTGGGCATTCATATACAAGAAAACCTTAAATGGATTCTCAGGTTGATTACATGTGTAAAGCCTTTAACAAAAAACTGTACTTTTTACGTCAACTTAAACGATGTAACATTCCTGTTAATGACTTGAGAACAGTGTATTTGCAATATGTTCGACCAACTCTTGAATACGCCTCACCAGCCTGGTTTTGTGGTCTTACTAAATTCCAAAGAGAGTGCCTGGAGAAAATGCAACGAAAGGCATTCCGTATCATGCTTACTTGGGATTTTTGTAAATTTAAACCTTATGCAGATATTTGTGAGGTGCTTAGCATTCCGCCCCTCACTGAAAGACTTGAACAGCTTTCTTTGAATTTTGGTAATTCGCTTCTGTCGTCAACCAAGCATAGAGAGTGGCTGCCTCCTGCAAGGAACAATAACCTTAGGAATTCCGACTCTCTGTCTACCATCAGGTGCAGAACTAACCGATACAGGTCTAGCTCCATTCCCTACCTAACCAGCATTTTGAACATGTAAAGTGATTTAATAGGCCTCCAATCTTTGACCATGTAACATTTCTGTTTGTTGTCCTTTGTGGGTGGGTGTGGTTGTTAACACTTTTATTCTCTGTATGGTTAGTTTGTTTTCTGATTTTCTCTTCCTGTTTGTCTGTGTGTTTTTGCAGTGTTGTCTTGTCCTTGTTTGTTTGTTTGTTTGTTGTTCTTTGTATGTGTTTTTTTTCTTTTTCTGTTTGTCTGTTTGTCTGTCTGTCTGTCTGTCGGGCTGTCGGGCTGTTTGTCTGTCTGTTTGTTTGTCTGTTGCTTTTAAATTTGTAATGCTCCTATTGTATAAATATTTTGTTTTACTTTTATATTTCTATTGTAAATCTGTATTTTAATTCAGCCTGCCGGCTGCGACGAGCAGATTTGAATAAACCAGTAATAATAATAATAATAATGAGCAAGCTGACTCAACTGAAACTCCGTTGGTAACGTAGATAAATGGCTTAATCGTTGAAAGGGGTCAGGCTCGATTCCGGAGTCCTCCATCTTGATTTGAGGTTGATAAATTGCTAAATGACGTAGTCGGCTCGAAACAGTTACTGTATATATGTTTCATTGCACTCTGATCGGTCGATTTCAGACGATACACCATTCTGTCATTGGACCGTTTCATACGTTTTTTGGGGCATCCTTTTTCCGTCTACCATTTTAGGTCCATTTTAGGTTTATGCTCCTTTTTTTTTTTTCTTTTGATCAGTAAAGTTAGTGTTTAAACAAATGTTTAATATTTTTTAAATTTCTTTTAATTTAAATATTTTTTTTTGTAATTTTGTTTTTATTAATTGTTTCTTTTTATTTAGATTTTTTTCCCCTTTAATTATGCTAATGGTCCGCTAAAGATTCTTAGGTTCATCCATACCCTGTCCTATTAAGATTCTTACGTCCTACGCTGTCCTTTCAAGATTTTTAGGTTCCTTATGTTTTTCTTTGATTTTATGCTAATGAGTCCCCTAAAGATTCTTAGGTGCCTTTTGTTTTTCCTTCAATTATGCTAATGAGTCCACTTTAGACCCAAGACACTACTCACGACAATGCTTAGTTTGTAGTATGTAGTGGGTTATCGTATTTGTATACATTCGTAGCTTTATATGTCGTATCTTTGCATTTAATCCCAGCCAGCAAGCCCAGGGGGGCCATTGATGCGCAACTGAGTGGTCCCAATTCATCACCATCATGCTGTCGGTCCCGATGCGACAAAGACTGCTTTCATTACTTGACCGCCGCTCTCCATTCAGCTCTCTGCTGTGAGAGTGATGTCCATGGGCCGTATGCATAAACATTAAGTAAATACTTCTAGTAAAAAGTAAAAGCAAAAGCATTTGCTTGTCTAGTAAAAGTAAAAGTAAAAGCATTTGCTGGATTTGGTAGCATAATCTTTACCTTTTACTTCAAAGCAAATGCTAGTACTTGGCTAGTATTTACTTATGAATTCAGTAAAACCATGTGCACAAAAGGCTATTCAAATGTCCTTCAGATGTAATTCAGCAGTTACGCAATTGACATTCCACCTGCTGTATTGACATTGATGTATCTCTTTTGTTTGCCTTGCGCATTTTATCTGAGAGACCAACGTCACAAAGATTTGGACTATTGACCTCTCCTGTAGTGTACCTACAAATAATTATTGAGCACTGATACACTGGACATGTAACTATTATACTAAAATACATACGGTGAATGCTCAGTATATTATAGGCCTTAATTGTGCATTCTGCAAGTAACATAAAGTACATTGTTCATCAAGAAACATGTCGACTCTAGAGTCACAAGAGATTAAGAGCTGTAACAAACAGAAAACATTTGTTACTATTCTCGCTAAGTTTCCTGTGTTACTGAGCAAGTCTCAGCTGCCTCAAGTAAAAGTAAAAAAAGGCAGGAGCATGTGACAAATGTTTGGAAGAATATCAACAAAAAAGTGCTATCCAGATGACCAAAGACCAGCTCTTAAAAAAAATTTACAACGTGAAAAGCACAATTAAAACCAAAGCAGATGTGAAAACAACAGGCAACAAACCCATTGTCCTGACAGACTGGGAAGAAGACTTTCTTGAACTTCTTGATGCAGAGAGGAACCCAGCCTTTAGTCAGGTGCCAGGTAAGATCAAGAACAAATTTGTTTGTACTAATTATTATCATGATAAATTCTATAATTCACTTGCGATGACTACAGTTAGTTTTAAAAGTACGTTTTCATGACAAACTTTTACATTATTATGTAACTACACATTTACCATGTCCTATATAAGAAATATTAATTTCATATTTTTGTTTGTTTCTTCTTTGCAGGAGCCATTAGTGTTGGAGTTGCAAAAAAGCATTCTGCTGCATCAAGTGCTAGCAATAATGCTGATGAAGATGGTGATAACATATACTAGCGCAAGACGACAGTGTTAGTGCGTCGACGTCTAATAAAATACCAAGACCATCACCACCACCTCCTTCAAAGAAGAGTCACAGAGTATGCCCAGAACTCCCAGAAACTGAGGAAACTAAAGATCTGACTACACCAGAAGTTAATTCGGATGCAACAAAGGCAAATAAACCAATAGTTTAGACCACGCTTTCTTGCCACTCAGTACCTTCATTATGTACCTTGAACAAAGCTAATAAAAGACAGTAATTTAAACATTTACTTAGTTTTACATTTGAGTACAGATAACTTTCAACATGTACTAGAGTCACGATGCTAGTTTTACACACTATGCTTTAAAAGTAAAGAGTATCAGACAGTCTGTGAGTGAAACTTCTTTTTTTACATGCTTATAAGTTATATTTATTGGTGTAGATTAAAAAAGACCAAGCAAAGACAAATCTTTGTGTGTGATTACTCTAGGTATTTAAATTGTCATTTACACTTAATTTGCATGAATAATGTTTGCAATTTGACGTCTCCTCTCTTGTCCCCTTTGCCGAATCCGTGGGTCATCTTCATAGACTGCATCATTATTATCCAAATGCAACTCATCATATTCAGGAAAGTCATTGGGATCCTTAAGGTACTTGGCAACATTATGCAAAATGCAACATGCAACAATTAAAGTGGGAATCTTTCTTATCTGTATGCAAATACGCCCTTGTAGTATGGGAAATCGCCGTTTCAATTGACCAAAACAGCGTTCAATAATTTGACGCTCATGTTTGTGACATCTATTGTACGCTGCTTCCTCTGCAGATTCCAATGGTTCCTTGAATGGTGTCATCAACCAAGGGGCAACACCATATCCCTCATCCCCTAACAAAAGGGGATCAGCTCCAGATTGTGACATTAAAGCCCCCACATCAGAATGTTTCCAAATCCTGCTGTCATGGACAGACCCTGGCCAATTTGATGAGACACTCGTGAACCTTTCAGCGGCATCACATGTGGCTTGCACATTCAAAGTTGCTATCCCTTTACGGGAGATGTACTCATCCCCATGATGTCCTGGTTTCTCAATTTGGATGTGCGTGCAGTCTAATGCACCGATAGCGCATGGAAATTGGTATCTAACTTGCCATGCATCCTTGGCTGCTTAAAAGTCTTGAGGCTCATTTGGAAACTGGATCCAGGTGTCTGCTTTTGCCACAACTTTGTCAAGAACAGCAGCGAATGTTCTAGATACTGTGCATTGATGAATGCCTATGTCCAGTCCAACACAAAGTTGGAACCCTGGGTCACCAGTACACCTTAAAAACACCTCCATTTTCTGTTTCGTACTTAGTGCTCCTCCTCTAGTTTCAGTATATTCACCAACAAAATGATCTGCCATCCACGCCACGTTTTCCTCTTCAAATCTGAACTGACTACGATATTTTGTATTTGAAGGAACTCTTCTTGGCTGGTACTCCTTCTGCTTTCTAATTGGTAGCTGCATAAACTCAGCCATTTTGCTTGTAATTGTAATTAATACGTCTATACAGTTCTAGTATACTGTCAAGGTAGCTCTGTAGGTACCTTGAATTTTGTAAGCATCTACTAGGAAAACTCTAGTAAATGCTTGGTTTTATGCATATCAATAGAAGTATTTACTAGTTTTGAAGTAAAAGGTTGTTGAGCAAATGCTAGTAAAAGGTTTGAGTAAAAGCATTTACTACATTTTATGCATATACATGGAAGTAAATACTTGAAATTTCAAGTAAATAGCATTTACTACTTTTTATGCATACGGCCCCATGAGTCGGTCTTGATGTTTCTCAACTTCAAGTTTCTCTTGATGGTATCCTTGAATCTGAGACGAGGGCGTCCTCTCTTTCTGTGACCTGAACTCAGTTGGGAGTAGAGGATCTGTTTTGGTAGCCTGTCGCGACATCCTCATGAGGTGTCCAGTCCACCGGAGATTCTTTTTGATCAGAAGATCTTCCATAGCAGCCCTGTCCGATCGAGTATTTCATTGTTTGTCACTTTGTCCTTCCAGGTTACCCTCAGGATCGAACGCAGATGTCGCATCATGAAGGCATGTAGCTTTTTCACCTGTCGTCTGTACACTGTCCAGGTCTCGGCTCCATAAAGTAGGGTGGATAGCACGATTGCACGGTAGATCTTGCCTTTAACCCGCGTGGACACATGGTGGATATTCCAGAGTCTCCGGCGTAGTCGACCGAAAGATGCACTAGCCTTGGCCATCCTCCTCTGTATTTCAGCATCAATGCGTCCATCACTTGATATCGTGCTTCCTAGGTAGGTGAATTCCGGAACAGAGTTCAGCTTGATTCCATCAACCATTATTTCCTTCTCTCGGGTTCTTGTAGAGTTGGGCTGGTACAGCACTTCCGTCTTCTTGATGTTGATCTTCAGGCCGAACTTCTTAGACGCATCGGAGAAAGCATCCACTATTCTCTGGATCTCTTCAGCAGAGTGGGCAACCAGTGCACTGTCATCTGCGAACAGCAGCTCTCTCACGAGTATCTGAGTAGTCTTGGTCTTCGCTCTGAAGTGTGCGACGTTGAAGAGGTCAGCGCTCTGTCTTGACTGTATATATACGCCATCCCCCATGCCTCGGAAAGCCTCTTCGAGCATTGCCGATAGAAAGATGGAGAAAAGCGTGGGCGCCAGTACACAACATTGCTTGACACCATTTGTAACACCGAACGTTTCCGAGACTTCCCCTCCATCACTAACATTCGCCATCATTCCTGTGTGTAGAGCCTCGATCATAGTTGCGAACTTCTCTGGGCAACCATATTTCCTCAGTAGCTGCCATAGCCCGGTCCTCCCAACTGTATCAAACGCCTTCTTGAAGTCCACAAATACCATGTACAGCAGTCGGTCCTACTCAATGCACTTTTCTTGTAGTTGTCAGAGACAAAAGATCATATCCACGGTGCTCCGGTTGGATCTGAAGCCACACTGTGTCTCTGGAACTACTTCTGGCGCTATGTGAATAGATAGTCTGTTAAGGAGGATCCTGGCGAAGATCTTGCCTGCTATGGAAAGAAGAGAGATTCCTCGGTAGTTCTCACAGTCTGTTCGATCTCCTTTCTTGTAGATGGTTACAATTCTGGCATCCTTCCATGCTTGTGGTACAGAACCCTCCACCCAGGCTTTAGTGATTAGTTGGTACAGTCTGTTGACCAGATTGGCTCCTCCGTACTTCCATACTTCAGCAGGAATTCCATCACCCCCAGGTGCTTTGCCGTCTTTCAGGCCGGCGATTGCTCTATCCATCTCATCCATGGTTGGAATCTCTTCGAGGCATTTGTGGGTAATGCACTGCTGGATGTTGTCAAGAGCTTCGGGTTCTATGTCACCGGTGACATTGAGTAGCTTCTGGAAGTATTCACTCCATCTTGCCACAACTCTCTTGTTATCAGAGAAGGTCTCCATTCCATCTGCTGATTTCAGGTGAACAGGTCCCTTCTTCACGGCTCTCTGTAGCTCCTCCGCCTTCATTTCCCACCAGTTTGATTTCAGGGCACGGGTGCGTTTTTGTAGCAGTCTGCAGGCATCTTTGTACGCTGCAATGGTGGATCTATAGTGCTTCTGGTCTGCAACACACTCTGGTGGGCTTTGTCTCTTCTGCTCATAAGATTTTGTAGCTCCTGGTGATTGGGATTGAACCAGTCTTGATGTTTTCTGTCTGGCTTGCCGGGAGATGTTTTAGCTGTGTTGTACACGACCTGCTACAGAGCTGCCCATTCTTCATCTGGTGTTGAGCTTTCCTTCTCCACCCAATGGGCAAGAGCGCTATCCATCTCCTGCTCGAAGCTCTTCCTATTGCTGATGGTACATAGTTTTGCTGTGTTGAGCTTGGTCGGTTTTCTTGCCCCTTGCCTGTTGTGCTTTTGACATATTTTAAATGCCACTTTTGACCTCAGCATCTGGTGATCGGTCCAGCAGTTAGCTCCACGCATGACTCGAGTACTGTAGATGTCCATCTTATTCCGACACCTCGTGATGATGAAGTCGAGCATATGCCAGTGACCAGAACGAGGATGCATCCAGGTGGTCTTACGTTCATCCTTCTGTTTGAACAAGGTGTTCGTCACAATCAGTTCGAACTCAGAACTCAGAGCACAGAGCCAGTAGAAGCTCGCCATTTGAGTTGCGTTTCCCGATCCCATGTTTGCCCATGACCAAGGGCCACTTGTCATTGTCTCTTCCTATCCTTGCAATGAAATCTCCCATCAGCAGGAGCTTATCATTACGAGGGATGTCTCTGAGCGTACTTGCCAGCTCGTTGTAGAAGGCCTCCTTGTTTACATCCGGGTTTGTCATTGTTGGAGCATACACACTGATAATTGTGGCAAAGTTGTCCTTACTCAGAGGGAGTCTCGTCGTCATGATTCTGTCACTTACTGGCCGTGGCATTTCTGTCAGCGTTGTCACGATGTCTTTCTTGATAGCAAAGCCCACTCCAGTCTCCCTTCTCTCTCCTTCGGGTTTGCCACTCCAGAAGAAAGAGTATTCCAAGTCATTGAGACTACCAGACTCTGAGAACCTTGTTTCGCACAGGGCGGCGATGTCGATGTTAAACTTGACAAGTTCCATTGCTACTAGTGCAGTACGTCTTTGCGGTCGGTCTACTACTTCTCGGTCGAGAAGAGTCCTGACGTTCCATTGAGCAATTGTCAATAGTTGTGTTTTTCTTCCTAGCTGATTTTTTACTGTCGACGGAAGATGAGGTCGAACAGCGCGGTCCTTGGTAACCCGGGCGACGGCCGATCCGGTATGGTGTTTCGTGCGGTTGTACATTTCATGAAAGCTGCTTGCAAAAGTGTTGAAGTGGTGCTGGCTTTTGCAAGTTACCAGCGGCACTCTCTCGGGGAGCTAATAGAGGTCTTACACCGGCAAGAACACGTCAAGACAGGTGCAAACTATAAGTCCCTGCAGTGGCTGGTCGGGAGATGTTGGGAGTCCCATTCATCAACCGCCCTTGATACTGCCACATTGACATGGTTTTCTGTTAGGATTTGCTCCCTTAGCCTTCGATTCTGTCAAGAACCTGTACCACAAGGCAGTGGTTTACAACTCTGCAAGACAGGGGCGTCAAACTCCCTGAGGTATTATATATTGGGTTGCCCATATGGGCCCCATACAGTTTTGGCTGATGGGGCCACTTAAGGGCTAGCCCAGACCTGCCCAAAAGGGTCCCACATGGGTGTAATAAGTTACTTCTATTTAGTATGGTTCCCACTCCATTCATTTCTGTAAATTTGCACTTACTATCTGGCAACGTAGCTTAATTCCAGTAAATAGACATTTAGCTAGTGTATGTAAGTTTTTAATACGTTTTTTATGTTCTGGGAAAGTTCATGGCACGTTCTTATAACGTCACAAAGTTACGTTTATAAAACGTCCAAAACTTTCCACAAACTTTCGTCCAAAAAACGTTTTTTGGAAACGTCCGCAAAACATAAGAAAACGTTCAGAAAACGTGCCGAAAACGTTAAATGGTTTGCTGGGCATGGCTATCTGATGGTATCTATAATTCTATTAGACGTAGAAATCACTTGTACAGAAAGTTTTTCAGAAACCCGACTGCAAATAATAAATCTATTTATATTTTGTATAAAAACAAACTCACGGGGTATTAATTAAATCAGCAAAGAAAATTATCTGTATGCACAAAATGTATTAAAGTAAAAGGTAACATTAAGGGTACCTGGAAAGTTATAAATTCTCTACTTAACAAACGTAAGCAACACTCAGAAACATCTTTATCTTTTAAAGATGGTATTGAAATTTGCGATAACAAGGAAATTGCTGATGCATTTAACAACTACTTCGTTAACATCGGCAGTAGCCTTTCCAGTGAGCTCCCGTTATGAAATACCTCTTTTGATTCCTTTCTCAGCAACAAATGTTCGAATTCACTCTTTTTCACACCTGTTACCCAGGAAGAGATTGTGGATTGTCTAAACAAAATACCTTCTGGCAAGGCCCCTGGTTTTGATGGTTTAAGTTCTTTTGTCATTAAACAGGTAAGGTATTCATTAGCTAAACCTCTGGCTGACATCTTCAACAAATGTCTGTCAGCCGGTGTGTTTCCTGATGGTCTAAAAATAGCCCAGGTAAAACCAATTTATAAAAACGGCTGTAAGCATGATATTGCGAACTATAGACCCATATCAGTCTTATCTACATTTTCAAAACTTTTTGAAAAGCTTATTTATAAACAATTAATTTCTTTGATTAATAAACATGATATTCTCTCTGAATCACAATTTGGATTTAGAAAAAATCGCTCAACCGAATTGTCGACATCGTATGTTATTAGTAAATTATGTAATGCCATAGATAGTAATAATTTTTCTGTAGGCGTCTTTCTGGACTTATCAAAAGCTTTCGATACTGTAAATCATGATATTTTAATTAATAAATTAGAACATAATGGTGTGCGTGGCTCAGCATTGGAATTACTTAAAAGTTATCTTTGTATAAACAGAAAACAATATGTATCATTTAATTCTGTAAATTATATCAATGGACTCATTACATGTGGTGTACCTCAGGGCTCCGTGTTGGGTCCGTTACCTTTTCTTCTTTATATTAATGATATATGCAATACCTCAGAAAGTATTAAGTTTTGTTTATTTGCCGACGATACAAGTCTGCTGTACACTCACAATAATGTAAATGAAGCTATTCGAAACCTTAATATGGAACTTGAAAAGATCAGCACATTACTCTTAGCAAACAAATTATGTATTAATGTTCTTAAATCAAATTACATGATTTTTTGTGCCAGTCAATACAAGTATACACAATCTGTTCTTCTGATTCTAAATAATGCAAGGCTTAGTCAAGTTAAATGAACTAAATTCCTTGGGGTAACTATTGACGAAAATCTTACTTGGAAAAGTCATATTGATGAGCTAGCAACAACAAAAATCCACGAATATTGGAATAGTGAATCGGTTAAAATATTACCTCCCCAGCAGGATTGTATTAACATTGTATAATTCATTTGTTTTATCATATTTAAATTATTCAATCTTGACTTAAGCCAATTTCTCATCTAAATGTAACAAATTACTCATTTTACAAAAACGAGCAGTTCGTGTAATTTTGAATGCTGGTTACCGTGATCATTCTGCTCCATTATTTGCTAAATTGAATTGATTACAATGTAATGACTTATACCAGCTAAATTTGGGAAAATTCATACATAAATTTACGCATAATGCACTGCCTCCCTGTTTTAATTGTTGTTTTACTTTAACATATAATGTTCATGTATATAATACTCGAAGTAGTACTAGGGGAAGTTTGTTCGTCCATTTCAATAGAACGGCAATGTCTAAAGATAGTGTTGTTCATCGAGGCATCTCATACTGGAATAGTTGAGAATTCTCTTAAAACATCACCATCTCTGTCTGTCTTTGTTAAAAATTTAATAGCTCGATTCCTCGAGTTTTACTAGTAATTTTAGTCTGATTAGTGAACTAATAATTTTGCCTTGTCTCACACTAGTCTGTCTCTACGTACGTTGTGTTTTGTTGTCCCTTGTCTGGTTCCCTGGTTGTATGTTTGTCTGTCCATAGGTTAGGGCACAAAAGCGTTATACGCTTAACCTTATACCTGGATGTTGTCACTTAATTTGTTGCTTTTTTATTATTTAACTTGCTGGTTTACATATTATTAAATTCCCTGGTAATTTCTATATGATTGTAAATATTGTAATGAATGACAACATTGAAATAAATGTTACAACAGCAACCTTCATAGCACCAGACGCCCGGTTAGACCACGTGTATGTTGACATTGTCGGCCCACTTCGTCAAACGGCCAGTCATACCTCCTCACTTGCATAGACCGCGGTGGCCCAGACATAACTGCAGAAACCGTCGCCAGAGCGTTTGTGACCGATTGCAAACGCTCTGGCGACGTTTTTTTGGGTAGCACGATTCGGCACACCATCAACAATCATAACCGACAGCGGACGACAATTCGAGTCGGCACTGTTAAACGCCTTAAAGGAAACATGATTTAGGATTTATATTGCATTATTCCTGCTTAAAACAAAGTATTATCTTGACAATGATATTTTGTGTCCAGAGACAGATATTTCCCAGATTAAATATGAGAAAACAATTTTTGAAAATGTTTGTCCAAGCTACTCCGCCCCCTGAGTGGGACCCTCATTAACATAAGTGTGTGACGTAGATCGAGGCACATTACCCATTCATCACGGGTATGCATTGTGTTATTATTATTATTATTATTAGTTCTTTCTGGTAATGAAACCAAGGATTCCTCAAAAGCGCCCTAGGCACTGTAGCTCGGAAGCCTGAAGAAACCTGTAGAGAGAAGACAATGAGAAGAAGTTACAGTTTTAGAGGTGGGAGGAAAACCCCAGAAGAATATTCTGGGGAAAACCCACGGAATCAGGTAGGGACTGAAAACCCAATCCACATGTGGACCATTGTACATTGTACGGCGAAAATTCTTCGTCCAAAATCTAAGCAAAATATAATGTTTTTCGGCCATGCCGACAAGGTGTGTGGCTGCTGGGTGTAGCAAAACAACGACGGATGGAGTAAGCCTTCATTTATTTGCAACTGATGCGAAATATCGGAGAATTTGGACGGCGAAAGTGAAGGTGACAAGAGCAAAGTGGTCCGGCCCCAGCAGCTTTTCTGCGTTATGTAGCGACCACTTTGAGCCGTCGTGTTTCGATACTGGTATTTTCAAATCCTTTGGGATGACCATTAAAAATATGCTCAAGTCCACTGCCATCCCAACAAAGTTCCCAGATGTGAGTAAGATAGAGGCGAAAGCAGTTAAACGGCCCATTCCCCGAGGAGCCTTCGCTAAAAGGGAGAAAATCGGGGTAAGTTCGATGTTAGTTGTTGTTGCAACTTACGAAATTGCACGTGTAGACCTAGTGTGTAAACGGGCCGGGTCCAGACTATCGAGTCGATCCATGAATTTCGGTGCCTCGGTCTACGTCACGAACAGCGCCCTCAATTTGAGTCACAACAAATTTCAAAAATGGGGGGTCAATTTTTGAGCGGCAAATAATATCTAGCCGTTCCGCTGATTCCCATCACCGTCACCGTCATGGGAACGGGAAAAGCACGCAAGCGCTGCTGCTACAGGGTTTTCAGGAATTGTCATCAGCTAAGCTGGTATCCCTGGTGCCCCAGTGTTCGTCAGTAGCGTCATCAGCCCCCGTTGACCAATCAGTTCACCCCCTCGGGAACCGACGTTTTCGGATCGTAGGGATAAATTGTCGTTGTGTCCATCAGAAAACTTCTCTGATGCAGGCCGAAGCTTTCGACTGCCACGGGAGTCCGCTCATGACCGACAGGCTCCACAAACGGCCGACGGGGGCGAAGCCTCAGGTTTGGGCAGACCGGCCCCGACCCCGGGATAGACGGGAGCTTCTTACCCTATTGTTTCTGTCTTCAACATGATTCATTTACAATGAAGCCCCCCCCCCCCACCCCCACCCCCGGATCCGCGCCTGGACTGGTAGACAATCTTTGTCCACTAAAGACGGATCCTCAGATGTACGAGCCAACACATCTGAAAGTAGGATGGAGAAATTAGACACTTTGGCTCCACTGCGCATGTGTCGATCGAACTTTTCTAGAGTTGTATTCAGATCTCTAGTGCCTTTATCAGGGAATATGCGCTTTTTGGCCGACATTTACGAACGAAGTTTGTCTTTAACTTCAGAGGCAATAGTGGGCACTGTGTCATCTGTGTTGGTCTTCAAATGCTACATCTCATGCTTGGGTAGTCTCAAAGGTTTCTTTTTCTGAACCTTGCCAAAGACTTCCTCCTAGATGTCTGCACAAAAACTGTCCACAGGCACTGTAAATTTTTGTAGGGTAGCAGGATTAGCAGATTCCCGACGGAAGGATGTACGAGAAGACTCCTTCGGTGAGGGAGGGAGAAATGCAAGATTTTACTTACTTACGGCATCACCAAATTACCTCTGTGGGACATAGAAGTGTCGACCGGTTCCATAAATTCCTGGTCAGAATCACTGGAGACGGTTGAAAAGGAAGTAGAACAGCCGAAAACTCCGTGTGGGAAGCTAGAACGCAAGCGAAATCGGGATAGGGAGCGTGAAAAATCCCGGGCCGAAACTTATGGAATTCCATTGCTGCCATTTACGCGTCGCATTTGTGGCAGTGTTAATTGGGTCCGCAGCCATTTGCACCGTCAACGGCACATAGTCGCGTCGTGCCGTCGCATAGTCGCGTCGTGCCGTCGCGTCGTACCGTCGCATAGTTTTGTGCAGTTTGTATAGGGCCGTCGGATAGTCGCGTCGTGCCATCGCATAGTCGCGTCGTGCTGTCGCATTGTCGCATCGTGCCGTCGCATAGTCGCGTCGTGCCGTTGCATAGTCGCATAGTCGCATTGTCGCATTGTTGATTTCGGGTCCTTAGCCGTTTACGCCGTAAACCCTGAAAATCAACAATGCAACTATGCGACGGCACGGCGCGACTATTCGACGGCACGACTTGACAATGCGACGGCACGACGCGACAATTCGATGGCACGACGCGACAATGCGATGGCACGATGCGACAATGTGACGGCACGACGCGACTATCCGACGGCCCTATACAAACAGTACAAAACTATGCGACGGTACGACACGACGGCACGACGCGACTATGCGACGGCACGATGCGACTATCCGACGGCACGACGGCTCCGTCGCGTCGTGCTGTCACGTCGTGCCGTCGCCTCGTTCCTCATTACTTTGATGTAGTGTCAAAGGCATCGCGTCGTGCCGTCGCGTCGTGCCATCGTGCCGTCGCGTCGTGTTGTATCGTGGTGCCGTCGCGTCGTGCCGGCGCGACGTGCTGTCGCATCGTGCCATCATACCATCGCATCATGCCGTCACGTCGTGTTGTATCGCGTCGCGCCGTCGCATCGTGCCATCGCGTCGTCCTGTTACCTGTTTTTCTATAATTTTCTACAGGCCGTCGCGTCGTGTCATTGTGCCATCGTGTCATGCCGTCAAACTATCGCGTCGTGCCGTCGCGTCGTGCCGTCATGTCGTGCCGTCATGTCGTGCCGTGCTGTCGTGACATGCTGTCTCATCGTGCTGTTGTGCCATCGCGTTGTGCCGTCGTGCCGTCACGTCGTGCCGTCGTGCCATCGAGTCGTGCCGTCGTATCGTGCCGTCGTACCGTTTCCAAAAAAGGCTGGTGATCAGGGCCAATAGAGGGCGCATTTCACAACTCGGCACCGAAACATGTACAATGTACATGTATAACGTTAGTTTTAACTGTCAATCGGTATATTTTTTCGAAAAATATTTTTGGAGCGCTTACCTGCCTTTTTTAGTAAATTCGTCTTTTACGTTGTAGTTTGTTCGGCATAGTCCCAGGTATCATGAATGGCCACACCACACCCCCCCCCCCCCCCACCCCTATCTGGAAGTAAAAATACGGCACCCACACCTACATAGAGCTCTAAAATTTTAGAGATCTTTCCGAGAACGCTGGGACGATCTCCAAGCATTGGCGTAAATCCATGTCGCCGAGTAGGGGATAGGAGTGTTGGCGAGAGAGAAGGGGGAGATGAAGACAATTATGACACTAAAGTTGCTGCTCATGATACCGTAATTTACCTATAGGGACTTACGTCTAATGTAAAAAATAATGCACACTTTTGTCCCCATGCCTGACAACACAACGGTGTATTTAAAGCTTTTGTACTGTTTGTCTTCCGCTTTTTATACATTTTGACTCTTGAAAGTTACAAGATAACATTGAAATCAGCATTTTTTTTTTTAACAACAAAAATCGGAGGTGGGGGTGGTGGGTGGGTGGGTGATACAATGGCACACCCCCCCCCCCCCGGTCAAGAAGTAGGGTATATATACACACCCCGGGATTTACGCCCATCGCTCCTCTTCAAACGAGTGACGCTGGAGGAATACAAACAAGTATGACAATTAGTCATAGCAATAAGAACAGCACAAGAAACATTAGCTGAACAATTCCAAGGCCAAGATCACCAAGGCCAAGATCACCAAGGCCAAGATCACCAAGGCCAAGATCACCAAGGCCAAGATCACCAAGGCCAAGATCACCAAGGCCAAGCGGGCATCAATAGAAAACGTCCCTACTGAGATCTCCTCATAACAAGACCAACACATCCGCTTAAAAGAGACATCCACTGTTGCCATCCATCTATTATTATATTTATTATTATTATTTTTTTTTTTTTTTATTTTTTTTTTTTTTTTATAGTCAATGGAGTTTTAAAACTCCTTTTATTTAGTTTCCAACAAATCTCAAATGTACATTTTATAAAAATGTACAAAACGTAAGAGGGACTGAAATGTGTACAAAAATAAAATCACATGATTAAGGTATACTTTAAAAGAGTTTGCTGGTAATGTTTCTGCCAATTAATAGTCAAAGAGAATTGTATCGTTTTTTACATAACAGAATACTTGATTTTTCCCATACATTTGACTAAAAATATTATCTGGAAGCCTGTTTCTTTCATGTCTAAGTGTGTTCCTTATATGGTTCTGGTACTTCTTCAAAATTGTGTTATCGTTAAGAGAGTCTAGTTTATCCATATCTAGTCAACCAAATGATTCGGAGCAACTTACTTATTAAAAATAAGGAAATGGCGGACATGTTTTTCCCGTATCCCAAAATGCGATTACTGTCGTTGAGAAAGAAATACCTTCTCCCAGTATATCTTCTCATTGTATTCTCCACAAAAAGCCAGGCAGGGATAGTTTTACTACAGTACAAGAAAAGATGTTCAATAGATTCCTTTTCACAATTACATAAAACGCATTAATTTTGTTTTCAACCACCTTGTTCATTTTCATAAGAACGTCTTTGGTTGGGAGAATTCTATTCCGGATACGGTACCAAACATCCTTGTCCTCGTAATAAATTATGTTGCTGCAAGCATTTCTCCAAATTTCTTCCCAGTTAAGGGGGGCTGAAAATATTGAGTTTCTGTTGCCACTTAGTTTGTGCCTTACTGGGTGTGAAATCCTTCATAACCATACTAGAGTAAGTATCCTTGACTGTAATCCGAGAAACCGGAAGAGGGTCGTTATTTTCTCCCGTCAATTTGACGTACAGAAAACTACTGAAATGATTAGGTGGCCCTTCCCCGATTTCATTAACAAAAATATCTGCAATTTTTCTGCAAATGTTGGCCCGAATTCTGCCCGCATTGATGGGACGAATGTTACATTTAGCAGAAAGTTCGTGAACACTAATAATTGTTTGATCTCGAAGGATATGTTTAAGGCAAATAAGACCAACCGGTTTTAAGATCTTGGAATTCAGTTTTCCAGTTCCTCCCGTAATGATGTTATTGTTAAACAGCGGAATGTCAACAGCCTCATTTTTACAACTCACTTGAAAAGAGATATGCCCGCCAAGTTTTTGGAAAGAACTAAGTACTTCTCTATAAAAAGGAGGGGTACATGGGTTAATACAAGTGTCACCTTTAAAGATACACCATCCTAGTTTATCTTCTCCACTGGCTTCATTAATCCAATGCTCAAATAGTACCGTCCATTTATTTCTACTTTCAGTAAAGCGTTTCAGCCACTGTAACTTCAGAGCACATAATTTAAAATACACATTAATAATTCCAGTCCCGCCCATTTTAGAAGGAGCTCTCACGTTCTTTCTTTTCATTTTATCGCCCTTTCCAGACCAGTAAAAATTCCATATGGTGTCCTCAAACTTTTGAACAATATAATCAGGACAAGGAAGAACTGAGCCATAATAAGCAAGGATTCCTCCAAACAGACTGTTGATGACTATTGCGCGTCCTTTTAGAGTGAGAGATCGTCCTTTCCAGCGGTCAAAAACGCTTGATTTTGCCAATTTTATCCTCCCAATTATCCTCGGGGCGCACATTGTTACCCACGATGATGCCCAAAATGTTGATGCTATCGTTGCGCCATTGGAAATGTACTGGCTGATCAGTTCTGTTCTTCCATGTTCCTAACCAGAGCCCAACAGTTTTTTGCACATTGATTTTTGATCCGGACCCTTCACTGTAAGTATACAAAATTCTTTCTAAAATCTCGAATTCATTGTTCTTACTTATAAAAACAGTGGTATCGTGAGCATGCTGAATTATTTTGACATTATCTTGTGTGGGAAGGGTTATCCCGGATATACCTTCATTTTTTTGTATGAGACAACTTAAACATTCGACACAAATAGCGTATAGTAAGGGCGAAAGAGGGCATCCTTGGCGAATTCCCCTTGTGGCTGAAAACGGTGCAGTAAGGAAATTGTTCACATTAACTGAAATTTGGGGGTTCATGTAGAAAATTTGTACCCATTTGATGAGTTCAACCGGAATATTCAATTTGTTCATAATGGCATACATATATCTCCACTCTATTCTGTCGAAGGCTTTTTCTTGGTCTACACTAATGATAGCTCCATTTTGGTTGGTGATGTTAACGTAATCCACAGTATCCCGTAAAACCATCAAATTCTCGGCAATATTACGTCCCTTGACACCACAGGTTTGACATTCACTGATCAAAGAGGGCATGAGTTTAGTCAGGCGTTTAGTTATCACTTTTGAGATTATTTTATAGTCAACATTGAGCAAACTTATCGGTCTCCAATTTTTCAAATCATCCCGGTCACCCCGATTTTTATAAATGAGTCTCACCAGAGCAAGGTTCATCGAATGCGGTAGGTTCGCTACGCTTCTGCAATTATTAGCTATTTCAACAAAATCATTTTTTAAAAGATACCAGAATTTTGTGTAAAACTCGACCGTTAAGCCGTCAAAACCGGGAGCTTTATCTAAAGCCATATCTGTAAGCGCTCCGTATAATTCATGAACATCAATGTCCTTGGTAACCTCATCAGTGAGTTCATCCCACTGACGGGAACCGCATTCAGAATCTTGTTCATATGATAATTATTGGTTCCTTCGGAAGAGAAGAGTTTTTGGTAAAAACTAGTAACATGTTTCAACATAGAAGGCGATTGCTTAATAACTTCGCCTTTGTCCGTCTTTAAAGATCTAATGCTATTATTCTTACGTTGTTGCTTAACCGCTTCAAAGAAAAATTTACTAGGTTTTTCTCCTCCTACTTTCTGCTTATTATAGTACTTTTGTCGGACCTTTTCCCATTCATGGTGATCGTACTCTTTAATTTGGTCTTCGACCAAGTCCAACTCATCTTGGTAGATATTTTACTGAGGATTCGAGATAATGAAATCATATCGTTTTTGAAGATTGACACGTTTTTTCTTATCTTGACGATTTTTCCAATTAGCGTGACCTTTGATAGTGTCTTTCAGCTTACTTTTTCCAATATCCCACCAAACATGAATAGAATCATACCTATCTTTTTGTGTCACCCAAAATTCCCAAAAGTACTCTATCTGATCTTTACATTGTTTATCATCAAGAATTTCATTTGGACAGATCCACCTTCCTGGCCCAAAATCAACTTGGTTATCAATAAGGCGAATAATGACTGCATTGTGGTCAGAAAGACTTGTGCTGTCAACTGTAATTTCTGTAACTTGGGCAGTCAGGTTTTCTGACGTGAAAATGTTATCAATTCTGCTAGTTTTTCTCAGGCCTTTGTGATAGAAAGTGTAATTTGGTTTATCGGTAAAATTTCCACAGTCAAACAAATTGTTCGTTTCTAGAAAAGACTGTAAAAGATTAGCACTAGGTTCATTTTTGTTGACATTAAGCTGACAATTAACATCGCCGCCCACAATGCAGTCATTTTCCACTGGGTTCCTATCAAAATGCTTCAAGATATCCTTGAAAAAAACTATTCTCTCGGAAATGTTGTTCGGGGCATAGATGGAATACAAAGAAATGTAGTAACCATCAAATTCTATATCTCCAGTAACCCATCTGCCTTTGTTATCACACGAATGATTTGAAATATTGATACCACTTTTTTGGGAGGTGAGAATGGCGACGCCACAACTGCTTGTGGTTCCATGGCTAAAAATTATATCACCACCCCATTGCTTCCGCCACACCATCTCATCACCTGGTTTACTGTGTGTTTCTTGAAGCAAAGCCAAAGAAATCTTTTTCCTAGTGAGATAATCAAAAACGTTGTCCCTTTTCTTATCATTTCTTAAACCACTGACGTTTAGTGTAGCTATCAAAAGGGTCATTAATAAAAATAGAAAAATTAATGAACGCATGAATATGACATGTAGGAAAGAAACGTCGTGCACTTAATTGTGAGGTCAATGCATTTCCCCCCTACCTCTGCCCTTACTCGGTTTCATTGACTGCGATAAGTGAGCTGTCTGGCTACTCTGTCTTTGCAGGGCTACAGCCCCAGTTCCTCTCTTTTTGCGAAAGCGCTGGGTTCCTTTTCTGACATAGGGCACCAACACTTCTTGACTAGATTCATTTTGTTCAGTTTCCATGCTGTATTGCGACTCCTCGTGTTCGCTGTCCGATGCGTTGCCTTGCTTTTCCTGCCGGTCCTGCCGGTCCTGCCGGTCCTGCCGGTCCTGCCGGTCCTGCCGGTCCTGCCGGTCCTGCCGGTCCTGCCGGTCCTGCCGGTCCTGCCGGTCCTGCCGGTCCTGCCGGTCCTGCCGGTCCTGCCGGTCCTGCCGGTCCTGCCGGTCCTGCCGGTCCTCTCTACTTGTCGACGGCCTCTCATCTACCTGTATCTGGCTCTCGTTTTCCCGTTTCTTTGACGTTTCTTTTTCCTGCCCAAGCTGGTGTCTGTGGGGTTTGTCCGCACGATCTTCGGGCTCTCGTCTCTGCTCTTCCTTATGGTACTCCTCTGTGGGTGGTCGTGGTTGTTGGTCCTTTTCCTGGGTCTTTGTGCGTTGGTTGCCGTCCTGTCCTTTCTCGTGCTGTGCCGACTGCGCTACCCCCCGCGGACCTGACTGCGAGACTGCCCACAGAGTTGGCTCTTGGACCGCCCGCGGAACTGCCTTGTGAACTGCATGACGGCTCGGCTGTTGAAGCATTGTGCGCTGGGTTGGCGGTCGGCTTCCTGTATCTGGTGGTCTGTCCGCGGTTCCCTGGTCGCCTGCTGGTGCGTCTCTTCTTTCGAAAGTTCTTGTGTTTGCTCATTGTGGTGTACATTTCGTTTCTTTGGCTTTTTATCGTGTTCCCGTTCCACTCTTTCTGCCCAGGTAGCCGTATCTGCATTCTCTGCTTCTTCCTCTTCTACTCCTTCTATCTCGTCGTTCCCAGAGCTGTCCTCTGTTGTGTAGCCTTCAAAGTCATCTTTGCCCTCGCTGATGTGCTCATCCATTGATGTAGTAATGCGCAAGTTGTGGTATTCTGCTCTAAGGCCTCTTTCCCCATGAAACATCTCCCTTTAGCTGGACAGTCTCTCGCCAAGTGACCTGGCTGCTGGCAGATTCTGCATGTTTTTTGCTGTCCTTTGTGCCTCACAGGTATTGTGAAAGATTCAATTTTCACAAAGCTGGGTATTGGCTTCTTTAAATCCCTTATCAGCATACTGCGGACTCCGTTCTCCACTTCTTTGTCGGAGGTGTGATATTGTCGTCTTATGTTAATGACGGTACCGTATTGCGTAATGGCGCTGACTATGGCATCGTCTCCCATCTCATACGGCACATTTGCATACACAACAACAGAATTTAAGACGTTGGCCCGTTCACATTCCATCAGCATGCCTTGGAGTACAATACCACCTGTTGCTATCTCTTCACAGTCCTTTTCTTCAGCGAAGGTAACGTTATACCATCCATTGTTTAGTTGGGCTATGCACTTCGTTGCTTTGGTCGTACATAGTTTCTTTCCAATGGCATTGTATACCTCTTCTGGCATGATCTCAGCATAGTCCGTACGACAACGTATTGTGTTAGGCCTGCGCAGGACTGGGTTAGGTCGTCGCTGGGTAGCCATCGCAATATGGCGTCGATGTGGACTGTGCCACAGAATACAAAATTAACGAAGGCCAAAAGGCCCAAAAAAACTACGGTTTCTGGACGTCTCCTACTATAATGAAAACTATGTCCCACTCACTTTCAGCTGTCCACCGAAAGAGCATCAAACTCCGTCGCAAAACGGGTGGAAAATCGTGATTTTCACGGAACACTTTCTCACGCGTGTTGCAGCCTCGAACGCTATATTATTATTATTATTATTATTATTATATTCAAAACTATGACAACAAGTAATTCAAGAAAGAAATTAAGAGATCCCTCAAGTCAACGAAACTCCAAATGCCACCAACAACTGCTGTATCTCTATTAGCAGCACAATGCGACCAATTCATAACACACCTATCCAAAGTAAAACTAGACGTGTTGTCTGTCCATGACAGAGCAACGGGCTTTTCCGAGTAATTTGTATGACGTCGATTTAGATTTTGCATACTAATAACAACAAAACCTAGCAACCCATCACGTTTCATGACAATCAGACCTACCCTTATTATGTGTTTCACAAAAATCACGCTTTTGATGGCGTCATCATGACTTCACACATTTGTTTCCCATTTATATATTAATATCCATGACCCAACAAACTTATTACAACAAGAATTTTGGAATAAGCATTTTCTGTTGATGAGATATGGCTTAAAGGTCTACAATTTAAACAAATACTATAAAATCGTTGATGACATCATCATGACGTCACATTAATTTTCATTTATAACGCACCCCGGCCTACCTGCATACCAAGATTAAATCCAATCGGATGTACAGTTCTCAAGATATAGGACCCTAAAGTGTGCACCTTTAAAATGACGTCACATGACCCATTACGACGTCATCACGACGGTAATTGTGAAAGCAAACATTTGCGACGTGGTGTTGGCCTGTGTCAAGATTGGAATCTATTTGAAAATGTTGAGAGTACAATTAAATTTGAAATATTTTAAAAATTCTAAAATCAGCCGAAGACGCCATCATGACGTCACTTTGGAATTTGCATGCCAGTGACAATATCTGCCTACCCACCAATTTTTGTGACGATCGGACCTACCCTTATATGTGTTTCAAAAAAGTATATTTTTGATGACGCCATCATGACGTCACACGTTTTTTACATTTATATGTAAGTGTGTATGATCTAACAAAAAAAATCGAAATTGGCATGTTCTGTTGTCGAGATATGGCTTTAAAGGTTCAAAAACTGAAAAATTACTATAAAACCGTATGATGACGTCATCATGACGTCACATTAATTTTCATTTATAACGCACCCCGGCCTACCAACAAACCAAGGTTGAGCTCAATCAGACCTACAGTTGTCTAGATATGGGCCCTTCAAAAATGCACCTTTAAGATGACGTCACGTGTTCCCCTGATGACGTCATCATGACGTCTATGTTCGGGACACGTCTTCACTATGAGGTCTTCATCTATGTTTTATGGGACTACGACTTTGTTTTCTGTTAAAAGTACATCTAGGAAGGAAACGTGTACAAAGTCTATGGGATCGGGTACCCAAAAAGAAAAAAGAAAAAAGAAAAAAATCTGAACAAAAACAAAGGCTTTTACGCAACTTTGCGGAAAAGCCAAAAATCAGAACAATAACAAAGGCTTTTCCGCAAAATTATGGAAAAGCCAATTATCTGAAACTGAGAAACTTTCTTTGTGAAAGGGTCTCAACTTCGTTCCCACTCCTACTTCTGCGACATAAATACCTTCAACTAAAGAATGGGAATTGCATTCCTTATGCATAACAAACAATAAAATAATCATCCCTTTAAACCTACATACGAAACACCTGGCAGCCACCAAATTTATTAAACTTGCCCACATGGAGCTAAGAAATCGGCAAAACAACAAATAAGTATCCGGCACAAACAACCCCGATATCGTAGTCAAACAGGCAGAGGCATGCATAGGCGTAGCCAGCGGGGGTGGGGGGGGGGGGGGGGGGGGGGGGGGTATTTCACCCCAAAATTTCACACAAAAATCAAAACCCTGCCCTCTATCTACGACATAACTGTTGGTTCTTTAATGTCGCAAAATAGGTTGGTAAGTCCAATAACTTCAAAGTGGATTTTGTTCTCGTAATTGCACAATCGCCGCAACATTTAAATTATTTCATTCATGCTGCTGGCCCTAGTGTGCCCTCATTGGAAATTAAAGTGCCCCCTTTTCCCCCACTGAAAAATGTTAGACCCCCCTGTGCATAGGCGTAGCAAGGTATTTTTTTATTGGGGGGGGGGGGGGGGTAGACGTGAAAAGGGGCACTCGATATTTTGGGGCACAGGGGGCACTAACATTTTTCAGTGGTGGAACAGGGGGCACTAACATAAAAAAGAAATTACCAAAAAAGAAAAATACAGATAGATATTTAAATACAATTCAGACAAAGAACCAATAAAAAAGAAAAAACACATTAAGAATCAAATTAGGCCTACAATGAATGAATCAATCAAATGTGTATCATGAATTGTATAGGCCTAAGATACTGTATTTAAATTGAATGCAGAATTTGCGAATTTGAATTATAACAAATGAAAAATAAAATTCAGGCCTTGTCACAATGACAAATCAATTTGCTGCGAAATAGATTGCAAATCTTCATAATCGGCCACGCATACGTCAAACCGAAAGCCTAATCACGCATTTGTAATCGTTGAAATAAAACATTATGCACATTCATTTATTTGAATGATACAAAATAGAATCGAATGCTATTTTCTGCGAAAATGAAACCCGGATATACGTCGTTCTAAAAATCAGCGCGAGATTAAATTCAAGTTTAACAAATTCAAATGCACATTTTGGAAAATCGTAAGATAAAACCTATATTAACTCGCTGCACCATACCAAACTTATACATTAAAAACCTCTACATCAGGACTAGACCTTCCTGATTCTCTTGGAATGATGCATTCCTCCAATCCTCACGAACTAAGTATTGCTTCCATGTGATTCATATGGTCTAGTGGTTAAGTCATGTACTCTCAAATGCAGTAGTTGTGGGTTCGATCGTGGGTTCGAATCTAACCAGAAAAAAATACTCCTGTAGAATGCCATGGCCCAGTGGTTACGGTGTTCGACTCATGTACGATGGTTCGAACCCTGCCAAGAACATGGTGTTTTTGTGCCCTTGGGAAAGACACTTAACTATAATTTCCTCTTTCCACCCAGGAGTATAAATGGGTACCTGAGAGGGTCGAGGTCAATTGAGCGCTGATATCGGCTGCCGCGTGGTCCAGCGCCTGATGAACGGGGTAATTGTAAAGCGCTTTGAGATCGTTGATACTATGGAAAGCGCTATATATAAAGCATAACAATGATTATTTTGAAGAATTAGTTACGCGCGTAAAGTTTTTGCTATACAGTGTGAGCCAAAAAACTATACACTTTTAAAATTGGCCATAGTTTTATTCTATAGCAATATAGATAAGATATTTTCATATGTACTTTTAGAGTACCAGTAACTCTTCCTGCTTCTTTTGGTGACATTTTTACTGGATTAGTTTTCATGCATAACTGCACATGAGACAATTATGGGGATCGGGTGAAATCTGAGTTGCGCCAACTGGTCAGGGCTGGATAAGAATAAGACAATTTAAAAGAACACAACCATTGTCTAACAAAGAGACAAAAAATAATTTCATTAGCTTTTAAACCTCGTGTTTATTTAAAACATTTAAATAAAATATAAAATGCAATTAAATTCCACGGTGTCTTAGTCCTCAACATGCCCACCATCTCGTTCAATGCACAGCTGGGCTCGGCGCATCAATGTCAAGTCTGAGAATGTCAATTTCACGAGTTATCCTTTTCTGGAGGTCATCCAGATTTGCTGGAGGAGTGGTGAAAACCCGAGCTTTCAGATATCCCCATAAAAAGTAGTCAAGAGGGGTCAAATCAGGAGATCTTGGGGCCACTCCACCGGTTGATTCATGGCAATGACCAGTTGGCGCAACTCAGATTTCACCCGATCCCCTTAATTGTCTCCTGTGCAGTCATGCATGAAAACTAATCCAGTAAAAATGTCACAAAAAAATGCGGGAGGAGTTACTCTAAAAGTACATATGAAAATATCTTGTCTATGTTGCTACAGAATAAAACTATGGCCAATTTTAAAAGTGTATAGTTTTTTTGGAACGGGGTTCGACTGTAAGGGCGCCCCCTATTTCCACCAGTCTGAGGCGACGGCACGACGCGACGGCTCGACGGCACGACGCGACGGCACGACGCGACGGCTCGAAGGCACGACGCGACTATGGTGTCCTATTTACGACACACCGCTTTGCCTCTTCCACACGCGACGCGACTATACGACGCGACGGCACGACGGCTCCGTTGCATCGTGTCGTCGCGTCGTGCCGTCGCTTCTTTCCCATTACTTTTCCCATAACGTCGCCCCTTCCGTCACCCATCGCGTCGCACCGTCGTGCGTCGCGTCGTGCGTCGCGTCGTGCGTCGCGTCGTGCGTCGCGTCGTGCGTCGCGTCGTGCGTCGCGTCGTGCGTCGCGTCGTGCGTCGCGTCGTGCGTCGCGTCGTGCTCGCGTCGTGCTCGCGTCGTGCGTCGCGTCGTGCGTCGCGTCGTGCGTCGCGTCGTGCGTCGCGTCGTGCGTCGCGTCGTGCGTCGCGTCGTGCGTCGCGTCGTGCGTCGCGTCGTGCTCGCGTCGTGCTCGCGTCGTGCGTCGCGTCGTGCGTCGCGTCGTGCGTCGCGTCGTGCGTCGCGTCGTGCTCGCGTCGTGCGTCGCGTCGTGCTCGCGTCGTGCGTCGCGTCGTGCTCGCGTCGTGCTCGCGTCGTGTTTCGCGTCGTGTTTCGCGTGGAGTAGTCATGCTATTGTGAACATGCGCAGTTGAAATACCGAACTGGTTCACAGAGGGCGTCTTTGTTTCACGCAGATCCGGAGCGCGATCAGTGATCCGGAGCGTCGAAAGCTGCTCTGGAGTCACGTTTTTAGTGATCCTGCTCGCGAGGTGGGTTCGCAAGATCCAAGATGGCGACGTGCGAGACGGACAGAGAAAAGTGACGGTATTTTTTCGTAGATTTGAAGCATTTAACGAGCTATTGTGAAAGTATTTACTCATAATTCTTTTACAGTGTATTTTTATTATTAAAGCTATGTACGATGTATTTACTTTTCTGGAAATACTATAGCAAGAGGGATTCGCGATCCTGTTCGTTTTCGTTCGGCTCTGGATCACCTCCCGATCCGTGTGAAACAAACAGGCCCAGAAAAACCCTCTAATAAATTTACATTTATGCGCGCATGCGCTTAACCGCGCGGTGAACAAAAGGCCTGAGCTCTGTATTTGAAATGTGTAAAAAGACAATTTTGCTAGAATTCTGTTTGTATTTTCCCTATTTTCGTAGCAAAAAATCTACAGAATCAACAACGGTACCGCGCTAACAGCGGTGTCTGGCGGGACAAAATAACGAGTGAAAAGATAAGGTTCGATATTCCGAATAGACGATAGGGTTCGATAGCCCGGACTATCGAACCATATTGTCGATTCGGACTATCGCACCCTATCGTCTATTCCGACTATCGATCGAACCTTCGGATTATTTAACCTTATTCTCTTTTCGGATTAATAACCCTTCGGACTAAAGAACCTTCGGACAATCGGGCTGTCACCGTGTTTACCCCCCCCCCCCCCCCCTCCCCCACCCACCAACCTTGACGAGAAATGGAAACCGCTCATAACGTGTAGTTTTATTGTAACTTGTTTTACGCCGTTTATGTAAACCCGTGCACACGGCAACTTATATTTCAAGTCTTTGTTTCAACATCTATAAACCTTTACAGTGAGTTTTCAGAGCCGACTGAGTCTAATAACAAAATGCGATACCCTTGGCCGAGAGGACTGCGGCAGATTCTTCATGACATTGATTAATAACTGCAAATGGAGGAATCCAGATCACACATCGAACTTGAAACACAACTGCAGGTTATACAGCTGTATTCTGCAGATCTTGGCATGACAAAAGCCAATAAATCATGCTTCTGCGCGAGGGCCGGGCACTGATGCCACTACCTCATAGTTGCGATCTAATCAAGCAATCCACGAGTTCAACAAGCCGCAAGCAAGCAAGATCAGCTAAATGCCGGCTCATTTTGATCTTGATGACCATTGTACCGTTCGTGTTTTAAGCTGAATCCAATGTACAATTACTGTTAAGAATGTAGTTGAGAAAGTTTTGAAAGAATACAACTTTCTCATAATATCAAAGTACCTGGCCAAGAGGGTCCACCCCCCAAAAACACCCCCCCCCCCCCCCCGGATCCCAGCCTGGTATAGCACACAACCTTTGCCAGCATCCGAACTGTACCCATGAGCGCATGTTTAAAGTGCCATTGCATGATACTCAGGAACGAAATATTTTCTCTCTTTTCACTCCTTTTTGTCCCGCCAGACACCGCTGTTAGCGCGGTACCGTTGTTGATTCTGTAGATTTTTTGCTACGAAAATACAAACAAAATTTTTGCAAAAACGTCTTTTTACACATTTCAAATACAGAGCTCAGGCCTTTTGTTCACCGCGCGGTTAAGCGCATGCGCGCATAAATTTAAATTTATTAGCGGGTTATTCTGGGCTGTTTGTTTCACACGGATCGGGAGGTGATCCAGAGCCGAACGAAAACAAACAGGATCGCGAATTCCTCTTGCTATATGTTGCATGCTGGGAGAATTTGTATTACACGACAATGTCGTCTGCTTCAGATTCTGTAGGGCTATTTTTATGATAAACTATCTAGTATTTCCAAAAAAGTAAATACATCGTACATAGGTTCAATAACAAAAATACACTGTAAAAGAATTATGAGTAAATACTATCACAATAGCTCGTTAAATGCTTCAAATCTACCAAAAATAATACCCTCACTTTTCTCTGTCAATCTCGCACGTCGCCATCTGTGATCTTGCGAACAGGATCACCTCGCGAGCAGGATCACTCCACGCGAAACACGACGTGAAACACGACGCGAGCACGACGCGACGCACGACATGACGCGACGCATGACGCGACGCATGATGCGAGCACGATGCGACGCACGACACGAGCATGACGCGACGCACGACGCAACCACGACGCGACACACGACGCGACACACGATGCCATGCACGACAGTGCGACGCGATTGGCGACGGAAGGAGCGACGTTGAGAAAAGAAAACCTGCAAGCTAGAAAAAAACGACGCGACGGCACGACGCGACGTACGACGCGACGCCAGAATGTGCAAAAAAGTAATGGGAAAAAAGCGACGGCAGATGCGACGGCACGATGCAACGGTGCCGTCGTGCCGTCGCGTCGTATAGTCGCGTCGCGTGTGGAAGAGGCAAAGCGGTATGTCGTAAATAGTAGTACACCATAATAGACGACAAAATTGCGTCGCGTCGTGCCGTCGCCCCGATGGCACGACGCGATGTCACGACGCGACAGCACGACGTCACCGTCGCGTCGTGCCGTCGCATCGTGGCGTCGCCTGTTCCTATGCTACTTTTATGCAGTATGCCTGCCGTCGCGTCGTGCCGTCGCGTCGTGCCGTCGTGCCTTTGCATCCTGCCGTCGCGTCGTGCCGTCGCGTCGTGCCGTCGCGTCGTGCCGTCGCGTCGTGCCGTCGCGTCGTGCCGTCGCGTCGTGCCGTCGCGTCGTGCCGTCGCGTCGTGCCGTCGCGTCGTGCCGTCGCGTCGTGCCGTCGCGTCGTGCCGTCGCGTCGTGCCGTCGCGTCGTGCCGTTGCGCCGTCGAGCCGTTGCGTCGTGCCTTCTAGCCGTCGCGTCGTGCCGTCGAGCCGTCGCGTCGTGCCGTCGCCTTAGACTAGTGGAAATAGGGGCGGCCTTACAGACGTAGCCCCGTTCCAAAAATACTATACACTTTTAAAATTGGCCATAGTTTTATTCTGTAGCAATATAGACAAGATATGTTCATATGTACTTTTAGAGTAACTCTTCCTGCTTCTTTTGGTGAAATTTTTACTGGATTAGTTTTCATGTATGACTACACAGAAGACAATTAAGGGGATCGGGTGAAATCTGAGTTGCGCCAACTGTTCATTGCCTTGAATCAACCGGTGGAGTGGCCCTAAGATCTCCTGATGTGACCCCTCTTGACTACTTTTATGGGGATATCTGAAAGCTCGGGTTTTCACCACTCAGCAAATCTGGA
Source organism: Hippasteria phrygiana (assembly GCA_037893225.1). NCBI lineage: Eukaryota > Metazoa > Echinodermata > Asteroidea > Valvatida > Goniasteridae > Hippasteria > Hippasteria phrygiana. The sequence goes on from JAZGUH010000939.1 coordinate 506,171, forward strand.
TGACCTCCAGGAAAGGATAACTCGTGAAATTGACATTCTCAGACAAGACAGGGAGATGATTCGCCGTGCTGTTGCAGGAATGATGCGCCGAGCCCAGCTGTGCATCTATTTTATTTATTTATTTATATATTTCTGATGTTTAACCAGGGTAACCTGTTCACATAATAAACGTGGTCTTCCACGGGGCCCTGGGGTTTAAAATTATTAAGAAATAATAAAGTTAAAAATGTAAAATATTATTCCAAAAGCAGACCCAAAGCATGTAATGATATAAAAGGAAACACTTATAAAATTATAGAAATTAAAACCCTTCACCTAAAAACAATAAAACAGAATTAAACAGAATTAAAACAATAACAACAAAAAACAGTATAAAATACACATACACACAGGGCAAACGGAACGAACAGATAACAAGACAGGGAACAAATGAAACTGGCAAGATGTACAAAACAAAGAAGATAGATAGGACAATAGGACCATGCAGAAAGGAAACAATAAGACAAACAAACAATTCTGACAGGTCATTCAACATAAAATACTTTAAAACAATAAAACAATAATAAAAATTAAGAGGCAGATTCTGCAAGCCATTTCTTTACCTTAATCTTAAAACTGTCAAGTGAGCAAGATAACCGGAAGTTTGAAGGTAGGCTGTTCCACACCGTGATACAAGTTACAAGCGGACTATATTTGAGGCAGTCAGCTTTAAATTTCGGTAATATCAAATTGTCTGATGTTGACTGTCTTGTGGCATAACTGTGAACACTTGATAACTTGACGGTACATTCATTCAGATATGTGGGCATAAGACCATGATTACATTTATACATAGGGACTGCCCTGAGATAAAAAATATCGTTTCTCCAAGGAAAGCCAGCCAAGATCATTAAATAAATCACTAGAGGGATAATCATATCCTTTCCCTAAAATTATTCTAGCAGCATACTTTTGTAATTTAAGAAGTTTATCCAGATGTTTGTGAAATCGCTGCGACCAAATTTGCGAACAATAATCAAAATGCGGTAAAACAAAGACATCGTACAATAATTTTAAGGAATGAACTGGCAAGAATGGCTTCACTCGTCTCATCATACTCAGTTTGGCTTGAACAGTGCTTATGACTTTTTCAACGTGATCTGTCCACTTTAATTCTTCGTCTATAGTGAGACCAAGACATTTGGCTTTGTGAACATGGGTAATTGTGTTACCATTCACCTCAATCTTAAAATCAACAATACTTTCGAATTTAGGCTTAGTTCCAATAATCATCACGTTAGTTTTATCATAATTTAAAACCAGACGATGTTTCTCTAGCCACGTACTAATTTCATCAAAAGCGACAGATAATTTCTGACGAATTTCAGTTGAAGTTTTACCGCAGACAGTAAGCGTTGTATCGTCTGCATACATATCCACTATGCCTTCACTGACTGAGTTTGGTAACGTGTTCACATAGATAGAGAATAACAAAGGACCAAGAATTGATCCTTGTGGTACACCGCATGTGACTGTAAGTGGACTAGAAAATATAAATTGTTCAAGCAAACCTTTTGAGCGCGTCCGGACAAATAGCTTTGAAACCATCTCAGCGTGTTCACAGATGAACCGATTGATTTAAGCTTGGCAAGAATAATAACATGATTTACGGTATCGAAGGCTTTCCTAAGATCAATAAATGCAACGCCATTTAAATTACCATTATCAACACTTCTGCTCCACTGTGTAACCAATTTGAAAAGGGCTGTAGTAGTTGAGTGTTGTGGTCGGAATCCTGACTGATTCGGATGAATGAATGTATATTTATTTAAATAGGTCAGTAACTGATCATACACTGCCCGTTCTAAAACTTTACTTAATACTGGTAAAATGGAAATCGGGCGGTAATTATCAACATCACATTTGTCGCCCGATTTATAAAGAGGAATCACTTTGGCCCTTTTCATACCCTCTGGAACATACCCGTTTATTAAAGATAAATTAATAATTTTAGTAAGTGAATGCATTGAACGAGATGGTGGGCATGTTGTGGACTAAGACACCGTAGAATTTAATTGCCTTTTTAATTTAATTTAAATGTTTTAAATACACACGAGGTTTAAAAGCTAATACAATTATTTTGTGTCTCTTTGATAGACAATGGTTGAGTTCTTTTAAATTGTCTCTTTCTTATCCAGCCCTGACCAGTTGGCGCAACTCAGATTTCACCCGATCCCCTTAATTGTCTCATGTGCAGTCATGCATGAAAACTAATCCAGTAAAAATGTCACCAAAAGAAGCAGGAAGAGTTACCGGTACTCTAAAAGTACATATGAAAATATCTTATCTATATTGCTATAGAATAAAACTATGGCCAATTTTAAAAGTGTATAGTTTTTTGGCTCACACTGTATAGCAAAAACTTTACGCGCGTAACTAATTCTTCAAAATAATCATTGTTATGCTTTATATATAGCGCTTTCCATCGTATCAACGATCTCAAAGCGCTTTACAATTACCCCGTTCATCAGGCCCTGGACCACGCGGCAGCCGATATCAGCGCTCAATTGGCCTCGACCGTCTCAGGTACCCATTTATACTCCTGGGTGGAGAGAGGAAATTATAGTTAAGTGTCTTTCCCAAGGGCACAAACACCATGTTCTTGGCAGGGTTCGAACCCACGCACCATCGTACATGAGTCGAACACCGTAACCACTGGACCATGGCATTCTACAGGAGTCATTTTTTCGGGTTGGATTCGAACCCACGATCGAACCCACAACTACTGCATTTGAGAGTACATGACTTAACCACTAGACCATGCGAGTCACATGGAAGCAATACTTAGTTCATGAGGATTGGAGGAATGCATAATTCCAAGATAATCAGGAAGGTCTAGTCCTGATGTAGAGGCTTTTAATGTATAAGTTTGGTATGGTGCAACGAGTTAATATAGGTTTTACCTGACGATTTTCCAAAATGTGCATTCGAATTTGTTAAACTTGAATTTAATCTCGCGCTGATTTTGAGAACGACGTATATCCGGGTTTCATTTTCGCAGAAACTAGCATTCGATTTAATTTTTCATCATTCAAATAAATGAATGTGCATAACGTTTTATTTCAACGATTACAAATGCGTGATTAGGCTTTCGGTTTGACGTATGCGTGGCCGATTATTAAGAATGTGCAATCTATTTCGCAGCAAATTGATTTGTTATTGTGACAACAAGGCCTGAATTTGATTTCTTTTTTCATTTGTTATAATTCAAATTCGCAAATTCTGCATTCAATTTAAATACAGTATCTTAGGCCTATACAATTCATGATACAACTTTGATTGATTAATTAATTAATCAATGTATTGTAGGCCTAATTTGATTCTTAATGTGTTTGTTCTTTGTTATTGTTGGTTCTTTGTCTTAATTGTATTTAGTTATCTATCTGTATTTCTTTTTTGGTATTTGTTTTTAATGTTAGTGCCCCCTGTTCCCCCACTGATAAATGTAAGTGCCCCTGTGCCCCGATATATCGAGTGCCTTTTTTCACAGCTACCCTCCACCAATACAAATGACCTTGCTACGCCTATGCACGGGGGGGGGGGTCTAACATTTTACAGTGGGGGCACAGGGGCACTAACATTTTTCAGTGGGGGAACAGGGGGCACTATAATTTCCAGTGAGGGCACACTAGGGCCAGCAGCATGAAGGAAATCATTTTAATCTTGCGGCGATTGTGTGGTTACGGGCCCCGTTCCTATAAGAGAACAAAATCCACTTTGAAGTTATTAGACTTACCAACCTAGCTTGCGACATTAAAAACCAACAGGTATGTCGTATAGATAGAGGGCAGGGTTTCAATTTTGTGTGGGGAATTTTGGGTAAAAACTCTGAAAATATTGGGGGGGGGGGGGGTAAATACCCCCTTACCCCCTTACCCCCCCCCCCCCCCCCCCCCCCCCCCCGCTGGCTACGCCTATGCATGCCTCTGCCTGTTTGACTACAATATCGGGGTTGTTTTTAAGGTTGTTTGTGGCGGATACTGATTAGTTGTTTTGCCGATTTATTAGCCCCATTGGGCAAGTTTAATAAATTTGGTTGCTGCCAGGTGTTCTTTCAGTGTTATCTTGTAACTTTCAAGAGTCAAAATGTATAAAAAACGGAAGACAAACAGTACAAAAACTTTAAATACACTGTTGTGTTGTCAGGCATAGGGACAAAAGTGTGCATTATTTTTACATTAGACGTAAGTCCCCTATACATAGGGTAAATTACGGTATCATGAGCAGCAACTTTAGTGTCATAATTGTCTTCATCTCCCCTTCTCTCTCGCCAACACTCCATCCCCTACTCGGCGACATGGACTTACGCCACTGCTTGGAGATCGTCCCAGCGTTCTCGGAAAGATCTCTAAAATGTTAGAGCTCTATGTAGGTGTGGGTGCCGTATTTTCACTTCCAGATAGGGGGGGGGGGGGGTGTTGGTGTGGTGGTCTGAATTGCCTGGGGACAAAGTCAATTGACGTTCTCTTCCAGGGATATTACTTGTTTGAATTTGTCGTGGTTTGAATTTGATGGTGTAAGGTCGGTGTGGTTTTGTGAGTTTTGGGAAGTAGAAGGCCCATGTTGTGTTTCCAGTTCCAGCGATAGAACTAGAGAGCCATTGTCGCTGTATCCAGAGAACCTGTCTACATGGGATGCTCGAGGATGAGGAGCTCGAGGGAGATGGAGGCGGCGGACTTGATTGGGTCTTGGTCTTGGTACTTGAACATTTTCCAGTAGGTTTCATCGGGTTAATGCACGAGCTGATCTAGCTCAATTTTGGGGGTGGGGACATTCGGAGCGTCTGGCGGGCACAAGTTACACCCACCATTGAAAATGTCTGGCAGTGGCCATTTGTGATATCTGGGACTATGCCGAACATTCTAATAGGTTTCATCGGATTAACTTTCCAGCTAATCTAGCTCAATTTCGGGGTACCATCTGGCCGGCACACTCCACCACTGAAAATGTCTGGCAGTGGCCCATTCATGATACCTGGGACTATGCCGAACAAACTACAACGTAAAAGACGAATTTACTGAAAAAGGCGGGTAGGCGCTCCAAAAATGTATTTAAAAAAAAAACATTCACTTGTTTTCTCATTTAAAATATACCGATTGACAATTAAAACAACGTCATACATGTACAATGTACATTGTACATGTTTTCGGTGCTGAGTTGTGAAATGCGCCCTCTATTGGCCCTGATCACAAGCCCTTTTTGCCGGGCCGACGGCACGACGGCACGACGCGACGGCACGACGGCCCGACGCGACGGCACGACGGCACGGCACGACGGCACGACGCGACGGGCACTACGATACAACACGACGCGACGGCACGACGCGACGGCCACGACGGGCACGCCGTTGACACTGCATAAACGTAATGAGGAACGAGGCGACGGCACGACGCGACGGCACGACGCGACGGAGCCGTCGTGCCGTCGCGTCGTGCCGTCGGGGCGACGGCACGACGCGACGCAGTTTTGTCGTCTTTGGAATTCCATAGAAAATAGGTTGAAGAATTGTCGTGCGATGAATATTCTTGTTGCAATTGGTTGTGTTTCGATCAAAAATAACTGACGTTGCGGTGGAAGACCCTTGACCAAACTTGACTAAAGCGGGTGACGCAGTTATGCCGTCCTGCCATGATGTGAATGAATTCCATGACGTCCAGTTCGAACAACTTTCACACGGGTTTTCCTATTCGCACAGGCGACATTTGAAGCACGTTGTGTGAATGTCGAACCCCAAAGGCTTCTCTAAATGTCTTTTTCTTAGTTTTGGTAGGTTTTGACATGTTGCCGGCGGAACAGTCGGAAATAAGGTCCGATAAGCCTATATTGTGTAACGCTGAAGAGCGAGCCAAAAGCGCATGTACACTCAGCAGTGCGCCCTGGAAAAAAAGGGGCGAGTCTTTGCAAGGGATTCTGGAAAATGCAGTGTGTATGTGAGTTTGTATAGCTATTCAAACCGTGGACCTTTAACAAAGAGGACAATAGGGTCTACGATTTTTGTCAAGGTCCACGGTTAAAAATCGTGTACAAAACCAATAAGGATCCTTCCAAAAAAGTACAAACAATAGGAGGACAATAGGAGGTGCACGGATAAAGGTGTTTACACATACAGGTTCTGTATATACGTCCGAGGACAAGAGGAGACAGAAAATACAAAGGAACCTTTCTTGTCCTCGCAAGTCGGTCTTTTGTTGAAATCGGTCCTCGGACGTTATAATACGTGCTTAGTCCATGTGGTTGGGGTTATATTAAAGGAACAATAGGAAACACAAAGCATTGTCCTCGGAAGTAGGACCACTGGCGGCGGAACAGGAGGGGCAGGGGGGCCGGGGGGGGGGGGGGGGCACTTTTCCCTCTTGGGGGCAATTGGCCCCCCACTTTTGGCAGTTCCGCATAAAGAAAAACCTAGCACTTGGCGCTGATTTGCCCCCCCCCCCCCCCCCCCCCCCCACTTTCAAAAGTGTTCCGCCGCCCCTGAGTAGGACTTTACACTTGTGTGTGTGGTGAGGAAATGTTCTTTTGTTATTGTAAGCGAAATTGCTTGCGCATGCGCATTGGAAATGCATTTGTAGGTATCGGAGGTGAGCTATTTTCTGTAATAGAAAACGAATTCCATATAGTTGAGTATGTATGGGGGGACCCCCGTGCACCCCCCCCCCCCCCCCCCCCCCCCACACACCCGAACTAATCCACACAAACATGCTTGCGCATAGCGCATTGGAAATGCATTTGTAGGTATCGGAGGTGAGCTATTTTCTGTAATAGAAAACGAATTCCATATAGTTGAGTATGTATGGGGGGACCCCCCGTGTCACCCCCCCCCCCCCCCCCCCCCCCCCCACACCCGAACTAATCCACACAAACTTTTTGGGGTGCCTTTTAAGGTCCAAAAACACCTTTGGGATGCTCTGGAGATATCCAAGATGGCGGCCAATATGGTCGCCAAAAATGGTCAAAATTGGGAAAAGTCATATATCAACCAACAAATATGATAAAAGCATAAATAGAATTGTTAGATATGTTTTTGACCCTTACAAATTCATTTCTGGTATTCTCGTTTTGCTATCATGCTTCAAATTCAAGATGGCGGCCAATACGGCCACCAAAAGTGGTCAAATTTGAGAAAAATCGTAATATCAGAAAAGAATTATGATAAAGGCATAATTGAAAAAAGATATATGTTTTTACCCTTACAAAATACTTTCAAGCATTCTTCTGTTTTGCTACCATGCACCAAATTCAAGATGTTGCCCAATATGGATGCCCAAAATGGTGAAATTTGGAGAAAAGTCATATATTGGCCAAAAAAGGTAAGTGATGAGTATAAGTGAAAGTTGAGATTATGTATTTTAAACTCATATCTGGATGTTTCAAATTCAGGATTTGCGGTCAAAATGACCTTAGTAAATTAAAAGAAATACAAAATACATGTATCAGCAATATTTTTTAAATAGCCATGATCACTCCTTGGTGTTGTGAAAGAGAAAATAATAATTACCAATTCTTAAATATATGGAGGTATTTCACATTAAGGGCTAATTTATTAAGTAAAACCTATAGACATTTTATAGCGATTGTCCACCGCTTTAACACACACTTGGTATTGTGAAAAACAAAATAATAAACCCATTCTGGAGTACATCTGGAGGTATCTCAAATAAAGGCAAAAGTTAAACCTATAGACATTTTATACAGGGTGGTCCAAAACCAACGGAATGACATACTTCCGCTACCTTTAGAGTCCAACCACCTGTACCGATGGATGGAGAATTTTTCTAGAAGAAAAATGACACTAAGACATCCCGATTCGGTCCAGTAGTTTTTGTTGCAGAGCCTATTTTGTGAAGCAAAGTCGGGGGTCAGTTGGTCCCGAGATGCTATCATCATCCTCTTTTCTGCATGGAACAAATGGCCAAGTGACCCGACCTTGCTTCACAAAATTGGCTCTGGAGCAAAAACTACTAGTCCGAATCGGGAGGTCTTAGTGTCATTTTTCTTCTAGAAAGAGTATCCATCCATCGGTACAGACGGTTTGACTCTAAAGGTAGCGGAAGTATGCCGTTCCGGGTTTTTTTTTACCACCCTGTATAGCGACTGTCCAG